>JANRMT010062837.1:86986669-87020733 GCA_026402145.1 Polypterus bichir lapradei | reverse complement strand
TATATATATATATATATATATATATATATATATATATATAACATTCTAAGCCTAAAAATGCAATGATTTTATGTCATGTTTTTAAGTCATGTTTTTTTGTCAAGCTTTAAATTGAGCTTATTTTAAAACCTACACAGATATGTTTGGTATCATTCTTTTCAGAATTTGTCAAACTTTAATGTGATGTTGTTAGATTTTCAGATTCTTATTCCATTTTTAAATTATAAACTAAAAAATATCAAGAACTCACATCCTGCGAGACGAGACTTTGTGCCAAAAGATTTAACCATGTCCGGGACTAGAAATAATAGACAAAGAGTAGGACAGCTACTGTACAGGCTTTTAAATGTTTGAAGTGCCACGCAAGATGCGGATCACGCGACACGGCAGCAGCAGCAGCAGCAAGCCAGCAGCTGATCGAGCAAAGAGAAGGTAAAAAAAACAAACTGTATTTGTTTCCCATTGTATCACCGTTTAAAGAGGGGGATTTGGAGTAGCGACCATGTCTCCTTCAGCCCCCCTCTTGACAAAGCGAGCGGCAGTCAAAAGTTTTAGAACACCCCAGTTTTTTTTCAAATTTAGCTTTTGAAATGCAATGAATGACCTAAAATGGTAAAATGATAGTAGTAAACTAGCAAAAACTGAAGAAAAAAGGAAATATCAGAATATTACAAATGGGCCTTCTTCAGGGAACAACTAATAGATTACAACCTACAGATGTTCAGCAGCGATTTCAGTAAATTAAGCCTTGCAATCTGAAGCAAACAATTTGCACAGGTGTCCCAACTTCCCTTGATTACGTAAAGCAAAGTTGGAGCAGACTGTGTTTCTACACCTTCTGAAGTACTACTTGGACAATGGCAGAAAAATGGCAATTAATAAATGAAATGAGACACAGCATTATTACCTTTAGAAGTGTAGGCCTTTCTTTTAGAGAAAATGCAAATAATCAAAGTGTCAGTGAGTCCAGTGGTGTCCTACACAATCCAAATGCAAATGGAAACTGGAAGAAACTCTGATAGGAGGAGATCTGGCAGAGCCAAAGTGACTAGTCAATCAGAAGACAGGTTTCTGAAGGTCACCAGCTTGTATGATCACAGGCACCTCACAGCACAACTGCTTCAAGCACAGTTTAACAGTGTAGGTCAACAAAAGCAAGTGTCAGTTTGTACTGTGAAGAGGAGATTTTGCTGCATGTTTGATATAGCAAGGTGGCAGGAAGAAAGCCATTCCTTAAAGGACAAAATAGGGCCTTGAGATACCAGCTGTAACCTACTGCAGACTGGACAAAGTGTCCTCTTCACAGTACAAACTGATACTTGCCTTTTTAGGCCACTGTTAAGCTGTGCTTGAAGCTGTTCTTGAAGCTTGAAGCGAGTGGGCCACCTAAGTGATGGACAGCACTGTAATTGGCAGCGCTGCAGGATACGATTCCTCATTTTCTAAGTTAGTTTGTTTCACCTAGGGGTGAGTCATCAATGAATTTTAAAAAGGTAAAACATAAAAGTTGAAAAACATTGGTGTAAGGAATGCAGTATGGGCCGAATACATAAGAAGTATCCAGGTGGAGATGACAGATAATGAGGAATACCTCAAAGAACATGTTTTATCATGCCACAGTCTGGTTTGATCTGGTCTACCTTTTACTCTTTTCATGCAAATCAATTTCAGCTAAATCAGTGTGACATGTAAAGCAGCACACAAATCTAATTTTTCACCAATTAAAAATTTTTGCCATTTCTATACAGTTGGAAACATGGAATAATTACCAGTAGGGGGGTCTTATGTCTAATGGACTCCTTCAGGGTATCTGTCATGAACTTGGGTTTGCTCAGCACAATAATGGCTGAAAGTGCCTACTTGGGGCCATCAAACCCCAACTAGAAATGAAAAGGGCAAATGTATACCTCCGAAGAGCACAGAAAGCACAGCACGGGTTGCCTGAAAAGGCAGAAGCAACCCAAGGCTTCTGAACCCAGAGGTCAAAAATACAGAAAATTCACAAAAGGCATAGAATAATCACCAGAGAATCTCACCAACACCAACACATTCAATGAACTGCAAAGGATGGTGTGTTCTCTTCAGCCTTTATTGGACTGAGGGCAGTCCCTAGATGATAATTGGCAAATGGCCCGTTTCAATGATACTTAGATACTGAAGTGACATTTGAAGCCCCCTGGTGTCTGTGGACCCTGGCTGAAACATAACAGTAACCATCCATCCATCCATTATCCAACCTGCTATATCCTAACTACAGGGTTACGGGTGGTCTGCTGGAGCCAATCCCAGCCAACACAGGGCGCAAGGCAGGGAACAAACCCTGGGCAGGGCACGCGCGCACTGACACACACCAAGCACACACTAGGGACAATTCAGAATCGCCAATGCACCCAACCTGCATATCTTTGGACTGTGGGAGGACACGGAGAGAACATGCAAACTCCACACAGGGAGGATCCAGGAAATAAACCCAGGTCTCCTTACTGCGAGGCAGCAGCGCTACCCATTGCACCACCATGCCGCCCATAACAGTAACATTTTTCTGTATTTAACCAATATCTCCTTCATGTCTCTCCTGAATTTCTGATTTATTGCCAGCGTGCTGCAGCACTTGTAAAATACCTCAAAGACTGTGCTGGATTTAGTGGAATGTGCAATTTATTCTTCTTTTTTCTTGCATTACAATGGAATGGAAGTCCACCAAAGGACAGTGGCAGAGGGGCATCACAGGAATATTTAGAGAGCAACATTAAAACAAGACAACCAAACTTGCAGCTTAACTTGGGAAGATCCAACTTAACTGGCCACTGACAAAACTCGATGGTCATTTCGATGGTCATAGGGGTGGGAGAATGTCAGGTCTAAGGTAAGGTCTTTTCTGCTTGTTCTCCATATGCATTTGATATGTTAAATAGTTATGCATTTTTCCTAAACATTTTCTTACTTTTGCCATCAAGCATTTTTTTTCTTTGTGCACTGAAATTGAATTTTATTTATTTACAGTTCCTGTTTTTCTTCTTATTTAATGCTGGGACACTATGGGGCTAATTATAGCACCTCTGTATTTGCTTTTGATTAATCTTGCACTTGGCTGTCTTTTGTGCATTGTCAACCAGGACACTGTTTGTCGGAGCCACTATCCTTCTAAATAAAAGCGGTCGGGATTGTCCTTCCGTCTCGTGAGTGCTACGCAGGTGCGGAGTTTCACACACGCCCCGTCCATTTTGCAATGCACGATGGGATTTGTAGTTTTGTTTTTCCAGGTAAAAGATGATTTTCTACTCCAGACTGTGCGAGTAGCACGGACTTTCACACACGCCCCGTCCATTTTGCAATGCACGATGGGATTTGTAGTTTCATTTTTCCAGGTAAAAGATGATTTTCTACTCCAGACTGTGCGATATCTTCTTCTTCTTTCTTACTATATAAAAGCGGTCGGGATTGTCCTTCCGTCCCGTGAGTGGAAAGCGTAGCGGTATTCCGCTTATCACAGACTTACTACTTGCAGCTTGCGGTACGAAGCGACATGATGTGAGCAGAGTTCTGGTGCTCCCATCGTTCTCTTGCATTTGTGCGCGATGCGCTGGAAAAATAGACAAAATTATGTCTCTGGAAATAATTAATGTTGATGGAGTACAAATGCCTCACCGCGTAGTAAATATCAGGGGGGTTCAAAAGGGCGACCTCAATATAGAAAAAAAGTTTAAATTTCATCACAAAAATAACAGAAATTATGAGTATTAAAGTAATACCACTCAAATGCAATATAACCAAATTAATGAGTTTGTATAAAATATCAAATTGATCTACATATTGAATTGCCTTAAGAAGTGGTCAACTTAAAAGTCGGTCGCCTTAAAAGGTGGGTCAGCCTAGTCTTATACATAAACGTCTACGCGTGGAAGTGCGTGTATCTGTCTGCCCTGGAGTCGGGGTAAGGGCTCCACCTCGGAGGAAACAGAAAACTCGCCTAGCCGCTAATAACACAAGTGAGGCCAGCACGTTAGCAAAATGAAACCTCAGAAGAAAGACAAAGTCGGCTTGCCGCCAACATCGGCTTTTCCTCCTACCTCTAATACACAAGTGAGGCGAGCACATCGGCAAAACAAAACCTCCAAAGAAAGACAGTCGCTTAGCCGCTAATGCACAAACAATGCGAGCACATCGGCAAAACGAATCCTCCTAGGAGAGAGATGCTCAGAGTCACTCCTTTCAATTACCTGACATCTCTACATTTCAATTTTTTTTCTGATGATTTCAATAGTTTCTAGGACCCCGGGCTTTTTACAGCATAGGCGTACACAGCTAATATAAAATAAAGCTTGTTGGGTTACTGCCAGACTTGCACTTGATTTTACTTTTGTGAGTGAAAAACCGTCTTGCTCCTGAATTTTTTAGCAAACCAATTTACCATTAGATGTTATGGATCAAGTTTTGTGAGAATATATATTATGACCACTAGAGGGCACTAAGTAAACCAATACACCAGACAGTTGGACACATTTTTAAGCTCAAATGTTTTGGCTTTATTTACTGATGCTATGTCATCAATAAACAGCATGAGGCACTTTTGCCATTAGCAAAGCAGATACTTTAGGAATAAACACAATCGTAGCAAAGACAATTTCTAAATGTTTGTCTGCAGTTCTTAAAGTCTGCACTCTCAATATAAATATACCACTAGAAACAGTCACTCTGGCTGAGTTGTGACCTTCTTGGTAGACATAATCAAACTCCTTTTAGTCTTCTCTATTCTCTAATTTTCTTCTTTATGGCAATGTGACTATGACGATCAAACCATTCACCTCCACTTTGACCTCCCGCAATCCTCTGTGGGCCTGTCCTTCCTGACACACTTCCTACAAAGAAAACAGAGAACTGTCGAAGCTCAGAGGCATCTGGAATTCTCAGTCCTGTTTGGTAGCGGCTTCTCGTGCACTCCAGTTTGTTTCACATAGGAAGGAGCAATAATTTTGTGCATTTGTTGTGAACTAGTGACAGAACTTTGATGATGATGATGTTTCCTTGAATAAATAGTACAAGACAGCTGGATGACAAACCAGATGGCAAGGTATTTAACATCCTATATGGGCAATTCCTGAAAACACATGACAAGCTATTAGAAGAATGCCAGAGTACAATGTGGGATGTAAACCTCAGCCTGTCAATCACAAGGGTCACAGCAGCAAGTGATTGCGAATGAGCTTGGGGTCCCTCAGCAAGGACCTGCACCTTTAAATAGAAGGAGCCTTCCGGAAAGCTGGGAGTGTGTGGAGAGGGAGGCTTCTCTGCAGCCCATCTAAACATGCAGCCCCTGCAAGCTCCGGGATATTACTGACATGCAGTCACAAATCATGTGCATTGATCATTCCTCCACACGTTTATATTTAGCAGATGTTTAACACCATGTTATATGTAAAGGCTCGTAATCCTCCTGTAATTTAATTGTCGTTAACATCAGTTTATTACAACATTTTACGATACATCATACTTGCTTCTAGTTATGCATCTTTAATCCCTAATACACTTGTTGCAGTAGCTCAAATTCTCACTGTCTTAAAACAGTGGCTAATTTTTTTATTTTTTATTTAGGGGAATCGCAGAAACCCACCCAGTTTCAGCTTACTCACACTCCCACACCAACACTGACGTGTAACACAAAAATTAAATAAATCAATGAAAAAGAATATATTGAATAAGTAATGAAGGCAAAAAACAATTAACAAATAATGTGCACATATAAACCCATCTGAATAATCCCAATGGAGACAACACAGATTAAAACTAATCCCGACAAACCACTAGGCACAAAGCGATCAATGATGAACCCTTATGACAAAATCCAAGCACAGTCCAGTTTAACAAACGCAGATGATGGCGAATAATGAAACAGACCCAAGTGAACAGCTTCCTGAATGTTATGTAATGTTTTGTCCTATCACGTTGCAGATGTAAGCGTAGATTTGTTGAAGTTGCAAGCTTCTCTCCAGACAAAGATGTTTAGCAACCCAGCTGAAATCACACAAACAAATGAGCGCTGGACAAAAAGCATAAATTCATCAAAAACTATAATCCGATGGGTGTCATAATTGTAATCTAACTACAAGCACTGTAAATGCTGCAGCAATGAAAGCAGCGAAGACACAAAACACCCAAGAGGATCTTCCTGCCGGCTCCTTACAGCTCACTTTAAAAACAGCTCCTCCTTGATTTTCCCAGAAACTCCGGCGGCAGCTGAAGCCAACGGTGACTCGTAGTACAGAGGCTCCCAAGCTTTTCTGGTTTGTGACCCTATTTTGAAACCACAGATTTTTCACGAACCCGATGCGTTGAAATATTGACATTCGCTTTCTATTTAGTACGTTGTTTAATTGCTACTTACAGTATTTTGTGATCGTTTTAAAGACTGATGCCTACACATGATGTGGATGGAGAACCTCGGTCAAGAAATCTCTCCATTCTGATTACTTATTTACTAATTGGTACAGCTGTGTATAAGTTGGGTAATGCTAAGAAATTTATGGGCAAAAACATAACATTGCTATTATAATATGTGTGTGACATATTTCAAGCACCCTAGTTTTTAAAGTATGTCAGATTTGAAGATAATAATAAAGTACTCAATTCAATTTCATCACATATACAGTGGTGTGAAAAACTATTTGCCCCCTTCCTGATTTCTTATTCTTTTGCATGTTTGTCACACAAAATGTTTCTGATCATCAAACACATGTAACCATTAGTCAAATATAACACAAGTAAACACAAAATGCAGTTTTTAAATGATGGTTTTTATTATTTAGGGAGAAAAAAAATCCAAACCTACATGGCCCTGTGTGAAAAAGTAATTGCCCCCTTGTTAAAAAATAACCTAACTGTGGTGTATCACACCTGAGTTCAATTTCCGTAGCCACCCCCAGGCCTGATTACTGCCACACCTGTTTCAATTAAGAAATCACTTAAATAGGAGCTGCCTGACACAGAGAAGTAGACCAAAAGCACCTCAAAAGCTAGACATCATGCCAAGATCCAAAGAAATTCAGGAACAAATGAGAACAGAAGTAATTGAGATCTATCAGTCTGGTAAAGGTTATAAAGCCATTTCTAAAGCTTTGGGACTCCAGCGAACCACAGTGAGAGCCATTATCCACAAATGGCAAAAACATGGAACAGTGGTGAACCTTCCCAGGAGTGGCCGGCCGACCAAAATTACCCCAAGAGCGCAGAGACGACTCATCCGAGAGGTCACAAAAGACCCCAGGACAACGTCTAAAGAACTGCAGGCCTCACTTGCCTCAATTAAGGTCAGTGTTCACGACTCCACCATAAGAAAGAGACTGGGCAAAAACGGCCTGCATGGCAGATTTCCAAGACGCAAACCACTGTTAAGCAAAAAGAACATTAGGGCTCGTCTCAATTTTGCTAAGAAACATCTCAATGATTGCCAAGACTTTTGGGAAAATACCTTGTGGACTGATGAGACAAAAGTTGAACTTTTTGGAAGGCAAATGTCCCGTTACATCTGGCGTAAAAGGAACACAGCATTTCAGAAAAAGAACATCATACCAACAGTAAAATATGGTGGTGGTAGTGTGATGGTCTGGGGTTGTTTTGCTGCTTCAGGACCTGGAAGGCTTGCTGTGATAGATGGAACCATGAATTCTACTGTCTACCAAAAAATCCTGAAGGAGAATGTCCGGCCATCTGTTCGTCAACTCAAGCTGAAGCGATCTTGGGTGCTGCAACAGGACAATGACCCAAAACACACCAGCAAATCCACCTCTGAATGGCTGAAGAAAAACAAAATGAAGACTTTGGAGTGGTCTAGTCAAAGTCCTGACCTGAATCCAATTGAGATGCTATGGCATGACCTTAAAAAGGCGGTTCATGCTAGAAAACCCTCAAATAAAGCTGAATTACAACAATTCTGCAAAGATGAGAGGGCCAAAATTCCTCCAGAGCGCTGTAAAAGACTCATTGCAAGTTATCACAAACGCTTGATTGCAATTATTGCTGCTAAGGGTGGCCCAACCAGTTATTAGGTTCAGGGGGCAATTACTTTTTCACACAGGGCCATGTAGGTTTGGATTTTTTTTCTCCCTAAATAATAAAAACCATCATTTAAAAACTGCATTTTGTGTTTACTTGTGTTATATTTGACTAATGGTTACATGTGTTTGATGATCAGAAACATTTTGTGTGACAAACATGCAAAAGAATAAGAAATCAGGAAGGGGGCAAATTGTTTTTCACACCACTGTATATTTCATTTTTTTTTCTATTTTTAAATATTTTCTAGTGACTCCATTAGCATATCAGTTCACCCCATTTGGGGTCACAATCCCAAGGCTGGGAAACATTGGTGTAGTACTTCCTGGGCTGCTGGGAATTGTAGTCACTCTAATTAGAACTGTAGCTGCAAAATACAAATGGCCCACAAATAGTAGTAGGGACATGAAAAAGAGAAGGTGTGAGAGCAATCAGGAGGTGATGCGTTCTGAGTTCAACAAAATTAAAAATAATGTTTAGTGGTATGAAGAAGTCAATTCAGTGTGTTGCCATTTCTCATATTTGTTGACACTAGAGAGGCAAGATTGTGCTGGTTAGGACATGTGCAGAAGAGAGATGCTGGGTATTTTGGGAAAAGAATGCTAAGGATAGAGCTGCCAGGGAACAGGAAAACAGGAAGGCCTAAGAGAAGGTTTATGGATGTGATGGGAGAGGACGTGTAGGTGATGGATGTAACAGAACAAGATGCAGAGAATAAGAAGATATGGAAAAATGATCCTCTGTGGCCAACCCCTAATGGGAGCATCCAAAAGATGATGAAGAAGAATAAATGCAGCCACCCCTTGTTATCCCACATTTCAAGAGTAGGATTTAACGCTGCTGCATCCTGAACTGCACTAGTTAGTGATACATGCTTTTGTTCTACCAACAGAGAGTTGCATTAGTCCATATGTCACAAGACCAAAGCCTGGAACAAGGGTTGTGCGGCATGCTCTGTTAGATACAGTCTGATCCTGAAGATTTTATGTAGAGTGAATCTGCAAGACTGACAGACCATTTCAAGATGGTCAGTAAAAGATAGTTGGTCATTGATCACCACTCCAAGGTTGTGAGCAGACTGGGTATTAGCGATACTGATGAGAAGAACAGAGATGGATTGCCAGATAGATGGACAAGATGAGATAATAAGAAAGCCCATCCTTGCCATGTTGAGCTGGAAATTGTGGTCCTTCATCCAGGCTGCAGTATACTTGAAATCTGCAGAGATTCCTGCTGAAACCATATACTCCTCAAAAGGGAACGACTGGTACAGCTGCATATCATCAACATAGCACTGATAAAAGAGAAACCATGGGACTGGATAATGGGGCCTAGTTTGGAGGTGTATAGCGGGTAGAGGAGAGGACCTAGGACTGATCACTTGAGCATCCCCCCATCAGTTCCCCCCATCCCCAACAAACCATTCTTGCCTGGTGCACCCTTAACATTTCTTCTTGCCAGGGCACATGGTAGGATCTGCCCAAGAGGTTCATCTCATATCACCTCAAGACAGTCCCGGTGATGCCAAGATAAGAGAGAAGGTGGTATGTAGGATCTGGTGGTTGACTGTATCAAAGGGAGTGGAGCAATCTAGCATATTAATGTCTTATTGTGGCCCACTTAGCTGGCTTACATCTAGAGTTGTGGCCTTCAGTTAAAAATGTTAAGAACCAATGCTATAGAGTATGTCCACGGATACTTCTCAGCAATGTCAAATATGAGACCAGAGGTGTTGACGGGTTAGACCTTAAAGGGACGTCCAGATCTTCAGCCAGCCGACCTTGCAGGCTAGAGAGGAGCAGAAGCAAGGACTTACCTGAGGAGAAAGATGAGGAGAAGAAGTGAAGCGCCAGAGCACTGGAGGAGGCTTGGAAGTCAGACAAGGGTTTTGGTTGTGTTTAGTGAGGCATATTTGATGTTTCAGTGTGTGGGTATATTTCTTTCTGTTCACTCCTTCTGTTATTCACTTATTGGAAAAGCTTACCATTTCCAAACAAAAGGTTAAGCAAAAATAGTGTTAAGAGTCAGTGTATTCTTCTGGGCCTACAGGGCTAGTTTAGGAATGTCCCATCCAATCACATTTAGCAGTATCTATTCTTACAGTTTTTAAGAATATTATGATGTACATAGGAACAGTCCATCTAAATATATATAAAATATGCTTCATATATAACAGATCATATTAGTTTTATGAAGACAGTTGCTTTAGACTCATGCATATCATGCACTGTATATCTATATTATACAGCATAAAGGATACAGCTAAATAGTATCTGATTGTATTTTTGTTCCTTTGCGTCAATAAGTAGTACTCCTCTTAAATCATCAAGGCACTACATTTTACAGGTCAAAATTGTTTTTCAGCTTTTAGATTTAAGTTCATAAAGACCTTAACAGTTCATCAGTAAACTACAAGAATAGTGAATTGTAACAAAATGCAAAAATTCTCATTGATATTGTCTCTCTGTTCCTGCAGTACAAGTAGTTTAAACACTAGATGGCATTAAAATATCAGCTAAAATAAATGCAGTGTTAAACTAAGTTTAATAAACTGAGATTCAGTGAGGTGGAAATAAAACAATATTGTAGATTTTAACTAGTTTGTCTGAGGTTTCCAAAATTCTGCAGTTAAAGTCAGACACTGAGTATGACTTGTACTGAAATAATTACACAGTCCAAGTATCTTCATTTTAAATGTTTTAGTAAAGTTAAAAAGCAAAAACAGTTTGCACAAACATAAAGAGAAAAATTGATGTTACAAAAATGCAAAAACTCTTGTTTCTGTTTACATATCGTGATGGAGTTCATTCAGTTCCTATCCTACATGTCCTATATCAATATAAAGCTATGCGTATTTTATATTTTTATATTGCTTTTGCTTAGTTTGAACTATTATTGTTCATGTCTTAGTTTCTTATGTGATTATGTATTGGTGTACTGTGTCCTCAACTGTATGTTCCAAGTTCTTTGTGGGTGGAACCCCAAGAGGCGGGGCTAACGGTCTGTCTTCATTAAGGAACTGCCCCAGTGCTATAAAGGCTGTGGAGACAGGCAGCTCAGTGGGAATCATTGTGAAGTATTTTGGAGTGTATTATTGTTTATGGCAGGATTTTCTGTTTTTTGAATTATTTTATTTTCTAGGAGTCTGATTACTGAATTGTGTTTTTTGGGAGCTCTTCAATGTAGATTGCCATTTAGGCAACTCCATTAATGCTTCTGTTTGCTCTGAGGAGCCTTTGTTACACTTTTTTTTTTCTAATAAATTTTCTCCTCTGTGGTTTTTGTTTGGGATGCTGAAAGACATTTTAAGGTTATTTTAGAGCTTTCTCCCTTTTAGGCCTATACAGCCTGGCTTGTGCCGATTAGTAAGTTGTTCAGGTACCGAT
Source organism: Polypterus bichir lapradei (assembly GCA_026402145.1). Taxonomy (NCBI): domain Eukaryota; kingdom Metazoa; phylum Chordata; class Cladistia; order Polypteriformes; family Polypteridae; genus Polypterus; species Polypterus bichir. The sequence goes on along the minus strand of JANRMT010062837.1, from coordinate 87,009,298 downwards.
CTTGTGCAAACTTTACAGTACACCTAGTCATCATGAACTATGGCATGTGCAGATCAATTCCTGATATCCAAATGTGCAGCAACAGTAGACAACCTAATCTGTCAGTCTTCTTTGATGAAGATATTCATCATGTCAATGTGGGATCATCTGTCTGATGTTGGTGGTGGACCAGATCGATCTTTACAGATCACAGTTGTTCTTCCTATTTTAAACCTTCACACCAATTCATAAACTCTTTGTTGAGTCATACTGTTCACACTTCTGTACTGGGCCATCACCCTTCGTTGAATTTCAGGAGGTTTCACTCCCTCTGCCCAAAGAAATTTCACTACGCTGTGTTGCTCAACAATGCTACAATTCCACAATAGATCGTCCATGTTCATTTGACCTTGGCTTCAACTAGACTAACAGCAGAGTGCTGTACTGTAAGTGCTCAAATTACCCATAAGACATCATAAACATGTATTACGTCAGCTTCTATCCATTGTGGTTATCGCATAATTTTCAGATTGCCTTTACATTTTGACTTAACCTGCTATGTTCATGTAGCATAAGTTAGATGTTACTTACTTGCATTAGTAAATACATTAAAGTGAACAAAAATCTTTGAATAGATTATGTAGAAAAAACAATATCTTTTTTATAGTTGGGTTCTAGTAATTGCCCCTTCATTGGCACAGCTTCAGAAAAACAAAATCTAATCTTCTCCAGTGGCCGCACAAATTTATAAATGCTTAGGATGCTAAGGAGTTTTGTTAAAACACCATCTGTTACAATTAAACCAAAAACACTACCTTTATGGTAGCAAACAGAAGGAGCTTACGAATGATGTCCTAAAGGCAAAATGCTAGGATTATTTTACATGGTGTATTTTAATAATCCTGTTGTAAAAGTTCAACCAAAATAAAATCAGAACGGTTTGTTATAATTGCTTTTATGAAAGACTATTCCATATAATTTTTAAGGTATAGGATAGTAATGTGTGATATTTATTTTTGACGCTAAAAGTAGTTTTGCATTATTTATCAGTTATAGTAATTTATGTAAATGTATTTAATTTTTGTGCAATGTTTCTATTATCTATTGCTAATTTATTTTTGTTTGCACATATCTTATGGCATAAAAATAAACTGGAGGATTGGATAGAACTTTATAGAACTTTATTTGTCCTCTGGGAAAATTTGGCTTATTACAGAGGCTCTTAAAATAAATAAATAGTTAAATAAATAAATACATAAGAAGATAGACATATATATATACTTGCATATACATCAGGTCTTGAAACCCGAAAAATCGATCATAAAATCAGACCCCGACTTATACGCCCATTCAAAATTATGACACTTAATTTTTTTTTTTAACATTTTCTTGCCTCCTCCAATCTCATATCAGTTTCTCAGACACATTGAATTTTGTTGCAGCAGCTCAGTTACCAACTTCTTTTGCTACTTCAACGACTTTTAATTTAAAACCAGCTTCATATATTCTTCTGATCGAATGCTCCATCGTAGATAATGGATGCTCTTACGATAAAGATGTATGAGGGTGTGAAATACGAAAAACACAAAACAATGCAAACGTCGCTTCAGAATAGTTTGGGTATTACCATGTGGTCACGCAGGTACAATACATAAAAAAAAAGGCTGTGTGCTCCATGGATACGCTCTCAGGTACGGAAGAGTATTAGGGCCACGGAGAGGAAAAAAAAATAATGACTCAGTGAAAAAAAAGGTATATACTGAGAATAAAGTCAACATGGTAACTTTTCCAATTTTTGCAATTTTGCACAACTTTTCAAAATTCTTTGTTTATGGCTAGAGGGGTAAACCTTGTAAAATATGCATTTTGGCAAGAAAATCATAAAATATAGCTATAGTAAAAATAGCATGTCATATATAAAAAAATGCAATATTTACACTGTCCAGTGTTTTTGTTTCTTAGGCAGGTTAAGTATTTTTATTTATTTTATATTATTTTATTGTCAAAAAAGTGAAAAAAATCTTTTGACTTCATTTGAATTTTCCATTGCCATCTTCTGTATCCTATGATTTAACACTAGAATCCCTGAAGCCTACAAAAAATCTCATTGTCCCGGCCTACCTTAAATCCCGTTGCACCTATACCATCAGCGTCTTTTGTTTTGTAAATGTGTCAATCAGCACAAGCAGCAAGCAGATTGCCGTCCCATCACGCCTACCGATAGAGCTCAACTTGAGCAAAAAGTTCACCCAGCTCAAGCCTTGTTTATCTTGGTGTGATGTGCCTAGAGTTGTATAGGGTATAATATATCGTTATTTGGAACTCATGCATTTCATGTGTTTTCCGTGTCCACAACGATCCTTTGTAAGTATAGGATGACAGGAAATGCAAGAAATGTTGAACACATACCTGAAACAAACTTTTTTTGATGTTTAGTACTAAAGACAAAATGTAGACATGAAGTGTATAATGTGTGAAGACTGAAGTGTAAATATTACAAACAAACAATAAACAAAAACTTTTACAAAAAGTTCACTTTTATTCAAGAATATAACCGAAGAAAAATAAATCGGGTTATGGTAGATTGTTGATACGGCCGATTTGGTGGTACTGCAGTAAGAACTGCTGACTCAAAATCAAGAGGTCGCGGGTTCAACCCTGGCCACTTCCCAGAATTAACGTCTTGAGTAGTGAGCTGCTCTTATTGTTAATATTATACAATAAAAACATACACATGATTTAAGTCTGCAACCGCCGGTGTAAATTTATGGTGCTTGTAAAGGTTTGCATTTTTTTTAATCAGTTTTATTCTCTCAGTTGCGGTCATGTTCCCCCCAATCTGACACTGCTGTCTTCAAATAAACACGTGCTGATGATGAGTGAGGATGAGCAAGGCATGTCAAGCTCGCCAATGTTTCGTGCAAAGTTCTGTTTGTGATTATGTTTTGTGATGGTCTTTATATAAAAAAAAATTGTTACTTATATAAAAGCCACATTGGATGTTATTTACCTGTTTACCTTGATTTATTTATCTTCCTGCAGCGTAATGTCACAAGTAGACTGCAAAGCTTCCTGTGTTTGATTGACATGGACATGCTGACAAAGTATAGCTGTATGTGTAATGCAACTAAAAGTGCGACGGCAGCTTCCACTCAGCCATAGACTCTTTAGTACGTGAGCGACCCTCCACACCAGTGTTTAGATCTAACGGTGTGTATGTGCCCAAAAAAAGAAGTCTGACTGCATTCTTGTACCATTGCTCGTATACTGAAGTGTCAGCATGGCACCTGAATAAAAGCGCAATTGTTTTGTTATACGTGTACCTTTTCTGAAAGTGCTTATTTCATATTTGGACTTCAGTCTTCACACATTATACACTTCATGTTAAAATTTTGTCATTAGTACTAAAACATGAAAAAAGTTTGTGTTTTAGGTATGTGTTCAACATTTCTTGCATTCTACACTTACGCAGATCATTGTAAACACAGAACACTCATGAAATGCTTGTGTTCCAAATAACGATGTATTATTTACCCTATGCAACTCCAGGCACATCACACCGAGATAAATAATACTTGAGCTGAGAGTGGTTTTTGCTTCAGATGGGACAGCAGTCTGCTTGCTGTTTATGCTGATCGACATATTTACAGAACAAAAGACACTAATGGTAGAGGTGCGAGGTGATTTAAGGTGGGCCGGGATTACAAGTTTTTTCATAGGCTTTCAGGGATTCTAGCGTTAAACTGCCCTTAATAAATCTGTTGACATCTTGATGTGTCCATATCTTTATTACTTCACATATTTCATTGAGCTAGGAGTTTAATATGATCATTTTACCATCATTAGTATTTTGTTTCTTCCTACTTTATACATACTATCATAATAACTTTGTTATTCCTCAAGAAAAAAGAAATGGCCTGCAAAATACAAATCTTAATTACTAGTTTAAATGTAAAATCCATGTCCACATACCAACATATGCTAATATACGAGACTTCAAGGTATTTTCACATTTTAGTTGGTCAGGATTTTACCCTTACATACTGTAAATGAAAATGCAGCATTAAAAAGCTGTCTCAGCCATGACATTAAAATTCAGTATAATTCATTGCTGAAGAAAAACAGCTTTCTTAGCAGACATAAACTTCAGGAAAACTTTTGCAATATAAATATAACTGAAAAGACGTGCATTGGCTTCTATGACATGCCGGCACTAGGGGAGCAATTATGGTCTCCAGATCTAAGCCAGAACCGTATGATTTCTATTTGTTTGTTCATATCATTTTACGGTGAAGGTGTCATAAGGCCACTCATTAGCACAATTTAAGCAAACCTTGGCATACTACCCAGAAAATCACAATCCTGTTTATTATCTGGGGTATGCAGTCATTTAAAGTGATAAAGCACTTGTCTTCTCACTGATTTGTAGTTATTTTATTTTATTGTAAAATCCCTAATAACTATTGGAACAATTCCAGTATGGCATCACATCAGGGTATAATGCACTACCATGAGTTGATCGTGGTTATTTAATTTTTAGGATACCAAGTTTTCTAAAATGCAACAGAATAATTGTAGTTTCCTGGGTTACATCTTTGATAAAATTGCGGAATTGCAGTTTTCACTTTATTGTGTAAAAGCACACACTTTGTACAAAGCAAAGCTAGTTTTGAGCAGCAATGAGGCCTTTACTTTTCGTTGATTAAAAGGATTGAGATGACCGTGAAACAAGCAAAGTAGATTTTATGGAAGTGAACTGGAACGTATGAGTCATCTTGTGGTCTCTATGTCCTCTTTGTCCGGTCACTATTCAGAGAATAGGGGACTATATAAGATGTATGCAATATTAGCTAGGAAGGTTGTCTGGGGCTGGTGGGCCACTCTTGAAGTGATGTTACCAGCCCAGCACACCACAGCATAGAAAATCACACTGGCCATCACAGAGTTATAGAAGATATGAAGGATGTCATTACACATATTAAAGGACAGCAATCACCTAAGACAAAAGAGCCTGCTCTGCCCTTTCTTCTACAGTTCCTCTATGTTAAGAGACCAGTCAAACCAGTCATTGATGTGGACCCTCAAGTACTTGTAGGAGTGGACCACCTCTACATCCAATCTCTAAATGGTGACTGGATGTAGAGGCCCTTTGTTGCAGCAAAAGTCATAACCAGTTTTTTTGTTTTGCTGACATTAAGTTGCTGACAATTCTTTCTCCACCAAGAAACAAAGTTCTCCACCCGAATCCTATACTCTGTCTCACTCTTCCTCTCTTTTTTGTGATCATTTTTTTTTATTGCAAGTAGACTGCGGTACGTATGGATGAATAACTGAATGTAATTTTATGTAATTGTTAAAAACAGCTAAATCAAGGTGCAAGGACATCAATGAAAGACATCTGACCCTACACAGCACAACCACCCTCCCACCTAAAAGTGTAGAATATCATCAGAACATTTCTTCAAGTGACCTGACCTGCTGTTATATTTATACTTGGAGGTGTACAGAGTGAAAAGTAAAGCAGGTAGGCCTATTCTTCGTGGTGTTCCAGTGTTGCTCACACAGTTCTTGAGCATCACAAACTGTGGTCTGTCAGACAGATAGTCCATTATCAGGACACCGTAGGCTTAACCACCTGAATACCCCAGGAATGGCTGGATGGTATTGAAGTCAATAGAGAAATCAAAGAACATAATCCTCATAATCCTATTATGTTTACAGCAGGGTTGTCCAACTCAGCAGTGGCTGCAGGTTTTTATTCTAACCATCTTTATAATTAGTGAGATGTTTTTGCTTCTGATTAACTCGTTTTGCCTTAGTTTTAATTGACGTGACTCAGACCCCTTAGTTGTTTCTTTTACCTTAATGAGCAGCCAAACAATAATGAGACACAAAACGAGCCACCACCTGACCAGCTAACCTGAAAATAAAGAAAGGTGAAGGTCTCGGTCATGTTGATCTGCTCAGGTCACCAAAGCATCTTGATGGTGATCTTAGAAAAAAACAATCTGCTGTGGCAGAATGAGAGCAGTAGCAAGTCATGATATTCAATAACAGCAAAAATTGGTTTCTCATTAAGAAACTGGTTGGAGTTTGAAGCCCCAATTTAATTATTTATTTTATTTGCTATTTTTTTTTATTATTTTATTGATTTTATTGTAATCATTCCATACAAATAGATCAATTTTTACAAAAAATAGGATTGAAAACAAATCAACCTCCACCCTTGAGAAAGAGAGCATGGCCACCGGAGTAAAATGTAATTGTCTGTTTTTACATGCATTTTTATTACTTTAATTTAATATTGTTTTTTTTTTTTTTGGATCAGTATACTGCTGCTGGATTATTTGAATTTCCCATGGGATTAATAAAGTATCTATCTATCTAAAGCTGGTAAAAATACATGAATTGAAGAGTTTAATAGGCGAAAAAAGATAAATGAAGAAGAAAAAGAAATGGGAAGAGAATCTGCTTCCTCAGTGCTTTAAGAGCTTATTCTAAAATATTATTGATTAGATCCTGCCAGGGTCAACTTCTGCACAGATCCTCTAACTGAGAATTTGATTTTTTCCAATTTCAAATAGTATAAAACATCAGTTACCTACTGACTTAAAAGAGGAGAGTTAGGATTCTTCCAGTTTAACAAAATAAGTCTGCGTGCCAAAAGTGTAGTGAAGGCAATCACAGTTTGTTTGTCCTTCTCCACTTTACGCCCATCTGGAAGAAGAACAAACACAGCTGTTAATGGGTTAGGAGGGATTGTGACACCAAGGCTGTCTGGAAGGCACTTAAACATTTTTGTTCAGAATGATGTTAACTTGGTGCAGGCCAAAAACATGTGACCCAGTGAGTCTGGGACTTGATTGCAGCGTTCGCAGGTTGGATCTTGCCCTGGAAACATTTTGGACAGTTTTAAGCAAGACAGATGTGCTCGATATATAATTTTGAGTTGTATAACTGTATGCTTTGCGCATATGGAGCTCGAGTGAATTCTCTGCATTGCTACCTTCCACTCCTTTTCTAAAATGTTGAGTGGGAGATCTTTTTCCCAGTGTCCTCTTGGATCTTTGAAAGGGAGGGACTGTAAAATAATTTTATATAATGCAGAAATGCTGTCTGAGTCCTCGAAACTGAGCAATATTTTTTCCAGCATAGAGGAAGGTACGAGATGAGGAAAATCGGGCAGGTTCTGTTTAACAAAGTTTCTAATTTGAAGATAGTGAAAGAAATATGTTGCTGGAAATTTAAATTTGGAATGTAATTGTTCATAGGATGCAAAGATGTTGTCTATATAAAAATCTCTAAGTAATTTAATCCCAAATGTTTTCCAGATATTAAAAACTGCATATGTTTGTGAGGGTTGAAAAAGGTGGTTCTCATGCAGAGGTGCCACAGATAAAAGATTCTCCATCTTAGAATGCTTTCTACATTGGTTCCATATTCTGAGCGAGTGAAGCATAATTGGGTTATTAGTATATTCGTGATAACTTGCATTTATTGGGGCACAAAGCAGGGAATATAAAGAAGTACTGCAGGATTTTATTTCTATTGAGGACCAAGCCTGTGTATGTTCATCTATTTGAGTCCAGGTTTTTATAGCTTGTATGTTTGCTGCCCAGTAATGAAACTGAAAGTTAGGTAGAGTCATGCCACTTTCTGCCTTTGGTCTTTGGGTCGCGGTTTGGATACATGGATGTTTTAAATTCCAAATAAATGAGGTTATGGTTAAATCTAATTGCTTAAAAAATGATTTATTGATGTATATTGGAATTTTTTGAAATACAAAGAGAAGCTTAGGAAGGATATTCATCTTAGCAACGTTAATTCTTCCAGCTAGAGTGAGATGAAGGGTTGACCATCTATGCAAGTCTTGCTTCATTTTTTCCATACAGACGGCAAACTTTTGTTGATAATAAGCTTTATGTTGTGATGTTTACCCCTAGGTATTTAAACTGATCTGCAATGATAAAAGGTAAGGTGACCAATCTAATATTATATGCTTGAGAATTCACTGGAAAGAGCACACTTTTATTCCAATTAATTCTGAGACCAGAGATCTTTTGAAATTCTATAAGTTCTGTTAAGACTGCAGGGACAGTATTTTGTGGGTCTGATATATACAGTACCATATCATCTGCATATAGAGAAATTTTCTGTTTAAGTCCTTCTCTGATAATCCCCTTTATCTGATAAACGTTTCGACAGTGGACTGCCAGTGGTTTAATGGCGACTACAAATAGCAGTGGTGACAAGGGGCAAAGAAGTCCCAATTTATCTGGTCATCTTTTGGATCTCATTTTTGTTTGGGTGCCATTTAATAAAGAAACGCATCAACCTTAAAAACAGGGCTATTAAAATGAAGGGAAAATGAGTTAATTAGAACTGAAAACTGCCCGCTGATTAGGAAGCAGGGTAGAATGAAAACCTGAAGCCACTGCGGCCCACCAGGACTGGAGTTCGACACCCCTGGTATACAGTGATACCCCCAGTCCTTGCTCCCCAATAAACCCCCTTCCCCAGAGGGGTCATCCTGTATTCTTTCAAGGAGAATCTAATCACTGGTGACTTTCATGATGTCCCAGTTACAAAGGTAGAGAGGCCAGGCAAAAGAACAGATACAGAGTGAGGCAAGCCTAGAGAAAATGTAATCTCCATCTCCCAAGAATATTAGAACATTAGGGAAAGTTGAAAGAGCTTTCATTCTCCTAAACTTTAACTAGGACAGACTCAATGAACTATTTTTTTATTCAGACTACTGTAAGCAAGGAAGGGCTCAGGGGACAGCTGAGACAAGTGTTAAAAATTATAAAGGGAATAAATTAGTTTATGCCAACTGTTACTTTAAGCACTGCACATCTATGAAGGATAACTGGGTACAGAATCAGAGTAAACTTTATACATATGCCTGAAAAATACTTACTTACACAGACAGTAGTTAACACATGGAGACCTTGGTGGGGCGGAAAATGGCACATAGTCAGTCCCTATGGCTCTTCCTCAGATTTTTTTAGAAACATTGCATCAAAAGGAATGCTTTGGCTATGGCGGGGAAAACAGCTTATCTCCATCAGTATCTTATCTTTAATCTACAGATCATTTTGCTGAATCTGATGGTTTCTGTTCTTAGTCACAACAAGCCCAACTGTATTCAGGCTATCAAAGCCTCCTAGATGGCACACTCCGTTTTTTAGAGCAAAACATGTTGTAATAGCTTTTAATTTCTGTAACAGCACCTTCACTTACTGCATAGCTGAGGAAGGTCGATCTGTTGCCCGGTGTCCTGACTAATCTCTACAGATCCTCAGTGGACAGCATGCCTGCCTCATTGTGTGGTTTGGATACTATACTGTGGTGGTGGGTGATTGAATTGGGTCACTATTTAATCATTTATGACAATATACACCTAAAGAAAGTGCTGTTCATCAACTCAGCCTTGCCCAGCAACAAACTGTTTATTCCCCTGCCATCCAACAAGCAGCAATTTATCGGTTGATACTGTAACTAGACACACCCAAGATGTTACCCACTGCTTACTCCTATACAGTCTTCTTCTTGATGAGGGACCAAGACTCCATTATGTAAGCCCCTGCACTACGGATCAATTTGCAGTACTGACTCAGTGTTTCCTGTTTTAATGTCTAGGACAATGCAAGAAGACACGAGCAAGACACGTGTCAACTCCACATCACTTCAACTGTACAGCAGTGTCAAGTGATCACCTTTCCTTATATGTCTGTGGAAATATTTACAAAATAGTTATTTTTTATTCTCTGATCATTATTGGAATAACTAGGCTCATGTACTTTGCTACATTTGGGGGCTTTTTTGAAGCAGTTCCAATTCAGATGGTTCGTCATGTTGTAGCTGTGCTAATGGGGAATGAAACTTCAACTCCCAGCAGTCCCTGCAGTGGCTCTGATTGGTCATCTGCTGATGGTGCAGGGGCTGCTGGGGATAAGGAGGCGGCGTGAGATTTAAAAGGTGGCTAGTTCCACAGAAAAGGGAGAAGTCTTTTGTGTTTCGTATCTGGAGTAACCTGTCTGTTTGCCTTCCCATTTTACTACCAGTGGATTCTTGTTTTGTCCGGGATCATCTCCTGTTTTTTGTGTATGGACTGTCTGGTGTTTTCCTGATGCATGAGGGCTGTCTGAGGATTTGTTGTCCTCCTGTGAAGAAAGGAGCGCGCCTGATCCCATTCACACACCATCATCTCATTGGGAAATACCAGTAGGACTGACCTTTACATTCACATACTGAGAGCTGATCTCTGGACTATCTATTTCCATCATTTCATTTCATCAGTTGCCATTTTTCATGGACTTCATCGTGTGCGTTTTTTGTTAGTTGTTTGCTATTGTTGAATTCATGTTTATTGTATATTGCCATAAAGGGAACTGGAGAGAGATCATTTTAGTTTGTGTAGTGTAAAAAAAGAGAAAGACACAGCGTAAAGGTTTGGGGTTTCCGGCCCCGTATACTGTAAACAATTCTCCAAAATCAGGTCAAAATACATAAACATAAATTGTTCATATGCGCAACGCCGTTATTGGCGTCGGCGGCCATTTTATAAGGGAGGAGCCAGAAGTGGAGGAATGCTGGGAAGGAACCGTGAGGGAAGATGGGATCGATGACGTCAGGAACAATGGCGGAAGTAACGTACTGCGGGCTTATGATGGCGGAGCGTCTTTTGTTCTGCAAGAAAGTAAAGGAGAAAGGTTAGTACCCTGCCACTCCCTGCCGGCGAATCCCTTCCGAAGCGTGCTAGGGTCCGTCCGCGATCTCCTACTCGCGCGTGCGTGACAGTAGTTATATTTTGTTTATTAATTTCAATACATTCTTCAATTTCTGCTTCATTACCGCTTGCTTTTTTTGTCTCTGTGAGGTAGTGTGTGAGTTGGGCCAAGGCTGGTTGCGTTCCTAGGATTCCCGCTGAAAAAATAAATAAACCACCGTCATAGGCGGTGAGAATCTTAGCTAATGGTCTGGGGAGGCATGTCCATGGAGGGACGCACAGACCTATACAGGCTAGACAACAGCACCTTGACTGCCATTAGGTATCGAGATGAAATCCTTGGACCCATTATCAGACCCTATGCTGGTGCAGTGGGTCCTGGGTTCTTCCTGGTGCACAACAATGTCCGGCCTCATATGGCAAGAGTATGCAGGCAGTTCCTGGAGGATTAAGGAATTGGTACCATTGATCGGCCCCCATGCTCACCTGACCTAAATCCAATAGAACACCTCTGGGACATTATGCTTCGGACCATCCGATGCCACCAGGTGTTCACCTCAGACTGTCCAGGTGCTCAGTGATGCCCTGGTCCAGATCTGGGAGGAGATCTCCCAGGACACCATCCGTCATCTCATTAGGAGCATGCCTTCCCCCTGTCAGGCATGCATACAAGAACGTGGGGGCCATACAAACTACTGAGTATGATTTGGAGTGGCTGCAATGAAATTTTGGCAAATTGGACTAGCCTGCCTGCCGCATCATTTTTTCATTTTGATTTTTGGGGTGTCTTTGAATTCAGCCCTATGTAGCATTTCCATCAAACAATGTGGCATCCTTTCGTTCCTAACACATTACTTAGTCCATATCAGTGTAGATATCCAGCAGGATTTTTTCCCATTCCCATTTGCTTTCATTTTTTCAAGCAGTTTATATATAAATGGAGACATGTCTAAGGTCCTATGCTCCTTCTCAACCATTCAGGTCTCCTGTTGAATGGGATCTAGTGATGCAATCTCCTCATGGTATCAAATCTCAGTCCTGACTTTTTTTTTTATGAGTAACTCCTATCTGGGAAAGCGAGCTGCCCACCTCCATTCAGACTTGTGTCTTCCTCACTGTGCATAAAAAATGCTAGAAAACACTTTTGTTTGGATTGATTCTGTCATTGGGGGTTTGGCTAAGTTTTATAGCCCTGATGCTAACCCTCTCTAATTATCTGGGCTTGGGACTGGCATCTAGTTGGACTGGTTGGTCCATCAGTGGGTGCATTTTTGTTGGGTGAATTTCTGTTGTCACACACATGCACATGGAAGACAGCTAAAGGGCTCAAAAGAAGGTATATCCTGGTCAGACCAAGGGGTGGCAGAGTGTATTAATCTCTTATCTCCCTGCAGACCAAATGCAGGAAATTTCACCTGGCTTCCATGACATCACTTCCAATCCAACAGAAGAGCCCACCTCCTAATCACCTCATTTCCAGTTCCGGTCCCAAGATCCCTCCTCTTCCTGCTCTTCCAACTTTATATCCGCCATGTTTCCTTACCTGTTCAGTTCTGTTTTGGACTCTTGTCAGTAAAGACTATTTTTCTGAAACTTTTTGCATTTGCAGCCAGTTCTCAAGTACACAGGAGGCTGCCCTCTTTGCTGGGTAAAGGATTGATTATTTAGCACACTCTCTAACTGATTGCTTTTGTAACCCAGGAAGTGTAACACTCTTGTATTTTGTTCCAAGCACTTCACTTTTGGTGATTAGTTTTGTATCTTTTTTATTATTCTTTTTATTGAATTTATTAAAATCAAGTAACAATGCATACAAACAAGTCAAACTTAACAAAATGAAATTCAATTCATCCCCTACCCAAGAGAAAGAGAGGAATGCCAACACCCAGAGTGAAACCTTAACAGTAGAAAAGAGGGAAGAGAATAATTTTCCCCCAATATAAAAGCTTATTCTAAAATGTTATCAATTAAATCCTGCCAGGTTTCAAAAAAAGTTTTGAATAGATCCTCTAAGTGGAAATTTATTTTATTCCAATTTCAAATAGTGTATAACATCAGTTACCCACTGACTTAACAGGGGTGAGTTAGGATTCATCCTTTTGACCAAGATAAGTCTACATGCCAATAGTGTAGTAAAGTCAATTCCAGTTTGTTTGTCCTTCTCCACTTTAAGCCCCACTGGGAGCCCACCAAACACCGCTGTTAATGGATTACGAGGGATTGTGACACCAAGGCTGTCTGATGGACATTTAAAGATTTTGTTCAGAACGATTTTACTTCGGTGCACTTTTAACACATGTGGCCCAGTGAGGCTGGATCTCAATTGCAGCATTCACAGGTTGGATCTTGCCCTGGAAACATTTTTAGCAATTTTAAACAAGACAGATTTGCTCAATAAAAGATTTTAAATTGAATAATTGCTTTGAGCACATGGAGCTAAAGTTAATTCTATACGTGGCTGCCTTCCACTCCTTTTCTGAAATGTGGAGTAAGAGATCCTTTTCCCACTGTAGTCTGGGATCTTTAAAAGGAAGGGATTTTAAAATGTTTTTATATACCGCATTTACTCGTGTACCACGCACCCTCATGTAAGACAGCGCACCCTAATTTTTACAAAGAAAATCATGAAAATCTTTTTGCCCCATGTACGACGCGTGTTGTGATTGTATAGGAAGCGTTTAGAGAGCGCAAGCGAGAAAGCAAGCAAGCGAGCGAGAGAGAGAGCGCGAGCAAGCCCAAGCAGAAGAAGTAAACATTACAGAATTACATTTCCTCGTGTATGACGCGCACCTGATTTTTTTAATGCTAATTTTCGGGAAAAAATGTGCACGTGGTACACGCGTAAATACGGTATTATTGAAATGCTGTCTGAGTCCTCAAGACATCATGATCATTATTTCTTCCAGAATAGAAGTAGGTGGGAGGTTTGGAAATTTGGGTAGAATTTGTCTTGCAAAGTTTCTAATTTGGAAATCGTTAAAGAATTGTGTTGACGGGAAGCTAAATTTGGAGTGTAATTGTTTGTAGGATGTAAAGATGTTATCTGTGTACAAATCTCTAAGTAATTTAATCCTGTACATTTTCCAAACATTAAAAACTGTGTAAGTTTGAAAGGGTGGAAAAAGGTGGTTATCGTGCAGAGGTGCCACAAATAAAAGCTTCTATATCTTGAAGTACAGTGATCCCTCGCTATATCGCGCTTCAACTTTCGTGGCTTCTCTCTATCACAGATTTTAAATGTAAGCATATCTAAATATATATCACGGATTTTTCCCTGGTTCGTGGATTTCTGCGGACAATGGGTCTTTTAATTTATGGTACATGCTTCCTCAGTTTGTTTGCCCAGTTGATTTCATACAAGGGACGCTATTGGCGGATGGCTTAGAAGCTACCCAATCAGAGCATGTATTACATATTAACTAAAACTCCTTAATGATATAAGATATGCTTCCCACGCGGTGCTTGATTGTTTGCTTTTCTCTCTCTCTGACATTCGCTGCGCCTGACGGAGAGGGTGTGAGCAGAGGGGCTGTTTGCACAGAGGCTGTTTGCTTAGACGATACGAAGGATCCTCTAAAAAATGCCGCTTTATCGCGGTGCTTCGGCATACTTATAAGCACAAAAGCACGTATTGATTTTTTGATTGTTTGCTTTTCTGTCCTGCGCTCTCTCTCTCTGACATTCTCTGCTCCTGACAGCGCTCCTTTGAAGAGCAGATATGTTTGCATTCTTTTAATTGTGAGAAAGAACTGTCATCTCTGTCTTGTCATGGAGCACAGTCTAAACTTTTGACTAAAGGGTGTTATTTCATGTGTAAAGGGCTGTAATAATGTTAACAATGTGGGAGAGTTTATAAGGGCTTAAAATATATAAAAATAACCATACAAACATATGGTTTCTACTTTGCAGATTTTCATCTATCTCGGGGGGTTCTGGAATGCAAACCCCGCAATCGAGGAGGGATTACTGTACTTCCTACTTTGGTTCCATATTCTGGGTGAATGAAGCACAGTTGTGTTGTTAGTATATTGACAGTAACTTGCATTTACTGGGGTACAAAGTAAGGATGGCAAAAGTCTCATTGCGAATGGACCAAATTATTGGTAAAATCTTCTTTGCCTTGCACGGACACAATTTGATCATACTTCAAAAAGTGCCGGGATCTAATTTCCTAGCTTTTTTTCTGCTTCCTGCAGAGAACTAAAAATGTAAAACTTGCCTTGAGTATCCAATTTAAATTTAGCGGGATACAAGAGGCTGTATGTGATTTCGGCTTTCTGTAAGTGCTTTTTAATGCTGTAAAATGTGGCATGTTTAACAACTGTTGAAGATGAGCAATCAGGGAAATACATATGCGGTTATTTTCAGATATAATCTCTTGTTTTAGTCTGAGCAGTAACATCAAAATTAATTTAGATTATAATTTATCGAAATGTACAATAAGGCTTTGAGGTTTTGAAGCATTCAATCCACGTATGCAGTAAGCTGCTGATATTTCTGCATCTGATTTGAAGTCCTCTCCAATTATTTTAGAGAATAGTTCAGCTATGAATTTCACTGGGTTTGGACTTTAACCGTTTTCAGGGAGACTTTCGATTCTGATATTATTCCTTCTGCTTCCATCTTCCAGTGCAGCTAGTCTGTCTCCAAGCATTTTGTATTTCGTCAGCGATAGATGCCAATTGTTCAACTATTTCAATATGAGTCATTACCGTTTGCCTAACATCTTCAAGCTGAGCACCAAGTGCTCTAAAAATTATACTTATTTTCCTGTATTTTTATCTCAATTATTCTAGCATTCTAGAACTCATCGTTTCGGTCTTTACCTTGATCTGCGAGTGGAGTAGCAAGCCCAGTTGGAGTAGGTGCCGCTGACTTGCAACTGGTAGTTGACAGCGAGGATAGTAAGGTTATGCACATTTCCAATGAACCTTCTGGAATCGACAAGTTCACCTGGCCCAACTCACTTGCAGTTTCACTTCCTTTTTCGCTCTTGGCTGGAGCCGATGTTGCAACGTCAATTTTCGGGAGATCTATTCTTTTGCGCATCTGTTCCAGGTCAGTCTCTCGCAGGCCATACCTTAAACTTGAGGCCTGTTTAGATTTAGAGGAAGCTCTAGCTGTCTTTTCTGTTTCTTTCTGGGCCCATTTTCTGCTACTCATTCTTGTATATACTTGCATTGACTTTAATTAAAGACCCTTAGGTTCAGTAAATCACAGTATATCTCACGATGATGATAAAAAAAGCAAAATGACACCGCTGCGAACGGAGTTCTGTCTCAGATGTCCATCACCTGAAACAGACGAGACAAAAAAAAAAACAAAACAGAATTTTGTATATTTGACCTGTAACATTTGTTCCCAAACAGTCCAACAGACTGATGTTTATTCAGTTATGTTGGCCTCTTTTGTAAGTCACTTTGGATAAAAGTGTCTGCTAAGTAAGTAAGTGTAATTGTCAGTGTGCTCTTTGGTAGGCTGACAAACCATCCAGGGTTGGCTCCAGCCATTTGTTCAGTCTTTGGCTCCTTGTAACTAATTGGGTTTCAAAAATGAGTAAATTTTGATGTCTTTTCATATTCCGCAGCAAAATGTAGCAAACGTTGTCAGTGGAAGGACAAATAAATCAACAGATACTTTGAAACCAGCGCTGCAAAGCATTAAATATTCAAATGGTGCTGAAATATTCTAGTCAATCTCCTTTTGATTTTTGTTGGCCATGTTCTTCAACTTCCTGTATATCTTCGGCAATTTTTGAATAAATTGTTAATTCGGTAGATCATTATATTTCATCTGTGGGTTTATTATAAACAAATTCAGGCTAACAATTACAAGTTTCTAGCAAGAGTTTATTGTCAGTCCCAACTCTCTTCTGGGAATTGGGTTATTAATGTTTAGCTCCTGCTTTCAATGCATCCTTTTAGCTATGATTGCCCCTTTGCCAGTATAAATTACTA
Organism: Polypterus bichir lapradei; assembly: GCA_026402145.1. NCBI lineage: Eukaryota > Metazoa > Chordata > Cladistia > Polypteriformes > Polypteridae > Polypterus > Polypterus bichir. The sequence goes on along the minus strand of JANRMT010062837.1, from coordinate 86,992,630 downwards.
TGGTCCATTGTGTATCTTTCTTGTACTTTTACCGCCAATCATTTATCTAATGTAGATGACTTTGAGCCTCTATATGGAGGTTCTGAAGCGAATCAAGGAAACTGAAGCGAAAAATGAATGAAAGAAATCAAATAAAAGCACTTCATGCTAAAGCTATCTGGGTTTTATGCCCCTTTGCAACATGAGGGGCTTTTCAGAAAATAAAATAACCTGAGCACCCAAACGCACAATAAATTAATCAGCATTTCAATATGACATTCGACATTTTAAATCTGAAATGGTCAGAATGCTTTAAGCAACTCATTAGATATCTGTCTGCTTTGATGAGTACATTCAAGCATGACTTTCAGTTGCGGTGGCTTGTTGACTTGCTCAGTCAGGTCTCACTTGGTTGATCTGGAGAAGCGACTTGTGAAAATGCCTTGCATTTGTGAAGTGAGAAATAAAGAACAAGACAAGATGGGAGTGATGAGATAAGAGTGTTAGGTCAGCAAGTTTTTTAATTCGGATAAAAAAATCAATGTGAGTGATAATGTCCTTAAGCCTCCTAAATAGTTACAGCAGCTAAACGTTTTACTGTGGAAGTTCAGAAGGCAGTCACAACAAATCCTTTGAGTCTCCCTGAAAAACACATGATAAAATGTGGAATCTGCTAAATAAAACATATATTTTTTTGTGATCAAGTGGTGAATTAACCATTTACTGTAGAGAAATATATACGGACTGTACAGCTGAGATTGGCAGTCTCACATTGCTTACTCATTGTATCTGATGTGTGATTGTACTGATTCTATCTGAAATGATATACACTATACGGCCAAAAATATGTGATGTGGGTAATGGCCATGGCCACCTGTCACAGTGGATACCCCTCTAAATTCTTAAGTTCAGGTGTTTCATTGTTAACAGGTGCATAAAATCAGCATGCAATCTCCATTGACAAACATTGGCAGGACAATGAGTCGTAGGGAACAGCTCATGACTTTAACATTGCACCGACAATAGGATGCCACTTTTGAAGCTCTATTAGAGTCACTTCTTTGACTAAGGCCCTCCTTGCACATTTACTGAGTTCCAGACACATCTCATGGAGAATCAAAGCAAACTGGATGCACCTGACCACAGTTTGGAGTGTCACAGCAAATATACTTCTATAAATGAGAGATTACAGTTTTTTGATTTCTAATAAATTTGCAAACCTTTCTGAAAACATGTTTTCACTTTGTTTTTATGGGTTATAAGCAGCAGGCGTTGCATCCATATTCAGTCCCTCTTGTCCTACCCTGGCAAATATGTCAATCAAACCTCAAAATCAGTGATGTTCAGTACTAGGCTTCTCTCTTCTCTAAGGATCGTTGCAAGACCCAAATTCCATTCTCTTAAAAGAAGTTCTTCACCTTTATGAAACCATCCACCTGCAGCAAGGAACCAGTGAGAAGGCACATTTCTATGGTTCAATCACAAGTGACTATTGTGGCACAACGCTGGATTCATTTCATATCATACTGTAGAACAGGAGCACCAACTAAAAAATGACCTACAAACGACGGCACAATGTAAGACACCAGTTGCACCATGAAAATATCAGACAACACACCTCACTCAATTTGAACAAAGCAAGATGCAGACTTTGTCTTTGTTGCATACCTTGAAATGCCATTTCACACCCCCTTGGGGTGCGGGCATCACAGGTTAGGAACTTCTACTCTAGGAGAGAAAAAGAGATGGATACTTTGGTAGATCAGCAGATCAGCCAGAATTTTTCCATTCTTTACATAGCAGTAAAATGGCACCACATAGACCAGGTGGACCTCTGCTGCCAATAGAAAAGGGCAGTCAGACTGTGCTTTTGTAAAAGAGAAACTGGGCTCAGGGACGCCATACTTGCTGTGGTCACCAGAGGGGAATATGCCTTGTTGTCCCTGGGATTGTATAGAGAGTTCTATCAGAGATACCTAAATAAATGAAAGATCTCCGAGTTTTGATTTTTACTAAATTTGCAAACCTTTCTGGAAACGTGTTTTCACTTTCTTACTATGAGTTGTTGAGTTTAGCTTAATGAGCAAAAATGGCGAATTTATCCTTTTAATATTAAATCTGAAACACAATAATATGCAGAAAGTGAAAGGGTCGGAATGCTTTCTGAAGCTACTGTAAATTAGGCCCTTGATATGTAAGTAATTTTCAAGGTTCATACTTAACTCTTATTTTTTTGTATTATTACGTGTTAATGTAAAAAATAAGATAGTTTTGCATGAAAACACCTCCCTGACCAAAATGCTACCTGAGGACATTGCCCTGTCCCCTCACTCAATGTGTCATCCCTGCACACCATGCATGTTCCTGTCAAGGATGTGGCAAGAATATTAAAGGACCTGAAAAGAAATTGTTGTGATGTGAGATTTTGCATATAACTTGATAAATATTTTGTATGTCTTTATTTGTAACTTAGGCAAAGTGAATGTAATATTTGTGTTACATTATTGATAATAACAGCAATGGTTTGATGGTTTAAGAACCCCTTCCCCTCACCAGGACTGAGTCTCTTCTTACGACAGGATTTGGGGATGTGCCTCAAACCAGTTTGGCAAATGTTTCTCTGCTAAAGTCTCTCAGTCAACCCCGAGTAGGAAAGCCAGGCTGCCTAGCTGCCAAGCTTTACCTTAACATATGGTTTTGGGGGCAGGTGTGGAGGTGTTCTACTCCCCCATTGGTCTGAAGTATGGCTGTTTGGAATTGGCTTGTATCAGAAGCCTTTAAGTACCAAGACGTCCTATTGGCTGTAGGGGTTGGGCAGAGAATCTATAAATTTGCTTGCTTAACCTCACTCTCTCTCTCTCCAAACTGATGAACTGAAAGGACAACACAATGGAGAGCACAGCTTGGCAGCCATATTGAGAAAGGCATGCAGCCTGTTGTGAAGAAAGCTGACCACAAATGATGCCTTAAGTAGAGACATTTTTAAGCAACTAACAAGTCTGTGTGCCACCTGAAACTACACATCACCATTTTATCAGGTTGTATGGTTGCCAGTATTCAAATGTACTTTGCATATTGTTACTGTTTATGAATATTATCAATAATACATTATTTAAAGTGTAACTCCTGCTCGTCTTTTACTACACCTAATTGCCTGAGGTTACAGATGTAGAAGGGAAGGTGGGGAGAAGTTCTATACTATAATACCTTAAAAACAGTGGTAAGTCTGTGAGATTTGAGGCATTCTGACAAAGGCTACTTATTAATAATACAGTATGGGAAAGTAGAACAAAATATTACTCTACCAAGACAAAACAGAAGCCCATGAAGTAAATGTGCTAATGCCACACAGACAGTGGGCAGACATGGACTTCGAGCCCTTAACACTGGATCTGTGAGACAGCAGTGTTGATGAATATACCACCATGCCACTCACCTCACTAATTCACTTCATATAATAACTGAATACCGTATATACTCGCATTTAAGTTCTCCCGCGGATAAGTCGGGGCTTGATTTTACTGTATAATTTCCAGTAATTTATAATGTCGACCGTATAAGTTGAATGTGGAAAACTCACACCATTGGTCCAAGAGATTATGATATGCTAACACTCACCTGAGAGAGTAACCACGCAGCACACAGCCTTTATTTTCTATGTATTGTGCCTACATGACCACACAATATTACCTGAACTATTCCAAAGCGACGTTTGCACTGTTTTGTGTTTTTCGTATCTCACACCCTCATACACCTTTATCGTAAGAGCATCCCTTATCTATGATGGAGCATTCGATCAGAAGAAAATATGAAGCTGGTTTTAAATTAAACATCATTGAAGTGGCGAAAGAAATTGGTAACTGGACTGCTGCAACAAAATTTGATGCATCTGAGAATCTGGTGCGAGATTGGAGGAGGCAAGAAGATGTAAAAAATAATAATAAGTGTCGTATTTTTGAACAGGCGTATAAGTCGGGGTCTGATTTTATGATCGATTTTTCGGGTTTCAAGACCCAACTTATAACTGAGTATATATACAGTAGTAAAAATATAAATAACTCAATGATTAGATAGATAGATAGATAGATAGATAGATACTTTATTAATCCCAAGGGGAAATCCACAACAGATAGGTATGAAATCTAAGGTGTAACCTCTTAAACCTGTTATATGAAGTGGTTTACATATTTCCTCTGAAAAGATTTACCTCAAGTACTGACACATTAAAGTCTGCACCATAATGCTGGATTTAAACCACTCCAGCCATGCTTTGTTCTCAACTCTATGGCCTGTCAGAAGGTTCCACAGCATCAAAAAGAGCTCAAAAGTCTTTTCCATCAAACCCATTGTGTCTAATAGCACTCAAATCAGTGTTCATGCAATCCATGAAAAATGTTAAATAACGCTTAACCCTTTAAATTCAGCCCCATTGTTTTGGACCCACCAGTGGGACCAAACAACAATGCAAAATGAATTAAAAAAAGTGCATAAAATCGTTCATTGCCTCATTACTACAGTTAAAATGTTGTATATTGCTGCTAAAATGCCATATTTCAGACCCCAATGCCATGTTGCAATGTTTTTTCTTTCTTTTCTCAAAGGTGGCCGAATGTCTTTATTACAGCAACACTTGCACCCAATGACTCCCATGGTTTTCTTGAATGTCATTATTCATTTGTGTACACTTTCACAAATAATTATCTATTAAATAAGAGCAGTAGTTCAGCTTTCAAATGACACAACATTTCAAATTTTATGTTTTCCACTTTCTATTTTTCAGATTTTTTTGTGTAGTAAAGATGTTTTTGAATCTTGCAAAAAAGAATCTGTTTGCATCTTAATATCAGCAAAACCAAATAACTGGTTACTGAGTTTCATCACATCAAACAGCCTCTGTGTCCGGTTATTTATCAAAGAGTGGATGAAGAGGTGGTCCACTCCTACAAGTACTTGGGGGTCCACATCAATGACAGGTTGGAACGACAGAAGAAACAGCAGAGCAGAGACTCTGCTTCCTTAGTAGACTGTGTTCCTTTAATGTGGGGAGTGACATCCTTCACAACTTTACAACTCTGTGACGGCCGGTGCGAATTTCTACACTGTGGCGTGCTGGGCTGGTAACATCACTTCAAAAGAGAAGCCAACCAAATCAACAAGTTAATTAAAAGGACCAGCTCAGTTATGGGACTCACTCTGGACCCCCTGGAGGTCACAGGAAAGGAGAGAAATAAAACAAAACTGAGTGCTATTATGAACAATGCTGCACATCCTCTCTGTGACACACTAACAGTGAGGACTTTATGCCAAGGAATTGTTCAGCAGAAGTGGTTCAAGAGATGCAGCAGTGTCCAACAGAAGTATGTCTACATAATGCCTCACTGCGACTGGGACAGCAAAGTCAGACATTTTCTTTCTTTTTAATTTTCTAGCTTTAGAGTAATTTGGGTGTGTGTTCAGACCACAGTGTGTGTGCAAATGTATTATTTATTTATTTGTTTCTTTGTTTGTTTATTTAAAGGGCATCTGTAAAAAGCCAAATCTATCTATCTATTACATAGTGCCTTTTTAATATCTATCTGTCTGTTTATCTATCATATAGTGCCATTCATATCTATCTATCTATCAGTCTATCATATAGTGCCATTCATATCTATCTATCTATCTATCTATCTATCTATCTATCTATCTATCTATCTATCTATCTATCTATCTATCTATCATATAGTGCTATTCATATCTATCTATCTATTATATAGTGCCTTATCTATCTATCATATAGTGCTATTCATATCTATCTATCTATCTATCTATCTATCTATCTATCTATCTATCTATCTATCTATCATATAGTGCTATTCATATCTATCTATCTATCTATCACATAGTGTCTTTTTAATATCTATCTGTCTGTTTATCTATTATATAGTGCCTTTCATATCTATCTATCTATCTATTATATAGTGCCCTATCTATCTATCTATC
>JANRMT010062837.1:86953612-86973656 GCA_026402145.1 Polypterus bichir lapradei | reverse complement strand
CTTGTCATCATTCTGTGATGGCAAGTTTCTTGGCACAGATAATGTGGATGCAACAGACTGACGCATTGCAATTTCAAGTTGCTGTTCAAAGCTGTTGTCTGACAGACGTCAATGAAGTCTTCAGTTTTCAACTATAACTCTGTTATTTCTTGATCGATTTTTACACTTTTACACGCTATATATGCGAACTTGGTCATTCCCGGTTTCCCAGGAATTACAGCAGTTTCATTCCCGGGAATGTGGGAATGAAAAATGTCCGGGAATCCCGGGCTCCTGTTTACCTGGATTCCCTAGTGCTTATTAAACGTGTTCTTCGATTTTTGTAATGGGTCATCATTAAGAACAGCCAGTCTGTGTTAAATTTAGTTTTCTCTTAGGGAAAACAGCTGCTGAAACTCAACTGATGCTTGAAACTGCTTTTAAAGAGGAAGCTTTAAGTAAAACGCAGGTCTACGAGGGGTTTTTGCTTATCAAATGAGAACTCAAAGGAAAGCGTTTTTGTACCATGGTGGAAGTCAAAGAAAAATCACTGCAGGCCTTGGACAACGTTTCTCTTCAGCAATTCCAAAAATCATCCGTTGGGATGATTGCATTCATTCGCATGGAGAGGACTTTGAAGGAGACTAAAGTTTCAGTAAATTAAAATGTTAAAAAAAAATTTTTTTTTTCAATTCCGGTTGTTTTTGGGTACCACCTCATATATTACAATGTGTTGAGTACAAGTTAAGGGTGTTTATGTTTAAGTTACATAATGCATTAGTGAGGCCTCACCTGGAGTACCCGGTGGTACATACTAACACATTAGGTACCTAAAAATTCATATTGATATTGTGAGAGATGTCACACTGGGGCTGGCATCCCAGCCAGAACTGAACTGGGGCCCTTACCCTGCAGGAATGCCAATATCATAGATGGACAGGAGAAGTGAATGTATTCAGGACATTGTCTACCCTAACACACTAGGCGAGATTTGTTGGGCTGAATGGCCTGTTCTCGTCTATAGTGTTCTAATGTACACTAGATGTACTCCCAGGTTTTACATGAAAGGAGAAGCCTGCTTCAATACAGGGAGCCAGAGTTGGGAGGGGGGGTGCAGGAAGACAAAGCTTGCCTGGAGGAGTGGAGGAGAGATGAAAGGATTGATGCGTGGTTGTTTTGTGTGTTTTTGGAGGCCTTTGTATGCAGTGAGAAAAAGAATTAAAACTTGTGAGACACACTAGAACCCGTGTCTGTGCCATTGTGTTCGGTGTTTAGGGTGTTGCAACGCCCCCTGGTGATCACAATATTTTGCATGAGTTAGGTGAATAGAGATTAATGAGCAATGCTGGGCTAAACTTCATGTCGTTGTTAAAATTATTCTTATATTCTTCCTATGTAAACAAAGTCTGTTTAAACACTGTGCTTTATTAAAGAAAGGAACGTAGGTGTGACATCTTAGACACGGATAATCAATGAGTGATGCTGACTGCTAAGAAGAGCAGAGTTGTTTATGTAGCCAAGTCAGGCTGTGACCCACAGTATCTATAAAAAGTATTCACCGCCTTGAAAGTTCTCACATTTTATTGTTATACAACACTCAGTTACAGTGGATTTATTTGGACTTTTGTGACACTAATCAACAGAAAAGGACTTTTTAATGTCAAAGTAACAACAGATCTCTGCAAAGTGGTCTAAATTAACTACAAATATACAGCCCAAAAGAACGACATGACATCCGTGGGTCTGTGTGCTCAGGTCTCACTATCCCTCTCTCTCTGCATATTAGTTTTGCACATCTGGACTCCATTTTCCCCTCATTCCTCTTTACAAAGCTGCTCAAGCTCTGTCAGGGTGCATGAGGATCCTGAGTGAACAGCCTATATACAAGTCCAGTCACAAATTCCTAAATGAATGGAGATATGGACTGTGACTCACCTCATTTACAATTCTTGTGTATGCAAAAAGAGAAGCTCAAAATGTGCAAACCTAGGGATTAAGAAAAGAAAACTTGTTGGGAAAATGTGTGTATATCTATGGCAATTCTTACCCATGCATATGCAACATTTCAGAGAAACTAGGAAATGATGAAGCCCTTGATCAAGCAGGGAAATGCAGCCAAATTGGATAAATGACAACTTGAACACATAATAATTAATATCACCGAGCTGCTATTATAATGTGCATTGATTTGACAAACATATTAAAGCTCAAATGCAAAGAATATGATGCACAGACAGTATTTTAGCTCTCTTTTAAGAGGACCAATGCTGCGTATTTGCACTGAAGAACTTTTTTGGTTTATTTCATCAGTTTAGACTCTCATGGAAATGGCCAGCATGTCAGGAATATATCATCCAAGCATCACTCCAAGATAAGACTGACAAACTGAAATCAGAGAGTGTAGATGTGTTTTTTTTTTCTCTTCCTGTTAGCGATACGCTTCATCACCAGAAAATTGACCTTTTTTATTTCAACCACATGGTGTGGTTGAAGCTCATGGCATTTGCAGCAGCAATACCATGTTGCCATTCAGCATATTTGTACTTTGTGGTAAAACAAATTAGGCAGCAGACAGAAAAAGGTTTGGGGATGGCCACCCTGTATACTGAAAAATCAGCAAAAGAAAGGAAACACGTCTTTACAGGAGCAGAGTTCACAAGTGAGTAAGCTCACTAACAGATTGAGTCTGCTCTATAAATATGGTGGAAGGGAGGTAGAGGTGGAGTCAGGGGCTGCCGGAACAGGAACAGATGTGGCAGGAAGGTGGATTCTGGGTACTGGAAGTGATGTCATCAGTGATGTCTAAAGTGGGTGGACCAATGGTGATGTCATTAAGAGGTGTGGAAGAATAATTTAAGAATAATTTAAATATAACAATATAATTCAAATGTAATATTATTTTTGTTTGCAGTGTATATATTGAAAAATAAGAATTGGTTTAAGAAAAATACTGAGATGGTCAAGTAAAGAACGTACCAGAAGAAAGGATGATGTAATATACAAAATGTACTGAAGGATGACTAAGAAGTCAGCAGATGTCCTTACACAATCAGAATGGACAGTTGTTATATGCACAGAAATTTCAAAGGTGGTAGCTCAACTCAAAGGTATAAGAAGAACCATAAAAATAATAAGATTGACTTTTATTTTATATGTCTTTTGGGTATAAGCTGATGAACCAACCAGAGTAAATGCATGTATTGATTGACATTTTTATGTAAATTAATAATAATAATAATAATAATAATAATAATACTTATGACTGTAATATTTATGTAGCGCCTTTCATACACTGAATGACACTTTACAATTGAATACAAGACAGTAGTACTAGGGTGTTGTACCGTGTTAGCCATTATGAATGTAGAGAAGAGCCAAGCAAAATGACACCTTTTATTGGCTAACTAAAAAGATTACAATATGCAAGCTTTCGAGATCTGTTTTTAACAGATGTTTGAAATTAATAATAGACTTTTCCATGCGAAGGCTGAGAGGGAGAGAATTCCAAGTTTTAGGGGTTATCCCTCTGAAAGCTCTGCCACCCGTAGTTACTAACCTGTATTTAGGTACAGTGAGTAACTTAGCGTCCGATGATTGTAATGCATGGGCAGGAGTGTAAGAAAGCAGCAGCACAGACAGATAATGAGGGGCTAAACCATGAAGGATAATTTTATATTTGATTCTTGAAGAAACCGGTAACCAATGTAACTCATAGAGGACAGGAGTGATGTGAGCAGATTTTTTAGTGTGTGTAAGTAAACGAGCAGCAGAGTTCTGAACATGTTGTAATCTGTTGATATATTTAGTCGGGAGGCCATAAAACAAAGCATTGCAATAGTCCAGACGGGTAGTGATGAAAGTGTGAATGAGTATCTTTCACACTGAGGAAAGAATGCAGATGAGCAATGTTGCGAAGATGAAAAAAGGCTGTCTGTACTATTGAGCTGATGTGTGACTGAAAAGTAAGAAGCTGATCAAAGATGACACCCAAATTACGGACTGATGCTGAGGGTTGAACCAGGATCCCATCAATGTCAATTTTTAGCCCACGAAGGGTAGAGAGGACAGATTTGGTGCCAACTAATAAGATTTCTGTTTTATCAGGATTGAGTTGTAAAAAATTACCTGTCATCCAATGATTTATTTCCCGAATGCAATCAGTCAGTGCAACAGGTGAAGATGTTGCAGTTCCATCCACGCTTACATAAAGTTGTGTGTCAGCGGCAAAGCAGTGGAAGCTCAGACCATACCAACGGATAATCTCCCCTAATGGGAGCATATAGATGTTGAAGAATATTGGACCGAGAACAGACACTTGAGGGATACCTTGTGTGAATTAAGTAGTGGCAGATTTGGATTCCCTAATGAAGACGTAATACTGGCGTTCACTGAGGTATGATGTGAACCAAGAAAGAGCGGGACCAGAGATGCCAATAGCTGAAAGTCGGGACAGTAAAATGTCATGGTTAACTGTATCAAACGCTGCGCTCAAGTCAAGAAGAACTAGAATAGTGGACATCCCAGAATCTGTGGTTATCAGTAAGTCATTTCATCTGCTTATTAAACAGACCCCTGAACTTTAACATTTTGACCATTCTGACCATGCTGTAATAGACTGCTTGTGAGAATGCTTCCTCTTCTTGAAGTGCCATTAAAAGATGAATGGAACGGTTCTTCTCCTGCCTGGTTTCTAATAGTAAGAGGTTCTAAATTTAAGATAAGATTCTATTAATATATATCTAAATTTAATTTCTTCCACAGAGGCAGGGCCTTCGGCTGAACTGCAAAGGAACAAGAAGAGAGAAGATCAGGTGAGTTCGCCAACCTCTGGTCTGGCTGACGAATGCCACGATTTAAGCTTGTAAACCAGGGGTGCCCAACTCCAGTCCTGGAGGGCCGCAGTGGCTGCAGGTTTTCATTCTAACCCTTTTCTTAATTAGTGACTTGTTTTTGCTGCTAATTCATTTTATTTGCCTTGCTGTTGAAGACTCAGACCCCTCAATTGTTTCTTTTTCCTTAATTAGCAGCCAAACAATAATGAGATACAAAATGAGTCAAAACAGGACCAGCAAACTGTGACGATCATACAGTATCTGAAAATAAAGAAAGGTGAAGGTCTCAGGAATGCTGATCTGCTCTTAGAAAAGAGAAAATCCATAATTTCAGAAATGTCTGCTATTGCACAATGAGAGCAGCAACAAGCCATGGAATTAAAGAACGGGTTTAATTAACATCAAGACTCGGCGCCTAATTAAGCAACTGGTTGGAGTGAAATTGGCTGGAGTATGAGTCACTGACTGAGTTGGTCTTCTGTTGGCTCACTCACCTCACATTTCACTTCTGTTTGGGTGCCATTTAAGGAAAGAACTGAACCAATTCAGAGGAACAAATCTTAAAAAACAAAACAATTAAAATTAATTCAAAAGAAGTTAATTAGCAGCAAAAACAGATCACTGATTAAGAAAAGGGTTTGAATGAAAACCTGCAGCCATTGCGGCCCTCCAGGACTGGAGTTGGGCACCCCATGCTGTAAACTGTCCCCCATGTGCACATTTGTGACAGCTTGTTGCTGACACCCATGCTTAGGCCACCAAATAAAGGTTCTTTGCGTGCCTCTAATTTAGAGACGAGATCTTCTGTCTCGCACTATTGGATGCTTCATGTGGCCGCACTACCAGCCAGTGACAGTCTGCAGCATCGTGGCTGCATATGTATGAGGTTGATTAGCTTTGTTCATATATGGTTGGTTCAGAGAAGAACCAGACGGGGTTTGAGGCGTGTTCAAAAATGCACATTTACAAGGTGATTGTGATTTATAAAAGGTAAATTTAATGTGCATATGGCAGGTTTTTTTCTCGACATCCACATTTTCCTGTTTCTCTCCGTATGTGTGCTTTAATGTTCAAAATTATGCAAAATTTAAATGAGGCCCCAAGACATTAACATTGTTGTTTTGAAGCCATTTGTGTGTTGCTTTGGATTAACGCATGGAGTCGTTGTCTTGCTGGCACACACATCTCCCAAAGTGCAGGTTCCCTGCAGAATGCTTCAGGCTTTCTCCGTAGTTTGCTGAATTTTTTCTTACCCTCATATGCCTTCAAGGGCCTGCTGCAGAGAAGCATCCCCACAGACTGATGTTGCCACTGCTTTGCTTCATGGTGAGGAAGGTTTGTTTTTGATAACATGTAGTATTTAGCTTACACCAAACATGGGGTTTAGTCTGATGGCCTTAAAGCTCAGATCACAGAACCTTCTTCCAGCTGACTTCAAAGTCTCCCATATGCCTTCTGAAAAACTCTAACTGAGATATCGTGTTTTTTTTTTTCTCTTTGCCATTCTCCACAGCCAAAATCTCACAACCATTATTCACAGTAGTCTGGGAAGGCAAGCAAGTACCTGAAGACTGGACCAAAGGAACAACTGTGAAGATACCCAAGAATGGTGCACAAAGTGGCTCTAATAATTAGAGGGGATTACACTTGTATCAATGCCAATGGAGAGATTATAATATAGTAGAGTCCGGGGTGCAGCTGATAAGCATATAATGAAAGAACAAACTGGGTTCTGCAAAGGAAGAGGATGTGTGGACCAGATATTCACTTTATGTAATACCATCGAGCAGTGCACAGAGTGGCAAAGGCAGCTGTACATAGTTAACTTTGTTAATTATCAGAATTCATTTCATATCATCCACCAAAACAGCCTTTGGCACATCCTGAGGGCAAATGGAATACCTTACATGTGAAGAGATTTTATGTCATCTTTACCTGCAGTGTGGGAAACTCAGCTTTGAAGTAAAAACCTGGGGTTAGACAGAGTTGTGTAATGTCCACCCTGCTTTTTAACCTTGCTATTGACTGGGTAATGTGACCCACAATTGAGGATGCATCAAGCAGCTGTGGAATATGGCCGGCCAGTCATCCTGGCCAATACCCCCCCAGGCCGCCAGGTGGAGCTCTCCCTGTGGCATGGAGGTGCCCCGAATACCAGCAGGGAATCATGGACAGTGGAGTTTTCCTTTACAGCCCTGCTGGATACCATGTGGGCCAACAGAGGACGCTGCAGGGAGGCCCAGAGTCTCGTACGTGCCCTATAACCCGGAAGTACGTCTTAGTCACAGCGACAGGAGGAATGACGTACTTCTGGCATGAAGAAGAGGACTTTTGATCTGGCCCGGAAGTGATAGGAAGTCACGTGGACTGTGGGATCGGAAACTCTTCTGGGTCAGGGCATATAAAGGACTGTGGGAGATCCCAGTCGTTGAGCTGGGTGGAAGGGTGGCAACGCGTCTGGGAGTGGAGGATTGATTATTGTAGTGTGTATTGGTTAATTATATGAGTTTTGTGGAGAGGAGGGTGTTTTGTGCACTGTGTTGCTTTAATAAAGTCAATTATTGGACTTTTATCTGGTGTCTGGCATAGAGTCTGAGGGTTCAAGGGGAAGACAGCGCCCCCTATCTGTCACAAAGCATCAGATGAATATTATTCTCCATGCTTGAGTACCTCAGCTTTGCTGATGATGTGGCCTTACTACCACACATCCTTTGGCATATACAGGAGAAGACCGATCACCTGAGTACTTTTGCAACACAAGTTGTGATAAAAATCAGCCAAACCAAGACTGCAGCCATGACCCTCAATGTGGATAACTCAGCACCAATCAAGCTCGGTAGAGAGGTCCTTCTCGTGACTGACAACTCCATTTATCTGAGCAGCAATGCAAGATAAAACAAAGGACATTCAAATCAGGCTGAACAAGGGAAGAAACATTTTTAGATCACTTAATATCATCTGGAAGTCATCATAGCACAGCATCCCCACTAAGCTGAAGGCTTACCAGAGATGCGTCCTTTCGACTCTCTTGTATTGCTGAGAATGGTGCAGAAGAAGTGAAAGTGACATCAACAAACTGTACACATTCCATACCAAGACGTTGTACCGCTACTCAGTAAACTTTCCTTATTCGGAGACTGCGCTATTATAAAATACACTGTCAATCCCTAGAGTGGCAACAACAGAGAAAAAATAACTAAATAATCTGGAGTGTGGGTGACTGACACTACTTTCCTACTAAAACCACAACAAGTACAGAGCACACCAATAGATGCAGGGTGATAACTGTAATAAAATTATTACTGTAAACAAATACAAATTACACAACTCCTGCCCTGCAACTCTGCAATGAATCAACTGCACAACTGCCTTTTTGAACTAAGATCCTGGATGGCTAATAATTTTCTTGATCTGAATCCAAATAAAACGGAGGTGCTTATAGCGGGTCCACCAGCTAAAGCCCAAATTGGTCTTGGACTTCTCGGCTCTTTCTCTGTCTTCTGCAAACCTCAATTCTGCAATCTTGGTGTTATCTTTGACAGTAACCTCTCTTTTGAGAAACAGATTAATTCTGTAGTCAAGAGTTTCTTTTTCCAGCTTCGTGTTTTAGGTAAGATCAAGCCTTTTTTCATCTTCTAGGGATCTTGAGAAAGCTACTCCTGCTTTTATCTTTTCTCGCCTTGATTACTGCAACTCGCTGTATTCTGGGATTAGCAAATCCCTGATACGCAGGTTACTGTTGGTCCAGAATGCTGCCACTCGCTTTCTGGTTGGGGCAAGTAAGTCTGACTCTGTTTCTCTGTGCTTCTTTACACTGGCTGCCTGTCAGTTTTCAAATTGATTTTAAAATCTTGTTGCTAGTTTTTAAATCTTTACATGGGTCTGCTCCTGCCTATTCATCCGAATTGTGTGCTTTACACCTGCCATCTAGAGTGCTTAGATCTTCTGGTCAGTTGTTTCTTGTTGTCCCTCATACCAAGTGTAAAACTAAGGGGGACAGACAGGGCTTTTGCAGCTGCTGCTCCTCGCCTGTGGAACTCTTTAGCTCATCACATAAAGGAGTCATCTACAATTCAAAACGAGATTAAAGACTCATTTCTATTCACTTGCATTCCGTGACCTTCAGTAATACTGATGGTTACCTCATTGTGATTATGTAACATTGCTTCTATTTATTATTTATTTATTTTATTTATGTTCACTTATTTTATTTCTATTTATGTTATGTTAATTGTATGTTTTTTCTTCTTTTATTGTGAAGCGCTTTAGCCACAGCATTCCTATGTTGTTTTAAATGTGCTATATAAATAAATTTGACATTGACACTGACACCCCCCACACTCACAGACCCTCCACTGAAAAACATAAATACACAAACAAAAGTTATCATAAAGGATTAGCTGAATGGAAAAGAAAGTTCCTTGCATGTCCATCGATAGAAGTACAGTTCCCTTTTTATCTTAATGTTCGATATTGAGGGGGTCACACCGAGACATACCTCAATATGTTGAAACTTCCTCCCAGAGGCTTGTCAGGCCCTCTCTCATGTAAAACATGAAGTGGAAAAATTACCCTTTAGGTTGATTTTACACGAACACAGGTTCATCTGATTCCTCCTGTAAAAAACATAGCTTCCCCTGTAATTTCGCAATCTTCCTCTGGCGCTGTTCCTTGACTTTTTTCTTCCCTCCCCCTACTGTACCTTCACCTTTTTTGGTATGGTGAGCTCCTCCCCTGTTAGATTTTATTGGCCTTCTGAGTTAGTTAATACCCAAATTCCTAATACCTGTTTAGTTTTCGACCTTTTTCAATGATGAAGAATGTACAACCCGACAATGACAGTGCCTTCACTTGACAATTCTTACATCCGTTAAAGAATCTTTCACTTCTTCTGGTCGAGAACTATTCCAAACAATGAGCCACTTGCCCATTGTCAGCAAGATAGAATGAATACTATTCAGATGAGGAAGAGGTGGAGTTGGATTGGACATATCATCAGAAGTTAGAATAGGCAGTGTGGCGTAGTGGTTAAGGCTTTGAACTTCAAACCCTGAGATAGTGGGTTCAAATCCCACTACTAACACTGTGTGACCCTGAGCACGTTACTTGACCTGTCTGCGCTCCAATTGGAAAAACAAAAGAAATGTAACCAATTGTATCATAAAATGTTGTAAGTTGCCTTGGATAGGTGTCAGCCAAATATGTGAATGTAAATGAATACTGTTACTAAGATTGCACTTCACTGGATCCCTAAAGCACAATACAATACAATTTATTTTTGTATACTCCAAACTCACACAAGAAATGGTGAAATGGGCTTTAACAGGCCCTGCCTCTTGACAGCCCCCCAGCTTTGACTCTCTAAGAAGACAATGAAAAATCTCCCAAAAAAACCCTTATAGGGAAAAAATGGAAGAAACCTCAGGAAAGGCAGTTCAAAGAGAGACCCCTTTCCAGGTAGGTTGGGCGTGCAGTGGGTGTCAAAAAGAAGGGGGTCAATACAATACAATACAATACAATACACAGAACAGAATGCTAGAATCCTCAATACAGTATAAAAATAAAAATATTACAAGTACGGAGCAGAATTTAACAGTAGATGATATCTGCATTTGTTTAGAGTCCTGGAGACCTCGGCCATCAAGCTGCCTCCCCCAATTGGCCATTCCACAGCTGAGTCAGTGCTGGGCCATCAAATCCAATGAAAGGACCCTGCTACCCGACGATTCCTGCAATCCTCCATCAGAGATGATATTACCTTTGGCAGGCAAAACAACTTGGCAGGTGGGCAGTGGCACCAAGTGCTACATTTGATTACCAAGAAAAGAAGCAGAATAGGAGAGGTTTTAATAACAAATTATAACTATCATGTTACTTATTTTTTAGTGCTAATGACTGACAACAGAGATGCAGTCTGCATAGTTAATCAGCAGCTCTAGTCAGGGTGTGTTAAACTGAAGTAGTGAGTCTTCAGCCGGGATTTGAAAGCTGAGACCAAAGGGGCATCTCTTATAGTAGCAGGCAGACCATTCCACAGTTTAGGGGCCCTCTAACTAAAAGCTCTCTGGTTTGTAAGTCATGATAAGTT
The DNA here is from genome assembly GCA_026402145.1 of Polypterus bichir lapradei. Taxonomy (NCBI): domain Eukaryota; kingdom Metazoa; phylum Chordata; class Cladistia; order Polypteriformes; family Polypteridae; genus Polypterus; species Polypterus bichir. Next base: position 86,962,757 of record JANRMT010062837.1, on the reverse strand, counting down.
CAGACAAGTAAGCCACACCTTGGCTATTTAATGCTTTATATGTTAAAAGGAGGATTTTGAAATCTGCCCTAAACTTAACCGGGAGCGAGTGTAAGGATTTAAGAATTGGAGTTCTTGTAATCATTCTTGCAGCAGCGTTTTGGATTAACTGGAGGCTGTATGAAGAACAGTTTGAACATACAGTGAACACTGCATTGCAGTAGTCAATCCTCCTAGAAATAAATGCATACATTAATTTCTCAGAATCCTGTTTATTTAGAAAAGAAAAAGAAGACCCCGATTCACATGGTGCAGAACTGTCAAGGCAGAGTTGAGGACTCTAAACCACAACCGGGGAACCATAGGGAAGCTAGCCTATGACAGGCAGCAGTGGCGGACCATTGTTACTGCCCCACATTCCAGCCAGCTTAATGAGCAATAAGATGAAGCCTCTCCCCTGAAGTTGCTACTGGTGAAGTACCCGCGCAACAGTTGTCTACACAGTCTCTCCAACTTCAATCAATGTAACTTGTAACACCTTCAGAGTTATCAGAGGTCTCTTGGCGGCCTCTCTCACAAATCTTCTTTTTGCATGGATGGTCTGCTTTAGGTAGATTTACAGCTGTGCCATAGTCTTTTCATTTTTTTAATAACTGGTTTAACTGGATATTCAGTGACTTGGATATTTTCTTGCCTCCTTCCCCCGATTTGTGCATTTCAACCACCTTTTCACACTGTTGTTTGGAGTCTTCTTTTGTCTTCATTGTGTAGGTTAGGCTACCAAACTGACTCACCACAACTTGGTCCTCTCAGGTACAGGTACATTTTACAATATTAGAAAAACTTGACGAGAACTGGCCATTCATCCCAACAAAGCTCACCAATCCTATCCAGCTAATTCCTCTAAAACAACATCAAGCCGAGTTTTGACTCTCTAGAGTCCTACTGTCCACGGCACTACTTTGTAGCGGGTGCCACATGTACTATTGTCCCTGTGTCAGTTTGAGTCTTCTTAGGCTGTATTTCAGGAAATTGGTTGCTGAGGGTTCACCAAAAATGGGGAACTACACCTTTAAGGGGAAGAATGCAGTGCAGACAGGACGGTTGGGCTGAAGATAATTTAACCCAGAAAGGAAGGGAGAGAGAGGGAGATTTCGAGCGGTGAAGCAGGAAGAAGCAGCGTGTTAGCGCCATGTATCCACCTGTAAGCCACCTGTTGGAAAAAGGTTTAATTTTACTTGGCGATACAAGGGAGATGCATCTCTGAAGACTCACTTTTTTTTGTGGTTTCACTGGAGCAATCGACCTTTGGGACCGATAGGACAACATTTTTTCTTGGCATTGGCTGCTGTCATACTCCATTGGGCTTCAAGCATCTCACCATGCTCTTGAACTGTAAGGACAGTGATTTAATTTGGAATGATTTGGGGGGAACCTGGTTATCTCTGGCAAGAGCGTCTCGCACCCTAATCTGTGAAAGTTTGTATTCAATTCTTGTTATGTACTTATTGTTTAGAGAATTACGTAAACAGTCTTGTCTGTTAATATATAAATATAACTTTTTTTTGCCCTTTCAATGCTTTAATGCTCGTTATCTTATGCTGATCTGGGGCGTGTGGTGAGTAGGTCAAAAACAGGACGAGCGTTGCTCATGTTACCCCGAAAGATTTCAATAAGGAACTGCTTTTCTCTAGTGTTATTTTGATCATGCAACAGCCATGGGCATAGTAGTTCTCCTGGGGCCGCGGTACAACTTGATATCATATTTCACGTGTCTATAGTCCTCTGAATGAAGAAAAATGTCCTAATAGTTGTGTGAAATTTACCCTTAACAAGTACACATCTGTGCACCCTTGTTCTTGTTGAACTCATTTTAAGATATCAGCCTCGACCCACTGTACTAATTCCTTTTATAATTTTTAACTCTCCAGTCTCATCACCTTTTATTCTCTATTTGCTTAAACTGAAAAGGTTCAACTCCTTCATTTTTGCCTCATATCTCATACCTCTAAGTCCTGGGATATGCCTAGTCGTTCTTCTCTGGGCTTTTTCTAGCACTGGAATGTCTTTTGTATAGCTGAGACCAAAATTGCATTATATATGATTTATACTACAATCAACTGAAATCCCTTGTCTACAGAAAGCAGACATTTTTTGTTGAGTGTTTATAAGTGAAAACCTCCATGATCAAATACTGCTTGACAGCTAAACCCAATATGTGACGGCAGGTATCCCTTAGCTGATTGCCTATTTTGTGATAAAACACAGGTCAAATTCCATTAGAGTGACATCTGTTTTAACAAAATCCTTGATTTTTTTTTTGGTCCTTGCCAATTTCCTTTAGAACTAATGTTTAAAAAATAACTAATTAAAATCCTTTTTAATTATTTTTATTCATTACAATGATGTCCATTTTTCATGAAAAATCAGCAAAACGCACCTATTTCTTCTGTACTTGCCCCAAAAATTGTGATTCAGGAGGTCTGGTGAACAGCCAGTTAAATTGCCAGTTGATGTCACTTGGTTTACCCAATAGTCGTCATACTCTTGCAGCAGAGCAGAACTCAACAAAAATTACTGAAGACTGGAGACATTGTGGACGTATCTAGGGGTGGGATTACGGTCAAACAAATTTACCTTCAGATATACTTGCAGAACTCTGGAGGTTCGCCGCAGCTCCACTCTGTCGCATATTTCAGGGTTTCTTGAGGTGTGGTTAGACTTTGCCGAGATTAAGGGTTAATTTTTGGGTTGCCCTTCAGTAAAAGTGATGTCTACTGAGGTTCTCTCATGTTTATGCTACTCAACTAGTTTTCAACATGTTTCATAAATTCACTGAGATTATACCCTTCAAACATCTGCACACCATAGTGCTTTTTTTTAAAAAGATTTGTTGCATTTAAACATGTCTATGAATTTTGTAATCACAAATGTATATATCTAGTGATTATTATCTGCACAATGTGGCCTTAATTTCCTCAAACCTTATATCATGATCTTTTTAAGTAAAACTCTTCCAGGTTAAAAAAGGGAGACTGACAATAGAACAGGCACCAGCCATGTAGAGCCGGTCAATCCGTTAGGCGACGTCATCTGAAGAGAACATGCTCCGGACACCGAAGGGGATCTCCGACCGCCCCCCCTAACCATTAACTTCAAAGTCTAATAATACTGACTTCATATTATGGACACTGAGGGGCTCCCTTGATGTAACTAAATCAATTTACTTTACAGGAAATATTGGAACTTCTCACTGCCATTGATGGCAACAAGGAGAAAAATGAGTTTGGCATTCTGGAATTAGCTTTATCAACCGTAAGACCGCACAATGTTCCTATTCCATTATAATGAAATTTGCGTTATAACAAATTATTTTTTCAGTCCCATTCTAATGGAAATTAAACTGTAGTAGAATCTGATAATCTGAAAATCATCCAAATTTCTGAAAAAATCTGACAATAGTATTTTGAATCAGGAAGCACAGCAGTTTTTGCAAGTTTAATGATCGCCTGTTACTTTGGCTTAGACGGCAGCACATCAGCAGGAGTTCAGATTACAAATATCAATTTCCTAGTTCTTCGATTGGGTCAGCATTTAGCTTGTTGCCATTTAAAATAATTCAAAGTGATCAACCGCATCATCAGAATTTTGAAAAAACAGGTAAACGTTCGATTTTTTACAGAGCTTCTCATTTTGGGGACGTTTTACTTGATTTCTGGTCCGAGACGAGCAGTTTGGTTTGGATCTGTGATTAGTGATTGTCTGATTAAGTGATTGTTAAAACTCCATTACCTCCATCCTATTTCATTTGCTCAAGGAGTTTGTCACTGTCCTCTGCATGCTTGTTTGCGTGTTAAGAGAGGATAGTAAATGTAATTCAGTGGGTCCGTCCTTAGAACAACTGATTGTCTTCATCTATATTGTTATCCGAAACAGCATCGGTAATGGAAAAAGCAATGTAGTGAGGTCTTAATTATTGAACAAAGACATCTTAGTTAAGGAAACGACATAAAGATCAATCTCAAAAAAGCCTTTAATTTATCAGTTGAACCCCATTAGTTTATTACAAGGTAGTGGAGATGCTGGACCAAAATTTTAGAATCAGACATAAGGCAGGAAACGGTCAGGCCGGCTATCACAGGACACACTTGTACACTACCATGGTCACTCGCTCACACCACGCCATTAACGTTCGTGCATTGTACATCTTTGGGATGTAAGAGAAAAAAAACAATGTGAACTTGAAAAGAACAAGTAAACGAACTGTGGAAAGACCAAGCATGAAACTACTGTGAGTAAGCAGCACTAACTAGGAATCTACCAACTAAAATAACAAGATAAATCAATCTTTGAATTTGGCTGTTAATGGATATGCAGGTACAATTAAATTAGGTGCCTAATTATGTCCCCTTTACACCCAAAACTTCCACCGTCTTCCAAAGTTCAAAGGTGCAATGTTTACCGTTGGTTGCTGGGTGAATCTCAATGAGCTGGTAAACCCCTTATCCCCTCTAGGACTGCTTTCGGACTTGCACCCATATCAGCTAGAATATGTTCCAGCTCCCTGTATCTTCTACCAAACAGCTGTAAGTACACAAAAAGGATGGAATATGTGTGCAGCCATTAACTATTATGTCCATCATTTTTCTAGACTATGCTGAAGGCTCAGCCAACTAAATGCTGCACAATTCTGTTTAGTACAGATACAAAGCTATTGTTGGGATTCAAAAAATAATTCAGTGTTTTTTAAATCATTCATGCATTTTAATAACTTGGTTTTACTTTTACAAGGACCCAGTGCATATCTCAGCAGCACTGAGTACATTTTAGGAACCAACTCTAGCCCTTACAATGTTTTCAGGAGTACTAGGGTGTTGTACCGTGTTAGCCATTATGAATGTAGAGAAAAGCCAAGCAAAATGACCCCTTTTATTGGCTAACTAAAAAGATTACAATATGCAAGCTTTGGAGGTAACTCGGGCTCCTTCTTCAGGCAAGATGTAATGCAGAAACTGGAGTTCCCTGTGTTTATATACACACTAGGACAAGAAACAACATTGGTAAATCTTTAAATGAGAAATCTTAAATGTAGGAAATTAATAGATTCATTCAGGCTAGGGTTAATTTAACAAGAGAGAGAAAAACAATGTATGGTCAAGATCTTTGGATAAGATAACTGTCCAACAAACATTACAACATGGCTTGAATAAAGACAAGAGTTTTATGGCCAGATATGAGGATTGTTTACATCTCTCAGAATGACACAGACAACCTGACTACAGATCCACATTGTTTTGAAAAACTCATTACAATCTTCAAAAGACTTTGTTGGACATTTATCTATTTTATCCAAAGATCTTGACCATACATTGTTCTAATTCCTCTTGTTAAATTAACCCTAGCCTGAATGAATCTATTAATTTTTTACATTTAAGATTTTTCATTTAAAGATTTACCAATGTTGTTTCTTGTCCTAGTGTGTATATAAACACAGGGAACTCCAGTTTCTGTATTACATCTTGCCTGAAGAAGGGGCCTGAGTTGCCTCGAAAGCTTGCATATTGTAATCTTTTTTGTTAGCCAATAAAATGTGTCTTTTTGCTTGGCTTTTCTCTACGTTTTCAGGACAAATTTAATCCAGTTTTGAGTTTGAAATCAGTAAAAAGATCCTTAAATTTCTCCTGTTCATCCCATAACAACATTGTACATGTCATCTGTTCCAAATGTTAGGATCATTGGTACAACTGGCTAAGATGGTCAATCGATACAGAATTGGTCTAGAGTGAAAAATCTGATGTCCATGGTGCCTACCAGGGGTTGTCAAAATGAAGTAAAAAAAAACCCATAAGGCATATCTGTTCTGTCAGCAAACTGGCAGATAAACTTTTTGAGCAAAAACTGGGAGATTCGCATAAAAAATAAAACCAAAAAAAACAGATACAAAGTGATATGAGTGAATACGAGAGACAATAATCATGGTCACGAGAACAAGAAGGTCAAAAATTAAAGTACACACAAGAAAAGAGCACAATGATATACTTTGAATATTTTACAGATTTGGTATCCGCATAAGGATTTACATCTATAGCCATCCTTTTAACTCCATTGCGTCTATTAGGCACAGGGCTGAACCTCACAGGCCACAGCTCTAGCAATGCCGGAAGTGGACCCAACAATTTAAATAAGCACTAGCAGCCTTTGAGGGCCCAAAATCATACTAAATCATGACAACCTCCTTGGGTCAGCATGTGAAGACATTGTAAGGGCTTTAAGATGCCAGGTCATTGTAGGAGACTTTCCTTCACTTACAGTGGGATGCAAAAGTTTGGGCAACCTTGTTAATAGTCATTATTTTCCTGTATAAATCGTTGATTGTTACGATAAAAAATGTCAGTTAAATATATCATATAGGAGACACACACAGTGATATTTGAGAAGTGAAATGAAGTTTATGGATTTACAGACAGTGTGCAATAGTTGTTCAAACAAAATCAGGCAGGTGCATAAATTTGGGCACCACAAAAAAGAAATGAAATCAATATTTAGTTGATCCGTCTTTTGCAGAAATTACAGCCTCTAAACGCTTCCTGTAGGTTCCAATGAGAATCTGGATTGTGGTTGAAGGTATTTTGGACCATTCCTCTTTACAAAACATCTCTAGTTCATTCAGGTTTGATAGCTTCCGAGCATGGACAGCTCTCTTTAACTCACACCACAGATTTTCAATCATATTCAGGTCTGGGGACTGAGATGGCCATTCCAGAACGTTGTACTTGTTCCTCTGCATGAATGCCTTAGTGGATTTTGAGCAGTGTTTCGGGTCGTTGTCTTGTTGAAAGATCCAGCCCCGGCGCAGCTTCAGCTTTGTCACTGATTCCTGGACATTGGTCTCCAGAATCTGCTGATACTGAGTGGAATCCATGCGTCCCTCAACTTTCACAAGATTCCCAGTCCCTGCACTGGCCACACAGCCCCACAGCATGATGGAACCACCACCACATTTTACTGTAGGTAGCAGGTGTTTTTCTTGGAATGCTGTGTTCTTTTTCCTCCATGCATAACGCCCCTTGTTATGCCCAAATAACTCAATTTTAGTTTCATCAGTCCACAGCACCTTATTCCAAAATGAAGCTGGCTTGTCCAAATGTGCTTGAGCATACCTCAAGCGGCTCTGTTTGTGCTGTGGGCGGAGAAAAGGCTTCCTCTGCATCACTCTCGCATACAGCATCTCCTTGTGTAAAGTGCGCCGAATGGTTGAACGATGCACAGTGACTCCATCTGCTGCAAGATGATGTTGTAGGTCTTTGGTGCTGGTCTGTGGGTTGACTCTGACTGTTCTCACCATTCGTCGCTTCTGTCTATCTGAAATCTTTCTTGGTCTGCCACTTCGAGCCTTAACTTGAACTGAGCCTGTGGTCTTCCATTTCCTCAATATGTTCCTAACTGTGGAAACAGACAGCTTAAATCTCTGGGACAGCTTTCTGTATCCTTCCCCTAAACCATGATGGTGAACAATCTTTGTCTTCAGGTCATTTGAGAGTCGTTTTGTGACCCCCATGTTGCTACTCTTCAGAGAAAATTAAAGGAGGAGGGAAACTTACAATTGACCCCCTTAAATACTCTTTCTCATTATAGGATTCACCTGTTTATGTAGGTCAGGGGTCACTGGGCTTACCAAGCCAATTTGAGTTCCAATAATTAGTTCTAAAAGTTTTGGAATCAATAAAATGACAACGGTGCCCAAATTTATGCACCTGCCTGATTTTGTTTGAACAATTATTGCACACTTTCTGTAAATCCAATAAACTTCATTTCACTTCTCAAATATCACTGTGTGTGTCTCCTATATGATATATTTAACTGACATTTTTTATCGTAACAACCAACGATTTATACAGGAAAATAATGACTATTAACAAGGTTGCCCAAACTTTTGCATCCCACTGTATATACACTGAGTCAAACAAAATGAACAAAATACAAGGAGAAAACCAACACAGAGAAGGTTACAAAATTACAAATCTTGATAGACATTGACTGGGCTAGGAGGTGTGGGGGAATTGGGCCAACCACTGCATTTTACCTGCATGCTGCTCACCGTTTCAAAAGAAGAGACTCATCACAACATTTTAAACAGTGGATTCAGAAAGTATTCAGACCCCTTCACTTTTTGCACACATTATTGGGTTGTAGATTTGATCTTAAATGGATGTGTTTTCCATTTTTGGCCATCAATCTACACGCAATATCCACAATGTCAAAGTGAAAGCATTCTCAGAATGGTTTGTAAATATATTAAAAAATCAAAATCTGAAATAAAAACTGAAATCTCTCATTAATATAAATATCTCAGATAGGTCTCTCTAAACAACCATGGGGGCAACCAGGCATATTGCCTTCTGGTGATCACAGCAAGTATGGAACCCCTGAGCCCAGATTCCCTTTTACAAAAGCACAGTCTGGCTGCCCTTTTCCATTAGCAGTGCTATCTGCAAGACTGGAAGAATTCTGGATGATCTCCTGCTGATCTTTCACAGTGTCTGTCTTTTTCTCACCTTATAGAGCCCCTAGAGCAGGAGGTTCCAACCTGGGCCTGGCGTTTCAGTGGATGTGACAAAGAGGAAGGAAAAAAGGAAGCCTTTATGGTCATCGTACCAGTACAAAGAAATTGTAAAAGCTACAACTGTAAACAGTGCAAGTACATCAAACAATGACAAACAAATAATATAAAAGACACAAATAAATACAATACATAAATAAATAAGGGACAGAAAATTATTATTCACTAAAGTAATCATCACACGTACTGGAGGGAAAAAAGTAACACCTCTATGAGTTCTTAAAATTAAAATTTCTGATGGCCCAAGGATAAAAACTAACTGCAAATCTTTTTGTTTTACCTTTAATGCTCTTGAACCGCCCAAGCAAGAGGGCAGTAGTGTGAACAGTGAGTGACCAGGATGGGAAGGGTCCTTTAATGATTTTTCTGGCTCTGCTGTGGCTTTGAGCACTGGAGATATCTTCCAGGGATATCCTCCTTAAGGCTGTGTTACGATTTGCCAGAATTAAGTGAGGTGCGTTTTTTGACTTTATTGTGGTACAATCGGTGTCCTGTAGTGTAGATAGATAGATAGATAGATATGAAAGGCACTATATGATAGATAGG
>JANRMT010062837.1:86931939-86953433 GCA_026402145.1 Polypterus bichir lapradei | reverse complement strand
GATAGATAGATAGATAGATAGATAGATAGATATGAAAGGCACTATATGATAGATAGGAAAGGCACTATTTAATAGATAGATATGAAAGGCACTATATGATAGATAGGAAAGGCACTATTTAATAGATAGATATGAAAGGCACTATATAATTAATAGATAGATAGATAGATAGATAGATAGATAGATAGATAGATAGATAGATAGATAGATATGAAAGGCACTATATGATAGATAGGAAAGGCAGTATTTAATAGATAGATAGATAGATATGAAAGACACTATATAATTAATAGATAGATAGATATGAAAGGCACTAAATGATAGATAGGAAAGGCACTATATAATTAATAGATAGATAGATAGATAGATAGATAGATAGATAGATAGATAGATAGATAGATAGATAGATTTAGTGCTCCTTTTCTATGTTATGAAAAGAATCGATCATTGCACGCAAACTTGTCACTTCTGAATAAGCCGCAGAAATGCACATTTTCACAGGTTCCTTGCCCTGGGCTGAGCGTTCGTAAATCCAAATAACTTGGACCTTGCAAAGATCCATGGAGAAGGACAAGGTCAAGTATTGATTTCTGTGCAGGCCCTGATCATAAAATGTCAGTGATTGCAAGGTTTTTCTGACATTTTTTGCCCGGACAATGGGGACTGAATTGGATGCAACACCTGCTGCTTATACTCAGCCCATCCCTTCTGCTGGTGGTCCTGGTGGTAGTGCAGCAATTTTAACTGTGTGGCCAGCACATCAGTTTTTGTACTGTAGTGCAGGGGACAAAGCTGGTCGATTGTGTTTCATTGCTTAGCGAGGCACTGTCTCCTGTTGCTTCATTGGGGGTCTCCAATCCCCCAAACCCCTCTATCATTGATCGTGTGTCATTTCCTCACTGCACTTGATGCTTCATGACATACCCCAACCCTCATATCATCAGTCTAGTGGCTAAGCTTCATGGGGGACACATTCACAAGATGATTGAGATGTTTAAAGGTAAATTGCTTAAATTATATTTAAAAGCTTATTTTTTGGGTTCAATTTGTTCACCTGTAGTGCTGCATGTGCTTCAATTTGTGGTTCAAAAATGAGAAATTTGACTTCTTCATCTTCAAATATAGCATTACTTTTGTAGGGTGTGGGAAGGTAAATCAAACATTTTCCGGGGGTGCGGGGCATGGACAAGGTTGGCAACCACTGCCCTAGAGATTCAGATCCAGGATGCCCTTTACATTGATGGCATATGTGTCTCCCTAGCGTTTTCCATTTATTCACAGTGGCACTCAGGTGAGCTCTCCTGTTCTTTTCTTGTGTACAGCCCACCAGAGTCATAGGTGAAAGCCCATCACAATGAACACAAAACCTAATTAACCCCTGTGCCATGGGAGCTGCTATTAATGTGATTTGTAAAATAAGACTTGTGCAGTCACAAAAGGGTCAAATTTTAGGGGAAATGTGTGTTGCGGACTATATTTCATAAAACAAGCAGAGAAGGTTTCTTAATCTTTTTTTTTTTTTTTTAATAAAATGTGAACTGTAGAAAATGCTAATTTGGAAACACAGGATGACAGCCTTAAACAGCCTGTTGTTACCTTTAATATTTCCTTGCCAAAACCCTTCTACTGATAATATACATCACCTCATATTAAGAAGGACTATTCACTGTGAAACAACTCATTATTTTAAATTTCCATTTTAACTGACTGAATGAATTCTTTATGCTCACAGAGGCACAAAAGCAATTATTACAGGCATGGATTGATTCCTTAAATTCATATAAACTAAAAACGTAACCCCTCTCTAATGTAGTTCAAGTGAAAAGGATTTAAAAAAAAAAAATCTGTCTAATTTAACTTGTAAAAGATTGCACTAAACTCAAGTGATAATAAAGGAACAAAATAGGCATTGCAAAAGCCACAAATGAGATATTTCAAAAGAATAAAAAATATTCATTAATGTGGAATGACATTTCATACTATTTTACACAAGGGACCCATAAAAACACATAACTTGACTTTCACACTGCGGCACCTGTACGGAAATTGTAATGTATATTAAATAAAGTTTATAGAATTAGGACAATGTTTCCCAACCTTTGAGACCAAGTTTTTCACATGTAAGTGGTAAATTTAGCCCGATTGTCTGAGCAGGAGGAGTGGAGTGGTCTTCCTCTGTGATTTGAGCGTGATCGTCAAAGCAGGGCGCATGGGTCCTGTGCAGTCACCAGAGCATTAGATGAATCAAGCACGATCGTCAATGCTTTTTCTCCTTGGTGAATCCAGCACGATTGTCAGAGCAAAGGTTCGGGAGGTCACCCAGGATTGGTCAAGATCTACCAGCATGATCAGTGGACTGGTGGACTGGGTTTCATCCAGTGTCAGCCACAAATCTGCCTAGTATACTGCTGCAGTGAGCACAATTGTTGGAGCGGTTCACATTTGAGGTCGGCTGCAGCCCACATACAATGTCAGCACAGCCCACCAGTTGGGAATTACACTGCCAGTCAGGTCAGGTTGGAGAGCATGCACTGGTATAGCGAATTGCCAAACCCACCACACGATGAAGCTTTCATGCAACCTCAGCACCACACCAGTTCTTATCCAGTAGGCCTGACCCCATTAAGGAGTCCTGTCTGTCATCTCAAATCTGCATGAAGTTTTTTTACAGTGGCTGGAGTGCGAATCCTGCCACCAACCCCCATGATTTACCTGTAAGTTGGAGGACCGCTTTGCAGTTTAACGTCATACCCAGGATAGAATTACACTGAGTTAGAACAAAATATATATAATTGGTTTGAGTTGAGTTTGGTGCCATGACTGGACAAACTGTTACCACATGCTGGAATCCATTGAACCTCGAGGTTTTGTCATGGTAGGCTCCAAGGGTGACCCTATTTTCCCATTTATAGTTTTTATTTCACATATCTTAACAACATGACTCAAATCCCATATTCTTATCACACTGAGGAAAGGCACACATAGGGAAAGAGATATCAAGTATTTTAAAATTTATTCTATTACCTCGACAAATACTGTGGCTAGAAATGAAATAAATATGTAAAGAAATGAGCAACAAAAAACATATATTCCGTGACAAGTTTTAATTACTTATTTATATTTTATTTCATGTTATTATTTATTTGTTGTCATATTCCACTGTACTTTTATTATTTGCATATTAGTTTACTTTACTTTAAGCTAAATGAAGAGAATTAATCATTCCTGTGGCATTCAGTAAAGGAAGCAATGTGAACGAGTTAGTGCTACTCAGGCTGCGCTACGCTCTCAGTTCCTCCTGCCTTTGATGAAAATGTACCTCACTGAAATATTACTTTTTGTAGTTTCTAATTTACACTGCCTTATCCATAATATTAGTTAAGCTATAGCTGCGTTTCCATGAACCTCCTTAATGCGCATTATGAAATTGTGAAACAAAAAGACGATAATAGAAACGTGAATTTCGGAAAAAAACATCAAAATTTGCAAAAATGTTTAAACATTGTTTTTTTAGGCAATAATTTGCTGAAATGGAAATACCTTTTTCGCATTTAGCTCACATGACATGGCGTAAATTTTCAAACACCTGAGCAAATGTGATGCGGTGAATACAGCTGCATCATGAGCACTACCGGGTGACTCAACACAAATGTCCCTGATCATTCACCTGTCGTCAACGACCACCTTCAGACCAATAGATGTCCAGCCATTCCTGTTAATGTAATCCTGATATCCGTCACTTGGTGCATGAATAAGGATATGTGAGCTGTCGAATGCACCTACACCTGGGGTATTTTGTGTAATTGCGTTGCGAAATCTTTGGTGCCTCTTCCTCTTCAGGTAAAGTGATGTATTGCCTCAGTAGTTGGGCGCATATGGCCTGACAAACCCCATATACACACCTGTGAACGGTGGTTTTGCTCACACCAAAGGTCTCAGCAACAATCCTCTACAGTTTATAAAACGCAAAGGCTATGTGCTACTCGGTCACGACTGGCTCCCTCGTGTATGCTATGGCAGGGGGCACAAGATGGCCTATTGCACTGCATAATTCCATGAATGTTGAGCTGCCCGTCCTAAAACTTTGTACCTACAGCTCCTAAGTTAAATCACTATGGATGATTTCAAAGAAGTACAGGGAGTTTGCCTTCTCTTTATTGTACTCACTCGCTCTTGTCGCCTCCGCTTAAAAACGAACATGGCAATTGTAGACACAGTTGAAATAACAGAACCAACACCCATTATATCAGTCGCCATTTTTAACTTCAGGTGATAAAACAAACTTTATTTGCATAAAAATCACTCATTGGAAACACAGACAATTTGCATTTACAGTATGTTTTGTTGACTTTTCAGAAGTGTTGCGCCTATTTTGCGCATAACTGCAATGGAAACGTGGCTTATGACAATCAGATTCTAGTGTTTTAATAAACTCTGCTTTCTAATGTTGATCTTAATTATTGCAGGCTTTCTCCCTTTAATGTACGTGTATAACAAAAGAATAAAATTATCCATCCCATCTGTAAATTCCCGCTCTTTAACTTTACTAATTATTGCATATTCATTTGGGGAAATAAAATCATCCACTTTTGACATTGCATTCTAAGCTATTGATATATTATAAGTTGTTTATTGGTCCATCTATGTATTAGTTGCTATCCCCCCATTATGTACATCTAGCTGATCATAAACCAAAGTAACTAATGGGCTTGAATAAAAACAAAGTGCACTGCAGCATTCAAGTACCAGATGTGCCCCACTTTTTTAAATGCATCATGTGCATGATAAAAAATAAAACAAATTTTGCAAAAGAGCTTATGTCAGTTAGTTTTATACTGTATAATGCTGAATAATGGTAATAGTACTTTATAGTTTTTCAAAACTTAATTGCCCTTGGAGTTCCCTTATGCCATTTGATCTTCGAAGAAAATGAAAAAATACAAGAAATAAAATTGATAAATAATATTTTGAAGTGCTATATACTGTATATATGAGCCTCTCTTCTTGAATTAATAAGGAGTGGCAGAACTGATAGCCTTGAATGCAAACACTTCAGTTAAAGATTCCCTAGAAGGGAGTCTGTGTTTCACTAATATGTCAGAATGCTATGAGGAAGCAGCACAAGCTCGCAATCCGAGAAGTGCATAGGATTTTTTTTTCCCCTGACCTTTCAGATGTCTTTTGATAAGGTAACACATGAGAGGCTAGTAATCAAGCGGAAATTCAGAGTGTGGTACAAAATTGGTTCAAACATGGGAAGCAAAGGGTTATAGTGAGAGGAAATGTTTCAGAATTAAGTCATAATAAAAGTGCTTTCCTTTAAGGATCAGGGCTGGCACTGCTGCCGTGTTTAATATACTAGGGGGCTTTGCCCCCTGCTCGCTTTGTTCGCCATCCCTCCCATCCTGCACTACGCGCCAGCCACTTCGCGTCTCTGCCGCTCATGTATGTGGATTTCATTTTCACCAAACAACAAATCTTTTAAACCTTAAACTGCCACATACTTGGGGGTTAATGCACCCCTGGACGCCAAATACTTTTTTGCTGCACTTTTTAAGTAAACGTCATAATTCACAAAGAAAATGTGAAATTTTAATGGAACACATTTTTTTTTCATGCAAAGAGCATCACAATTACTGCAACGCTGATCATTTTGCACACTGCCAGTGAACTGTAAAAACTATTAAAAAAACTACTGGAACATTCTATTATTATATGTACAAGGTGCAACTGACACCATTGATGAAATTCAGTAAATCACAGAACCAACTGTGCTTGAACTGGCTGCACGCAAGCACACAGAGGCCAACGCTGATGCTTGCAGGCTAGTCTAGTGCAACGGCTGAATCCCAGGGACAGTGAAGCTGCAGTTCTGCCAGGGCTGGCAGTGGTCATGAGCTGGCTGCTCAATGAATATACGGCACTGACTGATAAGCTCCGGCATGCTGGCAAATTGCACTGGGAAGCGACTATAGGTGGTTACGGCGTTCAATGACTGTACGTCACCGAATATACTCGGCCCCTACGTGCTGGCAAGTTGCACTGGGAAGCGACTATAGCCGGTTGTGGTGTTCAATGAATATATGTCGCTGAATATACTCGGCTCCAGCGTGTTGGCAAACTGCACTGGGAAACAACTTTAGCTGGAAGCAGTTCAATAAATATAAGTCGCTGAATATACTCGGCTCCAGCGTGCTGGCAAACTGCACTGGAAAACAACTTTAGCCGGTTGCGGAGTTCAATGAATGTACGTCGCCAAATGTATGTCGCCGAATATACTCGGCTCTGGCGTGCTGGTAAATTGCATTGGGAACCGACTATAGCCTGTTCTCATGGATACACTTCTTTATTGGGAAGAAACACTATTTTTCCCTGATGGCAACACGATCTACAAGTCTCTGACTTAAAGTTTAAATCCGAACAATATATTCAATCTCTTTTCACTTTTCCGTTATTTCACTGAGTAATAATTTCTGTTTGCCTGCACTAATGCGATCTTTACTATCAGTTTTTTGAGACTTTTGAATTTTAGTACTTTCATTATCTGTAGCCTGCTCTACATGTGTATTGCGCCAAAGTTCTTGAATTCTTTATGACATTCTACTTTGTCATCTACTCTTTTTCTTTTATTTCAGGCCCCAGGCGTGGTTAAATCTCTTGGCACAAAGTCTCGTCTCGCGCGATGTGAAAGTATCCCTCTGAAAAAGTAACCTCTCATCCCAGGCTAAAAGGTCTTGTCTTATTCCAGGATTTTTTTTATTATAATAGAGAGACATAAATGGTGTAGATAAGAATATCAGCAACTTTATCTTCTTCCTTAGCTTTTTTCATTTATATGTGAGGTTGCTATGTTTGACTAGACTTCTCCACACCCTGCGATCTTCACAGTCATTCCCATTTAACACTTATTCCTTTAAATCTTTACTTATACAATCCATCCACCTCTGCTTTGGTCTCCCTCTTTGTCTCCTTCCCTCAACATTCAATCTCATCACCCTCTTTCCTACACAGCTCTCATATCTTCTCATTACATGGCCATACCATTGCAACCTTTTATCTCGGATCTTCTTTGAAATTTCCACAGCTTTTGCTGTCTTCTTTATCATGCCATTTATGATCCTATCCATTTTTGTAACTCCATACATCCATCTCAACATCCTCATCTCCGTTACTTGTAGCCTTTCTCGCTTGGGTCCTCTTCAGGGGCCATTTTTCAGCTCCATAGATCATTGCTGGTCTGACTACTGTTTTATAGAGTCGCTCCCTCATTGTAACCATTATCTTGTTGTCACATAACACACCACACAGCTGTTTCCAGTTGTTCCAATTTCCCTGGACAGATTGTGGCGGGTGCCACATGTACTGTTGGCCCTTTGTTAATTTGCATCTCCTTAATGTGTACCTTTGTAAATGGGTTGCTGTGGGTTCACCCCAAAATAGGGAACTGTGCCTTTAAGGAGAAGACACAGTGCAGACAAGACAGTTGGCCTAAAGAGGATTTAACACGTAAAGGAAGGAAGAGGGAGAAAGAGAAAGACATCGAGCGGTGAAGCAAGTAGCAACATCATATTAGTACCAAGAATCCACTACGGGAGCCACCTGCTGAAAGGAGGTTTCTTTTGCCCAGGGTTACAACCGAGACGTGTCACCGAAGATGAACTTTCGACCGAAAGGACAGAACATTTATGCTATTGTTATTGGCTTGCTGTGTACTCCGATGTACTTCCAGTATTTCATCGTCTTCTTGAACTTTAAGAACAGTAAATCAAACTGTGATATTTTGGAGGGGAAATGGTTTATCTCTAGCGATAGCATCTTGCATCCTAATTTGTGAACTTCTGACTTTATTCCTGTTATCCACTTGTTGTTTGCGGAGTTATGTTTGTCTTGTCTGTTAATAAGTCAATATACCCTTTGTTCATTTCTTTAATACTTTTCATTGTTTGCTGATTTGGTACTTGGGTTAAATAGGACAAGTGTTGGTCATGGACCCTGAAAGATTTCTATAAATTAAGTGAAGTACTACTGCTATTAGTACAGTGGTGTTCAGGTTGTGCGGCTGCTTTGGCCTTAGTTGTTCTTCCAGGGTAGTGGTACAAGATAAGAATAAAAACAACAAATTGGTTAATTTTGCAGATGATACCATGTAGCAACCGCCAGATACGGGAACGCGATTCCTGCACTTCACAACTCGAGAGGGAAGTGGACAATATTTGAAGAATAAAATAGCATTACCATATTCGGTCCTCTGCCCCTTTTGTAACCTATGCACGCCCTTAATTAACTGGCAAAAAATCACACTCAAAAGAAAGCGGAACTGATAAATATACTGAATTTTGCTGTTTACATTTACTTTCCCGGTGCCTCAGTCCTCGTTAGAGAACCCCTTCCCCAGATGCCCCCCCAGTGACCAAATCATAACCCCCGGTTTGACACAGACAATCAAAAAAATAAAAAAACTGTTCTCACAGAAAGCAAAAAAAAGATTTAACGTAATCCACAATATAAGGAGAAAAACCCTGCAGTTCAGTTCCTAACCTATGGCATGAGGAAACACAGCAGTCCCCTGGCGAAACGGCTTCTCCACTGACTATCACGAAGAAACGCACTCATGCATCCGACTCACCAGACAGGAGCACTTGGAGAACACCAGTACCTGGCCTCTTCTCGGGGATTCGTCACCTGATTATTTCTTCGGGGTGGCCACCCACAAATACCAGACGTCCCTGGGTGAAGTAAGATCCTGAATTATTCTTTAGAGCGTAGATAGTCGTCTCCTTGCCTTCAGCCTTTTCCTTCCTTTTTTCTCCCCCTTCCTTGATCTGCCATTCCCCTTAAAAAGAAAAAGTTTCCCGCCGAAACATTCTTTCCCCTCTCGGTTGTTATGGAAACATAATGCCGGCAACAGGCAGCTGGAATATTTACCGGGCGAGATCCTCCCAGCACTGGGTCATCCTCAAAAGTGCCTGAAGGGCTATTTACAGCCCCCCTCCCAGCCACATTATAAAGTGATGGAACAGTCCAGAAGGCCAACCCGACTGACAAGTTATGTAGCCTTGCTACAAGGGCAATCCCAAAAGGTCTCCAATTTTTTTAGAAATACAAACAACAGTTTATTTTCTATAATATTTATATCATTTTAAAGGTTATTTTTCTATATAATCGCCATTTCGGTCGATGCATTTTTGTAGACACCGTGGCAGTTTTAGAATGCCCATGTCATACCTGCTCGCCACCATGTCCTTCAGGAAGCGGTCTCCCGCTCCTTTGTTCGTCGTGAATTTCAGCACGACCGGCTGTAAACTCTCTACACCACTTGCGAACGTTTTTGACATCCATGCACGACTGTCCATACACTTCCATCAATTGCCGATGAATTTCAACCGGTTTAACGCCTTTTGCATTCAAAAATCAAATAACTGTGCAAACTTTGTATTTGGCGGTAGCATTCAACGGGAGCTCCATTTTCAAGGGCTGCCAAGCCAAGATTGAACATCCCAGCGAAGCCGTGCATGCTTGTTTGGGAGTGGAGGAAGCACCAATCACAACAGTGTGGCCAACAGCCGTACGAACAATTTCTCTACGTCCCCACCGCTTTGGAGACCTTACTTTTGGGATTGCCCTCGTACAACCAAACTTCGTGGAATGGAAGATCATGTAGGATTAACAAAATGTTTACTAAGGAAACTGAAGAGCTTACAGGCCTGGGGAGATTTACATTTAATGTAAGTAAATGTAGGATGTTACATGTAGGAGGTAAAAATGTTAGAACTGAATACATATTAGTACACTTGAAGCTTCAAAGTACCTCTAGTCTGAAGGACCTAGGAGTCATATTCATAGTGTAAAGCAGTCACCAAAAGGATATCAGAGTGTTTGGTTATTTATCACGATATGTGGTGTACAAGTCAAGGTAGGTTATGCTTAAATTATATAACTGACTGGTGAGGACACTCCTGGAGTGCTGTGTAAAGTTTTGGACTCCATATTACAAAAATGCTGTACTATAAAAAGTCAAAAAGAGAGCAACAAGGCTGACAAAGATGTGTGAGCTATGAGGAAAGACTGAAAGAACTAAACCTTTTCAGTTGAAGCACCTGGAGATTAAGAGGTGAGATGAGCAATGTTTTTAAAATTATGAAAGAAATTAGTAGAGTAAATACCAGTTGTTACTTTAAAACAAATTCTGTGACAAGAATATGGGGACACAGTTGGAAACTTGTTAGGGGCAAATTTTGCACGAATGTTAGAAGGTTTTTCATCACACACACATAACCACAGACACATAAATTATCAAGTAGTGTGGTGGAGAGTGGGACTTTAGGGTCCTTCAAATCTTGACTCCATGTTATTTTGGAGAATCTAATGAATAGGATTTGTGAACTTGTTGAGCTGAATGGTCTGCTGTCATTACAATTGTTCTAATGTTTTAAGAAATTGTAAATCAAGATGATTCACAAAACATCTCTCTACTATATAAAAAAAATCTTGGGACAAGACGAGACTTTTTCAGACAGACGAGACAAGACATTTTCAGAGAGATAATTTCACAGTTTAACCCTTAACAGAGATGGCTGGATGGTATTGGATCAATCAAAATACATCATCCTCACAGGGCTGACAGCTTTTTCTAGGTGAGAATAAGCTTTTTGGAGCAGATAGACAATCACTCCAATCTTTATCCAATAGGCAAACTGCAGTGGGTCCAGGATGTCTTTCTATAATATTTGAACATTAGCATATTACAAAAACTAAGACAAGAACAGATTATTCAGGTCAACAAGCTCGGATTGCCAAAAATAACATCAAATCAAGGTCTGAAGGCCCCTAAAGTTCTGCTCTCGAACATACCACTTGGTAATTTATTCCCTGTGTTAATAGACTCATATAGCCCAGGACCAGCCAGTCAAAGGTTTTCATGTTGTGAGACGTACCTACCACTGATCTGATGTCATTAGGTCAAGAGGTACCTTCCTTCTTTGGAACTGGAATAACACAGGATGTTTTCTACAGCAGTGACACATCATATGGTTTTATAGATGATAAGCTTAGGTTTTTAATTGAGGTCATGATTCTCAAACAACATTTCCTGAAAGAGGCGCAGACATCATGGCTTTTGGGAAGATTGGCTACTTATATAAGAAGGTCTCCATAGATGGTCATTGCCAGGAACATCTTGATACAGGAATTTGGTTTTTCTGATGTTGAGGTACTTTGGGATTTTTGTAAGCCTTGACATAATGTGTCAGAGTAGCCTTCAGTTCTTCCATAAGTGCAGTATCTTCAAACAAATCTTTACATTTAAGCAACCTGCAATTATAGCAGGTATGTGAGAAGAGGCATTTAAAAAATGACAGCTATTAAAAGTTTTTGTCAAAACTTCACCAATCCATCAGTTGTTCTGTTTTCAGAAATTAAATCCATTTTCAGAAGGATGCAATTGGGCCTATTCATTTATTTACTTATATGTGTATTTTTAAATATCCAACTTCCATCTTTTTCTTTGTATTTACCATCAAAGAGTTAAGGAAAGAAGTAAATTAATGAAACCCTGCTTGCAGTTGAAAAGATCAGAATCTGACTGAGTGCGTA
Organism: Polypterus bichir lapradei; assembly: GCA_026402145.1. NCBI lineage: Eukaryota > Metazoa > Chordata > Cladistia > Polypteriformes > Polypteridae > Polypterus > Polypterus bichir. Next base: position 86,941,841 of record JANRMT010062837.1, on the reverse strand, counting down.
CACTCTTTAGACAGAAGTTATGCCGTCTTTTCGACCTGACTGCTTTTGACCTCTTACATTTTTGCCCGAGGAAAACAATAAACCTGACATAAAAGCAGCACCAGCTGAAGACTCAGGTCTGAAATGAGGTCTGTCATCCAAATTGCATTTCTGCTATATAGTCTGGAAACCCCGAGAGTTGGCATGTTTGACAGGAAGACAGAAATTGGATGTATTATTCGGAAATCCTGGCATGGCAGATGTTTCACTGGATTACACGAGTCTTTGAGTAGGCGTATATTTTTGTAATATACAGTAGGAAAGCTATAATTTTTTGATATTATTTTCCATCATATGTCTTACAAATACTGTAGTAATTTAATTCTACATTGACTTTTAAATGTAAATTTTGCATAATCAGTTTTGGGAATAAAATGGGAAAATGATAGCATCCAAATTTGAAACAAATACCTGTAAATTAAAGAAATATAGACATTTATTGGAATAAAGTAAGAGAAATTCAGAAATCATATACCACATCAGAAAGCAGATTAACGTCTTTGTGAGTGCAAACCTGATTATTACTCTAACAGCTATATTTGGCCTGAATAAATAATACATATGGGCTTGGTTTTTTTTTTATACAATTTCTTTTTTGAGGCACAAAAATGTCAGTTTTTCTACTCCTTTCCCCCTTTGTTCTGCTACAAGCATCTAGTTTCTTTGATTAACATCTTTTCAGAAAAATCTGTACAAAATTTGGGAGAGGCTTTTATGTTCTTAACATGCAGGAAGCCTAAATCTTATGTTCTATTATGAGTTATAAAGCACTGAGAACATTTATGAGTATTGACATCAAAGATGCTTCTGCATTTTGTAGCAATCTTACATTTCATTTTCGGATAATACACAAGCAGATGTTTGCTTCGGAAGGACAAATTGTGCCAATAAATAAAGTAAATTAATAAAGAGGAGAAACTGGAAGAAGCAAATTAGCAAGGCATTCACAAAAACCAATGCTGAAAACTGAAGAAGAACAGTTTTGAAGCCGGCATAAAGTAAAAGTTAAATAATGTAAAAAAAATATAATAAAATATGCTTTATTTGTGGCTTTGTTTTAATTTATTTTAAGTGTGTTTATTTGTTCTCTTCAATGGTGCTGTGGTTAGTATTTCTGTCCCATAGTGCCAGGCAAAAGGCTTCAAATCGCAACCCAGGCACAGTCATTGTAAAGTCTGCACGTTCTCCCCGTGTCTGCATCAGGTTTTTGACAGGGTACGCATCAACTTATCAACATTATATATATATATATATATATATATATATATATATATATATATATATACAGTATATATATATATAGTGTATATATAGTGACAAGAAAGGACACCAGACATTGCAAAGGTTTGGGGCAGCCACCCATAATCATGTGTTCCTGGCTGTAAAAGTAAAAGGTTTAAAAGACAGAGTCCAAAACAGAACTGAAATCCCGAGGAAGGGAGTGAGGTTTTATAGGGAGACTGGGGGAAGTGACGTCATCCTCAGGGCCGGGACCGAATGTGATGTCGTCCTTGGGGCCAGGACCGGAAGTGATGTCGTCCTCGGGGCCAGGACTGGAAGTGCTGTGTCCCGAGTTGAGGTAGCGGCTCCTGGTGGGATTTCCCAGGAAAGGTCTGCAGGAGACTTAGAAAAAGATTTGGTGCACCCCGCTGCCCCCTGGGCAGATGTGTTACTACTAGTCGTTAAGCCCTTCAGCTGCCTCCTATTCTAAAATGTGTGACTATATATATATATATATATATTAGCTGTGTAAGCCCATGTTGTAAAAAGCCTGGGGTCCTCTCTCCTAGGAGGATTTGTTTTGCTCTGTTGCATCGCTTTTATATTAGTGGCAAAGCATCTTTGTCTTTCTTCTGAGGTTTTGTTTTGCTGACGTGCTGGTCCCGCTTGTGTTATTAGTGGCTAAGCGAGTTTTCTGTTTCCTTGGAGGTGGAGCCCTTACCCCAACTACACCTCTCACTTCAGGGCTGGCCAGACAGATATCCAAGATGTCCAAGATATTACACTTCACCAGCAACCACCTGGTATCTCATAAACAGAGCTGTGTTAAAACTCTATTCAGAAGAGTCCACACCCATTGTAATATGAAGGAAACAAAATTGAATGAGAGACACTATCTCTTCCATCTTTTCACATCAAACGGATACTTAAAAATATTCATTAATCGAATCCTACACAGAAGACGCCAAAAAACTCAGCAAACAATTGACTTGAATCAGATCCCCCAACCCACCTGGCACTCACTCCCTTATCACCACAAGGTGTCTGAAGGTGCAGCGCGCATCCTGGCCAAGTCAGGCGTCAGAATAGCACACAAACCCATGAACAATCTGCGCATGGTCCTCTTTAATGCTAAAATAAAGAAATCGACAGCAGAAACACGAAACGCAGTGTACAGCATTCCATGCAGTTCGTGCTCAGCGGTATACATTGGACAAACTTCAAAAAGAATCGTAACACGTATACAGGAACACCACAACGCCGTCAGAAGAAAGGACTCACTATCATTGATCTATACACACACTAAATCAACAGGTTATACATTTAACTGGGACTATGTACAAGTAAAATTTAAAGCCAGTACTAAAAGTGCCAGAGAGATGGCTGAATCCTGGTTATCAAATGAGAACGCCATCAACAGACACTTGGACATAAATCCAGCATATGCAAACTTAAGAAGAACATATTCATAATAAACAAGACTTTACACCCAATAACCCCCCCCCCCACCCCACACCCCCCGACCACACGGACCTAGCCACCCCCCCTCCGTAAGTTATTGCTATATATTGCCTTTGATTCTTGTAAGTCTAAGCATTATCCTCTGATGAAGACCCCTGGCAGGGGCTGGAAGCTCAGGAATAAAAACCTACTTTTGATACGTGATTCATTTTCTCCCTTTGTGGATCTCCAGCTGCAAAACAAAAAAAAAAAAAAAAATATATATATATATATATATATGTGTGCATACAAGGGTGAGTAAAAAATTATCTGCACTCAGGTTATATTAAAACTTCTGTTGGTAGCACTGTCTTATCAGCACTTTCCATATGATGTCCCTGTCTCCCCAGTCACTGCTGTGCAGGGGTGAACGAGTTAGGTCAGAATATTTATAACTACAGTGCGAGAAACAAAGGCTGCCCCACTTGTGACTTGCACGAAAGAAGAGCAACATACAGTAATTCATTTTTTGTGGTCTGAGAGTGTGCCTGGTGCCAATATTTATGAATGACTTGGTGCACAGTATGGAGAAAGTGTTTTGTCGCAAAGAAGTGTGTATGAATGGATAGAGAAATTCAAGGAAGGCCACACAAGTTTCAGCCATGAAGAAGGAGCCGGATGCCCGTCCACATCCACGACTGATGACAACATTGAGCGTGCATGTGTAATGATTCTGTTACATAGACGATTGACAGCAGATAATGTGGCAAATCATTTGCAAATCAGTCATGGCTCTGACTATGTAATAATCCACAACAATCTTGGGTTTTGAAAAGTTTGTGCAAGATGGGTACCCAAATAACTGAAGAGCTAAAGCCTAAACTCCAGGCAAAACATGATGGACTGTTATCCAAAGGCATTGTACTCTTGCATGACAATGTACATCTGCACACTGCTGCCAACACTATTGACACTCTGCAAACACTTCATTTTGAGGTGTTACAGCATCCTCCCTATAGTCCTGAACTTGCCCCATTGCACTATATTATGTTTGGTCCCCTGAAAGAAGCTCTACGAGGACAATGATTCACGTCTGATGAAGACGTGAAGACAGTGCATTTCGCAGCTCAGCCTAAAACATTTGTTAATGAAGGAATGCCAAAGCTTGTTGACAGATGGGCAAAGTGTATTGAAAAGCAGGGAGATTATGTTCAGCATGACCAGTTTGTTGGTGGGTCAGTGATGGTCTGGGGAGGCATATCCATGGAGGGATGCACAGACCTCTACAGGCTAGACAATGGTACCTTGACTGCCATTAGGTATCAGGATGAAATCCTTGGACCCATTGTCAGACCCTATGCTGGTGCTGTGGCTTCTGGGTTCCTCCTGGTGCACGACAATGCCCGGCCTCATGTGGCAAGAGTATAGAGGCAGTTCCTGGAGGATGAATGAATTGATACCATTGACTGGCCCCCACACTCTCCTGACCTTAATCCAATAGAACACCTCTGGGGCATTTATGTTTCAGTCCATATGATGCTGCTAGGTTGCACCTCAGACTGTCCAGGAGCTCAGTGATGCCCTGGTCCAGATCTGGGAGGAGATCCCCCAGGACACCATTTGTTGTCTCATTAGTAGCATGCCCTGATGTTGTCAGGCATGCATACAACCACGTGGGGGCATATAAACTACTGAGTACGATTTGGAGTTGCTGCAATGAAATTTCGGCAAAATGGAATAGCCTGCCGCATCAATTTTTTAACTTGATTTTCGGGGTGTCTTTGAATTCTGCCCTCTGTAGGTTGATAATTTTAATTTCCATCAAACGATGTGCCATCCTTTTGTTCCTAACATATTACCAAGTCCATATCAGTAGAGATATTTAGCAGGATTTTTCCCATTGAGAGCTGAAGTGTTTTCAAAGTGTTCCTTTAATTATTTTGAGCAGTTTATATCACACTCTATATCAACATATAGAAAAATCAAATACCACATCAGAAAGCAGATTAACATCCAAGTGAGTCCAAACCTGCTTATTACTCTAACACAGTATATAGTCTGCTATATACTTTGTCAAGCCTGGATCACAAAGTTGTAAAGGAGACTAGAAAAACAAATGGGTTTCCTAGGAATAAAATCTTTATTGCTGAACTGACAGGTACAAACACAAGACCTTTTCCACAAGGGGTTTGCCAAAAGCAGAACAGCACACAGGAAGCAGTTGTCAAACGTGCTGGTTCAGCTCCCATCTCCAGCTCAAAAGAACTCAAAGTTCTCCTCATCAAGTGGGTTCAACAGCTCGGAAGCAGCGACTGGAGCAGACACATTCTGAGAAAGAGAGGACAGGAGAGTGAAAGGTTGGCTGGGGCTCGGTCTTTTAAAAGTTCCAGACCTCATGTGAGAAGCATGTTGCACGGTAAGCCTGCAGCTGATCCCACAAAGGGGATGGATAAGAGTGTGCTTGTTTCTCACTGAAGGATGGAGTTTCTGAAGGGCAGCTATATTTCTTTGCCATAGTTTTACTGTTAAACAGAGTGGCAACACCAGTCACAACTTACCCTTTCATTGAAAAAACTTACATTTTAGTTTAATTAGTGATCTTGAATTGACTCCATATAAGTGTATTAGTTAAGACTCTTTTAGCTCCTAGTAACATGGCAGACCTTTAATGTCTATTAAGGTTTCCTTTGAGTTCATACTGTCACATTTAGGCTTCTGAGTTGCACAAAAGACAGGTGGTGGAAAACTGAGCAGAAAGACCTTTATTCTGGCACATGGGGGGGCATATGCAGGGTTTTATTTTAACACACAGTGAACCTAGGAAGTTGTCCATCCTGGTTCTGCTTTATTCTTGACATTAAAAGAACCTGAAACCATCTTCATCATTGGGATTCTGCTATAAAGGAACAGACGCACTGGCTGGGATGGAGATGGACACGGTCTGCACAGGACAGAGAATGAACAGAGGAGCAGGTGAGTAAGCTGGCTTTAAAGCCTCAAAGTGATGTGCAATAAGTACAGCTGATCCTGCAGACAAAGTCCTAAAACAAATAGAAACTGTGTTTCTTCTGTATTTAAAAGCCATTTGAAAGAGTGTTTTCCCTATGGCTGGACTGGCCCCAGGAACGCGGCGCAATGTGAACAGTCATAATACCCATTTTTCTCTTGTGCAGTTTAAAGTTTATTTATGATTATCCTAAAGTTACAAGTGGAAGCAAAAAATCATTCACATTGTCCTTCTGACCCTAGAATGCTGGTGACTGCAACCAGGGGAATCTTGGAAGAAACAAATATCTATCAGCATGTTGCATTTGTGGAAAAACCAAGCAGGACCTGCTCTATCCAAACGTTAATGTCTTTAAATGTAAACCTGTGGTACAACTGGGCAGGTCTGGCAACATCTTACTGCCACCTACAAGTCTGTGTTATCAGAGAGCAGCTCTCTTGTCCTAGCCAGAAGTTCTTATGTGTGTTTGGAGGACTGCTGTTTGTTATAATTTTCTTGAGCTTCTGTAAGCATGTATTTCTTTAAATTTACACTGTACATTTAAAAGTATACGACAAATAAAATTTGATTTGATTAAACTGGATAGGACTAAAATACTGTAGGGAATTTCAAATTAATTTATTACCATAAAGTGCATGGAAAAGGGGAGTACAACAGTATTCTGTTACAAGTATCTACTATCTGCTTGTTAGAATCCCCATTATCTGTTTCTATGTATCCCTCATACACTAAGTGAGCCAGTAGGTACCAGCTAATAGCATTTTCAGAAGTTCTTCATATATATAAATTGATAATAGAGCATGTAAACACAATTCATATCATATCATACAGTATCTCAGCATAGTAGCTGTTTGGCAAAAGGCTTGGTTGTAGTCTTAAATGGCACAGACTTCTTCTATTTTTAATTATTTCTAGCAAGGGCACTAGCTAAACTTTTGGACTAAGCACAGATGATGGTGTTCCCATGTACACTTTGGGAATCTGAGGAAAATTTGTAGGAGATATTAGGACATTCGAATAAGTGTCTAGAGAACGGGCCATTCAGCCCAATAAGCTCATCCATCCTGTTTACTTGAATTGTCCAAAGTAACATCAAGCCAAGATCTGAAGGTCCCGAAAGTTCTGCTGTCCATCGTACTGCTTGCTGATTTATTCCATTTGTTTTACTGTTCCTTGCATGAAGAAAAACTTTCTAGCATTTGTGCGAAATCTGCACTTTAATAAGTTTTCAACTGTGTCCCAATGTTCTTGTTGCAGAATTTATTTTAAAGTAATAACTGAGATCCACTGCACTCGTTTCTTTCAGAATTTTAAGCACTTCACCTCTTAATCTCTATTTGTTAAATTGAAAAGGTTCAACTCCTTTAATTTATCCTCTTAGCTCAGTCACAGCTATATAGCAGTTTTCTTGGTCTAGCTATCTATTATATAGTGCCATTCCTACCCAACTGTCTGTTAGAAAACTAGATCGATAGCAAGATATAAAGACAGACCTTTTTTATCTATCACCAAATCATCACATGCAAAAATGTTCAGAAATGGATTTTTTTAATTAGGTGCATATGATCTGAATGGTAAAAATAGTAATGATTTCTATTATTTTAAACTACTTTAAGTTTGTCACCAGAAACATGTCATCTTACACCACATTTATATCTGAGCTGATGCACATGGAGAAAAACGCTGTTCCCAAAATAATTAGTGATTAATCTTTTGCTTTGAAGCTGAATATGACAATGATGTTAAAATGAAGCTTTATTCACAGAAACAAATTTCAATTTCAAAGTACTGAGACAAAGACCTGAAAGGAGCAACTTAATCACGTTATTGCTTAGTGTGGAATAAACTTACATACAGATTGGAGAAGGAAACTTTCTGTGTATGTCAAATGTTATTTGATTTGCATAAGCCATTTTATCTCTTTAATGCATTCCAAAAATTTGGTTGATGTTGAGGTGTTTGCAGCTATCGAGGAAAATGTCTTACCAATCAATCTAAATTCAGATTAAAACTCAGCTAAGGTCATTGCAATGAGCAGCCCGGTTCAGGTGCTGAGAGGTCACAGTAGTCAGTCATGCATTTCCAGATGGCTTAAATTAAAATAAAATACTGTCATTCCTGTGAATTATATGCACTAAAGAGACTTCCCACATGTTATAATCATTTGCAGATTGTGTCATTTTTAATTCAAGTGCAGTCAGTAATCTAAAGTATTAGAAAAAAAGATATGCATTTGTTTCATAATGAATTGATGCATTATATATATATATATATATATATATATATATATATATATATATATAGTCACAAACTCGAGACAGAGTCATATAAAGGTTTGGGGCTGCCACCCGTATAATTTGGTTTCCTGGCTACACAGTTGCTTCAATAGATACAGCACTGATGTGCACAAAACCAAGTCCAAAACAGAACTGAGGGAATAGGGAAAAGGTGGAGGCTTTTAAAGGGGAAGACAGGAAGTGAAGTCAAAGGGGTCAGGCTCATGTAGGTCTTCTGCCATTGGTGCGAGCCCGGACGTGACATCACAGGGTCCAGAGCCAGCAAGGTCTCCTTCCATAGGCTCGGTCCCGGAAGTGACATCAAGAGGACCAGGTGGAATCTCCCGTGAATGGTCTGCAGGCAAGGGAGAAAAAGAGTCAGTGCACTCTGCTACATACCGGTATGTCTCGGAATTGTCCTTACTCAAGCCCTTTAGCTGCCACCCATGCGCACGTGTGTGACTATATATATATATATATATATATATATATATATATATATATATATATACTGTGACAGAACCGCTAGGGGGTGTGCCAGCCACTCAGCCCAACACAGACAGACGCAGAATGCACACTTATAAAAGCACAAGCTTATTCTTATAAAAGCACAAGCTTATTTTTATTTTTTTCACCTCATGGAAAATGCCTTCCCCAGTTCCAACTGTCACAACACAGTCCAAATAACACAAGTAGAGCACACAATACTTTACTTCTTTTCCTCCTCCACTCCTCCTCGGCAAGCTTTGTCTCCTTCCTCCCGACTCTGGCTCACTGAGTAATGTCTGCTGACCCCTTATATAAGGCACCCGGAAGTGCTTCAGTTGCTCGTTGCCCCACGTCCGGCAGCACTTCTGGGTGTGGCAGATGAACCACCCACATGGGCTCAGAAACAGCTGTGCACCTGGATCCCAACAGGGCTGTATCCAACTCCATCCCCCATGAAGCCCTGCGGAAGTCCTAGGCACCATTGCCACCCTGGGGAGCTGCCATCTAGCTTTCTGGGGAGGTAATGTTCTGCCCACACTTGTTCCCCCATCCTTCCAAGGAAGAGGTGTCCTGGCCGGGCAAGGGCCCCAGACAACCATGGCAAAACATATATATATATATATATAGCATATATGTGTGTGAGTGTGTGTGTGCAACAACATATTTGAATTTTTCAGGCAAAATCTCCCTAATTGCCAAGTAAAACTTTAGTACAATAAATGACTTGTTTGAAGTCCGCAATAAATGAAGGCAAATATTTGTACAAAAGTATTTTTCAGTTAACAATATTTGCATAAAATTTAAAAAGGGCAATATCTTTTAATACACTTAAATATTATCGTTTTCTTCATTATAAATGGTAGGATTATTACAGTTTTTCCATGCAGCTATCAAAAAAAAAATGTGCTGATCGGCTGATGTGCTGATAATATATGATAAGTTAGCAAACACGTGGACCTCCTATCCTCAAGTAAAGGTGATTCATAAAGAGCAAGCTACACATTTCCATTTTGGCCACCAGTTCTTTTGTTTTCAGTAGTAAGAGATCACAGTGAGCACATCATTGATGTAACTTTGGAGAGGAGAGCTCCTCAACTAAACATTAGTTTAGTTAGCATGTGTTAGCATTAGGGACAAGGCAGGAACCAATTCTGGACGTGGAATGCCATTCCATTATAGGGCCCAGTTATGCCTATAAACACAGTATCTTTGAGTGAATTTAGACTCACTATTTTAACTTATCTGTACAGTTTTTAGGATGCGAGAGGAACACATTAATACCTAGAGAAAAAATTCACCAAGAATGTGCAGACGCCACAAAGGCAAGAGAATGCAGGGGAAGGATTCATGAGGAATCAGCAAAAAATACTGCACATGTTATATTATATTATATTATATTATATTATATTATATTATATTATATTATATTA
>JANRMT010062837.1:86887565-86911683 GCA_026402145.1 Polypterus bichir lapradei | reverse complement strand
ATATATATATATATATATATATATATATATATATATATATATATAGATATATATATATATAGATATATATATATAGATATATATATATAGATATAGATATGGGAACAACACTCATATCAATGACAAAACAATTACATTAACAATCATGTTACGTTATTTTTTAAATTTTTCCTTTTCTTTTTCATACCTTCTTTAACACACTACTTCTCCGCTGCGAAGCGCGGGTATTCTGCTAGTCTATACTAATAAAAGGCAAAGCCCTCACTGACTCACTCATCACTAATTCTCCAACTTCCCGTGCAGGTAGAAGGCTGAAATATATATATATTTTTTTAATCTCCACTTTTTTTAGGCAATGGTAGAAACTATCAAATAACGGGAAAGAAGACCTGACATGTCTACTGGTAGATGCCACATCTATCTCCAGTACTAAACAGAGTTTTATGGCATGTTTATTTCCGTGAGTTTTCCATGAGTATTTTAGTGAGTGTTCATGTTGGCTTTATGAGTTATAAATAGGATGGATTAATATATAACGTAGCGTCCCGGCCAGGGTGAAGCCCGCAGGGAAAGTGACTGTTGGGTCGAGTTGGGAGGGCAGAGAACGACGTGGAGGGCTGACGTGATGTGATTGGCAGTAAAGGGAAGAAAAGGGGCGGCACCCTGAACAGAGGGGTGGGGATTTCTGGATGGTTTGAGGTGTAGGTGTAGAGCAGGGGTGTCGACCTCCAGGCCTGGAGGGCCGTAGTGGCTGCAGGTTTTCATTCTGACCCTTTTCCTAATCAGTGACCAGTTTTGACTGCTAATTAACTCCTGTTCCCTTCATTTTAATAGCCTTGTTCTTAAGGTTTCATTCCTCTGAATTGATTCCTTTCTTCATTAAATGGCAGCCAAACAGAAATGAGGCATGAAACGAGCCAACAGATGACCAGCTAAATCGGGGCTTCAGACTCCAACCAGTTTCACAATGAGAAGCCGATTCTTTCTGTTAATTAAACTCATTATTCAATTCCATGGCTTGTTGCTGCTCTCATTCTGCCACAGCAGACATTTCCAGAACTGTTGATTTTTTTCTTTTTTTCTAAGACCACCATCACAATGTTTTGTTGAGCTGAGAGATCAGCCTTACTGAGACCTCCATCTTTCTTTATTTTCACATATTTTGTGATGGGCACAGATGAGCTGGTCATATGGATTCTTGTTTTGTGGCTCGTTATTGTTTGGATGCTAACTAAGGGGCCTGAGTCAAGGTAATTAAAATGAAGGAAAATGAAGGTAATTAGCTGCAAAAAGTGATCACTAATTAAGAAGATGGTTAGAATGAAAATCTGCAGCCACTGCAGCCCTCCAGGACCGGAGTTCGACACCCGTGGTGTGGGGGGAGTCGAGCTTGGCACAGGAGGAGGGTTACACAAGTGGAACCACAAGATTTCTGGGCCATATCAATGAGAGATTCACAGATAATTGTAAATAGTTCAAGTTCAAAGTCGTTTGTTTTGCTTTTACATTTGTGAATTATTTTTTTTTTTGGACTGTTTCAAGTAAACTGTTCTGCAATCCCTTCTTTTTCCTGCTGTGTTTCTTCTTTTTTGAATCTGTCAGGGTGAAGTCTTACAATAAATATGTTTTATGGCACATAGAAATACATCAAAATCAAGTAAAAAGAGCATAGGGAAAAATAATTTGGCAGCCAGAACCATGTTTTTTAGTGTTCTGTTACTTTGTATTATATTTTTCTTGCTTGGTAAAAAACCTGATAGTGCTCACTGAGGACCCTGGTTTGTAAAATAAGGGTAGATTGAATGAAGATGGTGTCACCGGGGGGCCACACTGGATGAAAGGAAGCAGTTAGCTCTGGAGAGGAGTCTACTCATCACAGACTGCTATTCGCAACATCCAGCCACAAACCCACCATTACATGTACAGTATTTAGTTATCAACAGCTTTTAGCCCTGAAAAAAAATTGTCCAGCAGCAAACTGACATGACCTTAATAATTAAAATTCTTACAGCCCTTGACCCTGAACACATGAGTTTTGGCAGCTCTCATTAACCTTGGATGCCCTGCTTTTTAAACATTAGGCAGTCGCCCTAGGGCTGATCTTAATATTCCTAGTTGTAAGCCTAAGTTCATAACCCCGCTGACCCGCGCCATGTGTTCAGAAAGGTCCTGACTCCCTTCGTTCCAGAAATCCTGTTGAGGGTAAAAATGGGGAAAACATAATGATATTGTATATAAATGTTATTCAATAATGGATGATATAGCACAGCTGCCTCAAAAGAGGGCATTGTGAATTAAGCTGTCAAAATGTACCACATCTAAAGTATCTATAAAAAAAAGTATTCATCTATTTGGAAATTTTCACATTTTATTATTACGAAATTGAATCACAGAGGATTTAAATCAGTTTTCTTGACATTGATCAACAGAAAAAGACTCTTTAATGTCAAAGTTCAAACAGATCTCTGCAAAGCGGTCTGTTAAAGACAAATATAAATTCATTGGTTGCACAAGTTATGTTAAGTTAATAAATTATTGCTGGTGCAGCCAACTACTTTCAACAGTCCCATAATTAGGTTTTAATTGATTGCAGTCTGTTTAAATGCACCTGAATCTGGAAGGTTCAACTTGAGGTGACTCGGCATGATGGTCTAACTTACACGATAAAGACGAAAAAAACACTCTGAACAACTCCGTGAAAAGGTGATTGATAAGCACAATCTGGGGATGGGGACAAAAAATATCCATGTCACTGAATATCCAGCTAAGTCCTTTATTAAGAAATTGAATGAGTGTGGCATAGCTGACCATGCAAGAAATGAGGGAGGCCACCAAATAACCTGAAGGAGTTACAAGCTATAGTGGCTTAGATTGGCGGGATTCTGCAGACTACAACTGCTTCAGCAGTCGCAGCTTAATGGGAGAGCAGTAAAGAGAAAGCCACCATTAAAAAAAACACATAACATTTTAGGTAGAAGGCACATAGGAGACTCTGGAATCAGCTGGAAGGATGTTCTAATGTTAGAAATGGAGCTAAACACCATGTTTGGCACAGTTCAAAAATGTACGTTATCATAAATTGAACATCTCCATCATGAATCATGGTGGTGGCAGCCGCATTCTGTCAGGATTACTGTCTGCAGTGGGCCCTGGAGGGCTTGGGAGGGTTAAATAAATGGAGGAAATCCTGGGAAATCCTGAAGGAGAGCCTAATGTAGTCTGCCAGGAGCCTGCACTTTGGAAGAAGATTTGTTTTCTAGCAAGACAACAACACCAAGCATAAAGCCTAAGCTAAACAGAAATGGCTTCAAAACAACAATGTGAGCGTCTCGGAGTCCAGACTTCAATACAACTGAGAATTTGTGGCTGGACTTTTAAAAGGCTGTTCTCTCACAATCAACATGAAGCCTGACAGAGCAGAGAAAATGGGATTTTTTCAATTTTTCTTTAAAAAACTTGATTATTTTTACAGCGTCTATAAAATGTATTCACTCCCCCCTTGGAAGTTTCCACATTTTATTGTGAAAACAGAACTTTGCAAAGTGGTCACTTCCAGTTCCGGCTCCGATGATGTCACCTCTGTTTCCAGGCAAGATGACGTCACTTCCGGCTCCGGCCCCGATGACATCACTTCCCCTGGCCGACTTTAAACCGTCATGTTTCCCTGTCTGTGTGTTCTATTGTTGGACTGAAGTCTGTTGAGTCGTGTTGCATTGAACCAAACTTTCAATCGTTGGCAGCCTATTTCAAGTATACGGACAGCTGCCCCCAAATCTTTTCCTGTGTTTGTCAAATCCTTACACAGGAGAAAAAGTGCAAAGCTGATAGAGAGAGAGACCTGAGCTCTTAGACTCAAGACTGTCATGGCTGCCAAAGGTGCATTTACTAAATACTGACTTGAAGGGGCGAATACTCCTGTTTTGTGATTTATATTTGTAATTAGTTTAGACCACTTTGCAGAGACCCGCTTGGGAACCGAGGATGATCCGGCTTGCAGGATTCTCATTGTTGAGGACCCAAGCAACTGGACCAGGCCAAGGGGATACCCACGTAACTCCTGGCTATGACAGATAGATGGATATTTTTGGGGTGTGGGACTGGATCGCATGTGTGCCTGGGAGGTTGCCAACCAGGACCCCAAGCTGTTTTGCCGTGTGGTGGGTGCAACAACACACTGTACCGAGTGCATGCCCCCCAACCTGACCTAAGCTGACCTGAACAGACAAATTCAGGTATAGAATCGCAAAGGCTGTGAATTTGCCTCACCTAAATTAGTAAAATAAGATACGACTGGAATATGGTTTCAATAAACTATACTTTCTAGTAAAATCAATGTATTTGTATTCAGTTCTTCAGTTTTATGTTAACCCATTTACATTCCATTGCTTTTTTCTTTTTGACGAATTTTACTTTAATTATCGTGAAATGTCTAAAAACATAAGAGGTTAAAAAAGAATAGAATGCTCACAAATATAATTTCTCTGGAAAACTCTGGAAGGCTGGACGTCAATTGCTTTGCAAACAGTGTTGGAATAAAAATAAAATTCTACAGCTGTTTCTAATTTTTCAATGCAATTAAAATCTGCGGGGCCTCTGCATGTTAACAGCACCAGCCACACTGTCATAAGAGCACCAGAAGGGAGACCTGGAAAGTGGCAGCAAATCAAGTGTGTTAATAAGATTCAGCGCACACCTCTGCCCTCTCCATCAAAGCTTCAGAACATGTGAGCTCACTTTTTGAAACATTTTTTCTTTTTGATGAAGTGATGACCTTTCGATTTTGGGCACTCAGTATTATTTAGGGACTATTCACAGAGTACATCAGAAAAACCAATTGCTAACCGTTGAGCCATTAGATCAAATTCAGCTTCTAGGCAAATATATGGGCGCTTTCACGATTATAAAAGAGCCGCTGTAAGGTGAGGGGGATTTATTTTTTCCGATGTAGTTCTTCTTTCGTTTTGGGTGTGAATTTATAACTTCAAATGGCCACTTTATTAGGCCCATCTGCCCTTTCCATGCAAGTGACAGCTCACAAACACATGCAGCAGTGTCTGGTGTGTTATACATGGGGCCTGCTGTATATTCTGGACAGGCTCCTGTAGGGAGGAAAAGACAGCAGGCGCCACTGAAAGAAAGCTTTGACCTAACATCCAAATTGAAAAGGTAATATGCTTCGACCCTGACACATAATAGTTTAGTTAGATGTGTCCCCTTGGAGATTTCCAATTTTCCATTATTTGAAATTATAGAGGAAATAAGAAATGCTAAACCATTGGGATGAGTGGCCTACTCTTCTCACAAGAATTCTTGTGGTCTTCTTAAAAATTCAGAGAGCTTCTGGCTAAATGTTATATATTCTGTTCAATTAAGATTTTAATTCATTTACACCATAAACCACATCAGTAAGTTTGAGGACAACACAAAGGTGATAGGCCTCATCAGTGGTGATGTCAAGACAGAGTATAGAGAGGAGGTTAAACAACTAGTTGGCTGGTGTAAGAACAATAACCTGACCGTAAATGTCGATAGAGCAAACAAAATTATAAGAACATAAGAAATTTGACAAATGTGAGGAGACCATTCAGTCCATCATGCCCATTTGTTTAGGTAGCAGGTATCTCATCCAGATTCTTCTTAAGGGTTGTTGAGGTTTCTGCTTCAATTCCTTGTCTTAGTAGTTTCTTCCAGATTCCCATGTATCTTTGCATAAAGAAGAGCTTCCTGGCTTTATTCTTAAATGTACTTTCCCTTAATTTCCACTGAGGTCCTCGATTATCAGATTCACCCTTAAGCTGAAAGAAAGTTGCTGGATCTGCTTTTTCAATCCCTCTGAAGATTTTAAATACCTGGATAAGGTCCCCACACAGTCTCTTTTGCTTGAGACTACACAGGTTTAATTCTCTGAGTCTGTCACAGTAGGACATGTCCTTAAGTCCCAGTCTCCACTTGGTTGCTCTTCTCTGCACAGCCTCATGTGCTGCTATGTCTTTCTTGTAGCATGTTGACCAGAACTGCACGCAGGACTCCAGATGCAGTCTTACTAGTGTGTCATATAGTTTGAGCATAACCTCCCTTGACTTTAATGCAACAGTTTTTATGATATAACTTAACATTTATGGTTCTCTGCATTGCTTAGTCAAATTTCGTCAACATAAACCCCAACATAAACCTTTTTCAGAGGTTGCTTCCTTTATGACTGTGTCTCCCATCTTGTATTTATAATTGATGTTCCTTTTTACATTAAACTGCATTTTCCAAGTGTTTCCCATTTCTGAAGGCTGTCCAGGTCTTTCTGGATTCTTTTTCTTGTTTTGCCTCCTCGGTGTCTGCCATCCGTCCAATTTTAGTGTCACTTACGGTATACTTGTGGTCTTCTTCAAGTGCAATGTTATTCCAAAGACTGAGAGAGGATCCTGAAAGTGGAGGTAACAAATGATATCTCCTTCAGCCAAAACACCTCCTCCCTAGTCAAAAGAGGACAGAAACGACTGCTCTTATGTGTGGTGCGTGAGAGGCGCACATCTCCTCCCTCCCACAATAACCACTTTCTGCAGAGGCAACAGAGAGATTGTATTGACCACCTGTGTCTCTGTGTGGTATCGGGACTGTAATACCTCGGAAGAGAGTGGTGAGAGCAGCTGCAATCACCATTGGAGCATCTTTCACTCCTATTGAGGAACTCTATAGCAAACACTGCATAAACAGGACCACCAGCATTATTAGTGACCACACTCACCCCCACTATGTCAAGTGGTACCAAAGTATACGGTGCAGAACTGCCAGATTTCATAGAAGTATGCATGTATGTTTGTGTTTCTGTGTTGTTTATTATTGCCCGTTCTTATTCTTCTTTATTTTTATTGACTATTCTTGTACATAATTGGGCCAAATGACACAATTTCATTCTCCTGTGCACTGGGGTTGAGGGACGACCACCCACACATGGACTGATACTGCAAAGTCAAGCTCAGAACTCTGAGTGAGTGACGCTGCAGTTCCTCCAATTTAAATGACACCAGAAATGTTTTATTTGAAAGAAACAAACCATTTTGCTACAGCTTTGAGCTTTATGCTTTTTGTTTCTTTATCTCTCAAAGCAGGTCCTGTTTGAGTATAGGGAAGAAAAACACACCAGGTGGTGTCTAAATAAACAGCTTCATAAACCAGCAAAAGCAGGTAATTTATGTGCCAGTGCTGAGCGCGTGGTATTTGCAGGTGGTCACACCAGTCACCATGTTAAATTTAAAGTGCTCTTTCTCATCTCCAGGCTTTTTGAACAGCAGTACATCCCAAGATATCAAGTGCAGCACTTCAGGAAGCCATTGAGCTGTACTTGTTTAACGGCTAGAATGATTTACTGGTTATATGGGAGACAGAATACACTCCTCATCTACTCTACTGCCATACAAAAAGATCTTTTACAGATTGCATATAGGAAAAAGCAATGGGAAATTACAGTCTTACTAAACAAATAAAACAATCTGTGCCTTCAAAAAGACAAATCAATGAACCCGGAGAAATATTATGTACGATAAATAATAAAAGTCCCAATATGAAATCTCTGATGGCAATACCCTAACTGTATATTTTCACCTTGTATAATAAGGTAAAGAATCGGCATGGTGGTGCAGTGGTTAGAACGGCTATTTCATGGATTCAGTCTTTTGGGATCAATTCATTGTCCATGTGAGCTTTTTTGTTCTCCCCACATTTGTATGAGTTTTCTTTGGGTTGTCTGGTTTTCCACCCATACTCCCCCCCCAAAGAGGCGCAGGTTAGCAATTCCAATTGAGGACTTGTAGCCAACGAATTAGTCAACAGAAGTGAGTCAAGAAATGCTACTGGGGCTCCGTCATACTTACAGCAATACATGTTTAGACGGCCTCATTGTGTCTCATCGTGAGCAAAGTCAGACGTTTCCTTCTTTTTCTAATTCTTTGTGTGTATGTGAACAGAATTTTTATTGTTGATTTTGTCATTTGTTATGTTTATTGAACTTGAAAAAGACTTTGCTGTCCCCACCAGCCTTGACACAACCAAACCCATCATTGACTTTTCAGGATCGCACAGACACGAGTGACCCTGAGGATCGGCCCTGATCTCCCACAAATTGCTCTGGGTAGGAACGAGTTGTAGTCTATGCGTCAAGATTGCTAAAGGAATCAGATTTCAAATATTCCATCACCAAGAAGGAGTGTCTCACTTTCATGTAGACTCTCGAGAATTTCCTTGAGGGGATGACTTGTGAAACCTACTACATTGACCACAGAGCTCTGACTTGTGTATTCAAATGCCTGAAGGCCATGTCCAGGCTAATCAGGTGACTGTTATGGCTCCAGAAATTTTCATTGAGCTAACTTTGTGCCAGATGTACTGTCCTGGGGGTATGGGCCAGCACCCAGGGTATGTGGGGGTATCGGCCTTTAACCCTTGGCTTGATCTCTACTTGAACATGAAAACCATAGTTCAATCTCAAGCTGCGAGTCTTATGTAACAAGTATTGAGAGGGGACTCTGGGGGGAGACCTTACTAAATACATTATAGAGAATTGCAGGGAGCAGTTTTATTGCTGTGTACCAACAGAAGATCAGGATCTCCATTACCAGATTGTGGTTCCTGAGAAACATGTAACTGAGGTCTTACACCAGCATGATTAGTGGTCAGCTTGGATGTCTTTAAACCTTATTGAAGATCTCAGAGGTGGCATGGTGGCCGACGGTTTGCAAAGATGTCTGGATTCATGTCCAAACTGGCTTAATCAGCAGTTAGTTGATAAAAAATTAGCCTAACAAACATGATTTTTAATAAATTTACTAATATTTCTGAAAATGTGTTTTCACTTTGTCATCGAGTATCGATTGATGGTGTAAAACTGGCAAATTTATTTATTTAAAATTACATCTACAACACAATAAAGTGTGCTGAAAATGAATAATTTCTGAATCTACTGTAGTTTCTTGCTACACTAGAAAAATTAAAAGAATAAGTTTGGTTTTTCAGTACAGCTACTGCATACTGGTAGATACACATCACCCCCTTAAATAACAGCAGCTCTGAGATAGTCAGTGCGATTTTCTGTGCTGTAATGAGCTGGCCTGGTAACGTCATGTCAGCAGAGGCCTACTGAATGAACAAGAAGATTAAGAAGGCAGGCTCAGTTGGGGACGCACTCTCGACCCGCTAGAGGTACTGTAGTTATGGAGGAGGGAATGAGAACAAAACTGAGGGCCAATATTAGATTAGATAAACTTTATTAATGTCAAGGAGAAATTCAAATGCATACCACAGCAAAAACATAAAATGCAAAGATGCTGAATAATGTACGATATAAAACAATAGATGAAAACATGAACAATGAAGTATAAACAATGCTACACATTGTCTCTATGAGACACTAAGACTGAGGACTTGTAGCCAATGAATTAATCAACAAAAGTGTGTAAAGAAACACTACTGGGTCTCCTTCATACTTACCTACAGCAATACTCCTTTATAACTCCTCACTCTGTCGTATCGTTAGCTAAGTCAGCTAAGTTTCCTTCTTTTTGAAATTCTTTGTGTGCATGTGAGGGGAATTGTTACTGTTGTTTTTTTCTTAGAATATTTCTTGAACTTCTACGGTATAAAAGTTAAATTTCCCCTTAGAATAAATAAAGCACTAGCTATACTGTCTAATCTAGAATTGTCTGCACATTAACATCAACAAAGAACCAAGGAACTGATTATTGACTTTCGCCACGTCCAAGAGCCTGTATGTCCGGTCACTATTCAAGGAGTGGATGTAGAGGTGGTGCACTCCTACAAGTACTTGGGGTCCACATTAATGATAGGTTGGTCTCAGAACAAAGAGGAACTATGCAATAAAGGCTCTTTTCCCTTCAAAAACTGCATTCCTTTAATGTGGGGAGTGACATCAATCACATCTTCTACAACTCTGTGATGGCCAGTGTGATTTTCTATGCTGTGGTGTCCTGGGCAGGTAACATCACTTCAGAAGAGGCCCATTAAATCAACAAGCTAATTAAAAGGGCAAGCTCAGTTACCCAACACACTCTGGACCCCCTAGAGGTCATAGCAAAGGAGAGAATTAAAACAAAACTGAGCGTCATTACACAATGCTGCACCGACATATAAATACTTTCAGCCAATGAATCATTCAGCAGAGGAAATACAACTGGGGCTCCTTAATATCAACAGAAATATGTCTGCATAATGCCACACTGTTATTGTGACAGCCAAGCAAGACATTTTGTTTCTTTTTAATTTTCTTGTTTGCTCAGACCAAAGCGCATATGTTTGTATGTATGTATTTATTTATTTACTTACTTACTTATCTACCTATTTATATATATTTTAAAAGAGTGTTTTGTCTTGGTAGAGTTCTATATTACTCTGCTTTCCCCTTTTGTATTCTTTATTGTGTATCCTTTGTCAGAATGCCTCAAATCCCATAGACTTACCACTGTTTATAAGGTATTGTACTTTATAACTTCTCTCCACCTTCACTTCTAAATAAGAATAAAATAATAAGAATAAAAGACAAGCAGGAGTTAAGTTACAACTTTAAATAATGTATTATTGATAATGCTGTGGTGGGCAGGCGCCCTGCCTGGGGTTTGATTCCGGTCTTGCACCCTGTGTTGGCTGGGATTGGATCCAGCAGACCCCCATAACCCTTTAGTTAGGATATAGTGGGTTGGAAAATGGATGGATGGATTATTGATAATGTACCTGCGTTTACCCAAAATTACCAAAGTCCTGCAGCTCTAGTTTACTTCATGGCGTTCTGGCAATTGCTTGACACATTAAAATGATTACACAGACAAAATATCTTTGTTTTAAAAAGCTTTAGTAAAAATTCAAAGTAAAACAGTTCTCACAAAAACAGAGAAAAAAATGATATAGCAAAGAAAAGAAAAGTTCTTGTTTAAGATATATAAAGCTTATATATCTTGTTTCATTCTTTACGTTTGCTCTTACAGTTGGACCATTTCTAAATGGTCAGAAAACTATATGTCTGTCCTATTTACAAACTGCAGATGGGTCTTTCAGTCCATGCTAGCTATGAGCCTATTCCGAATCAGAATCAGAATCAGAATATCTTTATTGTCATTGTAACAAATACAACAAAATTAGGTGCAATCCCTGCGGTGTCAAAATATAAGTAAATATAATTCCAAAAGGATAGGAAAGGATAAGAAGAAATAAGGTAGAACACAAACATTCAACATAAGACCTTAATTGCACATGAAACACCATTGCACAAGATGTCATCATTGACTTCCAATACAACTCAGAGTCCTGCCATGTGAAAAAATTTGCTGACGACACTGCTATCGTGGGCTGCATCAGGAGTGGGCAGAAGGAGGTGTATAGGAACTTAATCAAGGATTTTGTTAAATGGTGCAACCCAAACCACCTACAACTGTACACCAGCAAAACCAAGGAGCTGGTGGTGGATTTTAGGAAGACCAGGCCCCTCATGGACCCCGTGATCATCAGAGGTGACTGTGTGCAGAGGGTGCAGACCTACAGTATAAATACCTGGGAGTGCAGCTGGATGATAAATTGTACTGGACTGCCAATACTGATGCTCTGTGCAAGAGAGGACAGAGCCGACTATACTTCCTTAGAAGGCTGGCATCTTTCAACATCTGCAATAAGATGCTGCTGATGTTCTATCAGACGATTGTGGCGAGTGCCCTCTTCTACGCGGTGGTGTGCTGAGGAGGCAGCATAAAGAAGAGGAACGCCTCACGCCTGGACAAATTGGTGAGGAAGGCAGGCTCTATTGTAGGCACAGAGCTGGACAGTTTGACATCCGTGGCGGAGCGACGGGCACTGAGCAGGCTCCTGTCAATCATGGAGAATCCACTGCATCCACTGAACAGGATCATCTCCAGACAGAGGAGCAGCTTCAGTGACAGACTGCTGTCACCATCCTTCTCCACTGACAGACTGAGGAGATCGTTCCTCCTCCACACTATGCGACTCTTCAATTCCACCTGGGAGATAAACGTTAACATTATACAAAGTTATTGTCTGTTATACCTGCCTTGCACTCTCCACCTTGCATTTTTTAACTTGCAATGCGCTTTTATTGCTCTTTAATTAATATTGTTTTTATCAGTATGCTGCTGATGGAGTATGTGAATTTTCCCTTGGGGATTAATAAAGTATCTATCTATCTATCTATCTATCTATCTATTGCACTGCTGCATTGGAGATGATTAGGTGGCATTCAGTGCCCTAATAGCAACAGGGTAGAAACTGTTATTCAGTCTATTAGTCTTTGTTTTGATGCTCCTGTATCTTTTACCTGATGGCAACATGTCATGAGCGGGGTGTGAGGGGTCTTTTAAGATGTTTTCCACTTTCCTGAGGCAGCAAGAGTTGTGCAGTTCATCCAGAGAGGGTAAAGAACAGCCGATGATCTGCTGGGCCGTCTTTACGATCTGATGAAGTGTTGTCCTCTGTGCTGTTGTGCAGCTGGAAAACCACACGCAGAGACAGTAGCACAGGATACTGTACTCTCAATAGAGCAAAACATACACTGATAACTTACACAGGGTAAAAGGTTATACCATAATCTATAGCTATTATAGAAAATTATATTCTATTCAAATTAAGCAAAAACTAATATAAGTTTAAGATTGGCTCTTACAGATAATATACATAAAATAATAAAAAATAAGAAAAATACAAGTGACTATTGGCAACCATGCAACCTGATAAATGCTGATGAGTACTTTTAGGCGGCACACAGACTTATCCATCCATCCTCTTCCGCTTATCCGGGGTCGGGTCGCTGGGGTAGCAGCTTAAGCAGAGAGGCCCAGACTTCCCTCTCCCCGGCCACCTTCTTCCAGCTCTTCCAGGAGAATCTCAAGGCGTTCCCAGGCCAGCCGGGAGACATAGTCCCTCCAGCATGTCCTGGGTCTTCTCCGGGGCCTCCTCCCGGTTGGACATGCCCGGAACACCTCACCAGGGAGGCGTCCAGGAGGCATCCTGATCAGATGCCCGAGCCACCTCATCTGACTCCTCTCGATGTGGAGGAGCAGCGGCTCTACTCTGAGCCCCTCCTGGATGACCAAGCTTCTCACCCTATCTTTAAGGAAAAGCCCAGACACCCTGTGGAGGAAACACATTTCAGCTGCTTGTATTCGCGATCTCGTTCTTTAGATCACTACCCATAGCTCATGACCATAGGTGAGGGTAGGAATGTAGATCGACTGGTAAATTGAGAGCTTTGGCTTACGGCTCATGCAGAGCCCGCATCACTGCGGATGCCTCACCAATCCGCCTGTCGATCTCACGCTCCATTCTTCCCTCACTCGTGAACAAGACCCCGAGATACTTGAACTCCTCCACTTGGGGCAGGATCTTTCCCCCAACCCTGAGAGGGCACTCCACCCTTTTCCAGCTGAGGACCATGGTCTCGGATTTGGAGGTGCTGATTCTCATCCCAGCCGCTTCACACTCCGCTGCAAACCGCTCCAGAGAGAGCTGAAGATCAGGGCCTGATGAAGCAAACAGGACAACATCATCTGCAAAAAGCAGTGACCCAATCCTGAGTCCACCAAACCGGACCCCTTCAACACCCTGGCTGCGCCTAGAAATTCTGTCCATAAAAGTTATGAATAGAATCGGTGACAAAGGGCAGTCCTGGCGGAGTCAGCTCTCACTGGAAACGGGCTCGACTTACTGCCGGCAATGCAGACCAAGCTCTGACACCGGTTGTACAGGGACCGAACAGCCCTTATCAGGGGGTCCGGTACCCCATACTCCCAGAGCACCCCCCCCACAGGATTCCCTGAGGGACACGGTCGAACGCCTTTTCCAAGTCCACAAAACACATGTAGACTGGTTGGGCAAACTCCCATGCACCCTCCAGGATTCTGATAAGGGTGTAGAGCTGGTCCACTGTTCCGCGACCAGGACGAAAACCACACTGTTCCTCCTGAATCCGAGGTTCGACTATCCGACGGACCCTCCACTCCAGAACCCCCGAATAGACTTTTCCAGGGAGGCTGAGGAGTGTGATCCCTCTGTAGTTGGAACACACCCTCCGGTCCCCCTTTTTAAAGAGGGGGACCACCACCCCGGTCTGCCAATCCAGAGGCACTGTCCCCGATGTCCATGCGATGTTGTAGAGAAGTGTCAACTAAGACAGTCCTACAACATCCAGAGCCTTGAGGAACTCCGGGCGTATCTCATCCACCCCCGGGGCCCTGCCACCAAGGAGTTTTTTGACCACCTTGGTGACCTCAGTCCCAGAGATGGGAGAGCCCACCTCAGAGTCCCCAGGCTCTGCTTCCTCATTGGAAGGCATGTCAGTGGGATCGAGGAGGTCTTCGAAGTACTCCCCCCACCGACCCACAACGTCCCGAGTCGAGGTCAGCAGCGCACCCTCCCCACCATATACGGTGTTGACACTTCACTGCTTCCCCCTCCTGAGACGCCGGAAGGTGGACCAGAATCTCCTTGAAGCCATCCAAAAGTCGTTCTCCATGGCCTCTCCAAACTCTCCATGGCCTCTCCAAACGCTTGGCCTGCCGGTACCTATCAGCTGCCTCCAGAGACCCACAGGACAAAAAGGTCCTATAGGACTCCTTCTTCAGCTTGACGGCATCCCTCACCGCCGGTGTCTACCAACGGGTTCGGGGATTGCCGCCGTGACAGGCACCGACCACCTTATGGCCACAGCTCCGGTCAATAGAGGCACGGAACATGGCCCATTTGGACTCAATGTCCCCCACCTCCCTCGGGACGTGGTCGAAGTTCTGCCGAAGGTGGGAGTTGAAGCTACTTCTGACAGGGGACTCTGCCAGCCGTTCCCAGCAGACCCTCACAACACGTTTGAGCCTACCAGGCCTGACCGGCATCTTCCCCCACCATCGAAGCCAACTCACCACCAGGTGGTGATCAGTTGACAGCTCCGCCCCCTCTTCACCCGAGTGTCCAAGACATATGGCCGCAAGTCAAACGACACGACCACAAAGTCGATCATAGAACTGAGGCCTAGGGTGTCCTGGTGCCAAGTGCACATATGAACACCCTTATACTTGAACATGGTGTTCATTATGGACAATCCGTGACGAGCACAGAAGTCCAATAACAAAACACCGCTCGGGTTCAGATCGGGAGGGGGCCATTGCTCTGAATCACGCCTTTCCAGGTCTCACTGTCATTGCCCACGTGAGCATTGAAGTCTCCCAGCAGAATGAGGGAATCCCCAGAAGGTATGCCCTCTAGCACCCCCTCCAGAGACTCCAAAAAGGGTGGATACTCCAAACTGCTGTTCGGCGCATACGCACAAACAACAGTCACAGACTTGTAGTTACTCTAAATGTCTCTAGTTAAGTCATCATTTTCTACATTTCTTCAGGACAGGCCGGCATGCCTGTCTCAGTATGGCTGCTGGGAGTTTACTCTTCATTTTGTTGTCCTTTTCGTGGTACTGGTGTGAGAGAGAGAGGGAGGGGTAAAGCAACTGAATTTATACATTCTCTGTTCAAATGCTATGGCCAGTAAGGTGTCTTGGTACAGAATGGCTTCTGATTCAAAACCAAACAGCCATCTTTAGACAAGCAGAATTCTTATGCGACATATCCCCCGACTACTGGCTTATTTTCACACCTGCCCCCACAAATCATTTTTTTTTTGGGTGAAGCTTGCCAGCCTGGTAGTTTGGCTTTCCTGTGGGGGCTGTTTGAGAGGGTATGTCCTGCAGAGAATCCCCCTTGCCAGACTTGTTTTAGGCACTTTCACCAACCCTGACATAAAATTCACTTCCTAAAGACTCCTGGATTAGACACGAATGCATATCAATGAAAGAAAACACTAATATTACATTTGCCTTGTCTGACTTGTAAATAAAGACCTACAAAATATTTATCAACTTATATACAAAATTTCACACCACAACAAAGAGCCTCTGTAAAAAGCCAAATTTCCACTTGAGGACAAATAAACTTCTTTCTAAATCTAAATCTATCTAAATGTGTCTATGGAGATGTCACATGTGTGCCAGCAAAAAATCATGCGTTAGCAACATGAGGTGAACAACAAAATGGCTGTGGCCATTAGGCAAAAATCCGTAAAATGGGGATGTACTCATACAAAATGGCACTGCAGTGATGCAAAGAAAAATAAATGTTAAATAACCAAAACTAATGACTATTTTAATAAAAATTTGATTGATTGTGACACATTGCAGGCCACACTCAAGCACTCACATACACACACATGCACACTCACACCCTGGATCAGTTTAGAGTCACCAGTGAATTTCACCTCAAGGTCTAGAAGCAAGATATGTAGTTTTTAATGAGAAATGGAATGATTAAACCAGTCATAGTGGGAAATGCCTTTGAGACCATGTTCATTAAAATGATGATGAACTCCTTTGAATTGGATTCTGTCATGTCAAATTAAGAATGGAAGTTTTAAATCAGATGAACTTCAGGAACTGAAATCATAAAAGCTGCAATATGGATGTCTGGCGATTGTGCTACTTTGCAACCAAAGTCTCAAAATATTTTACCAAATAATACCAATTATCATCAGTCCCTAATTACTTTTATTTTCTGTTTGCTGTTAATCAGTATCAAGTTAGACTCCTTCTTTAATTTCCTATTTTGTTTTTCTGCTTTAGTAAAAATTGCAAGCTTTCACCTTACCATTGTCAACTCATGGACTTTATATTGATATAATCT
The DNA here is from genome assembly GCA_026402145.1 of Polypterus bichir lapradei. Taxonomy (NCBI): domain Eukaryota; kingdom Metazoa; phylum Chordata; class Cladistia; order Polypteriformes; family Polypteridae; genus Polypterus; species Polypterus bichir. The sequence continues at coordinate 86,894,962 of JANRMT010062837.1, read as the reverse complement.
GCTTATGTTAAAGATTCGGATTTCTTTCTTTTACTATTTGTAAACTTAGTATGTGTTTAATACATGAAAATGATGAAATGTTTAATAATTTATTGAAAGCACGCTGAGCTTGTGGTCAATGAAGAGCACCTTAAAACAATGAAATGAATTGAGTTGGATTCACTTTGAGTGTTTTAAAACTACATTCAGTTCATCTATAGCTCAGTATCACAGATAAAAAAAAGCATAACTACCACATATAAAATTCATTTTTAAATTAAGCACAGAAAGTAAAATAATATTATCAAATCTGTTTAATCTAATTCCCAGTTACAATGAGGACTGATCCTATTCTAGCAACACTCGATATCAGGTAGGAGCTAGCCTTGGACAATCACCAGTTCATCACACATACACTAGTTGTGACAGATAGGGGGTGCTTTCATCCCCTTGAACCCTTGGACCAGATGCCAGACACCAGATAAAAGTCCAAATTTAATTTTTATTTAGACCACACAGTGCACAAAGCACCCTACACTCCACAATACTTCCAAATATACACAATACTAATAAACCATAAATCCTCCACTCTCCCAGACGCATTGCCACCCTTCCTCCTGACTCAGCTCGTCCGTTTGGGATTTCCCAGAGTCCTTTATAGTCCATGACCCGGAAGTGCTTCTGGACCCTCAGTCCATGTGACTTCCTAGCACTTCCGGGTCAGATCAAAACTCTGCTTTTCATCCAGGAAGTACATCATTTCCTCTGTCACTGTGACTAAGACGTACTTCCAAGTTAGAGGTAAAATAGAAGTCTCTGAGCCTCCCTGCAGCGTCTTCTGGTGGCCCCAACGTTATCCAGCAGGGCTGTACAGGAAAACTCCAATGTCCATGATGCCCTGCTGGAATTCGGGGCATCTCCATGTCGCAGGGAGGGCTCCCTCTGGTGGCCTGGGGGTATTGGCCAGGATGAATGGCCGAATGATTTGTTTTTTTCAAATGACTCTTTTCAGTGAATCAAATGAAATGTTCTGTGAGTACGAACGAATTGATTTAGTGGAGCTCAAAGGGAGTGCTAAAGTGCATGCATGTCCTTCCTTTGTGATGTCGTCAGTGTCATTCATTTCACTGACATATGTTTAAACAACAGTGTGACTGATGAGTTTTAACTCATTTAATCCATGAACGAGAGCCGAGAATAAGTCTAACGATTCTCGTTCATATGATTTGCAAACAAATCACTACCTGAGAAAGAGTTCCTTGACTCTCCTTCATTTGATTCATGAACAAGTTATTGTTTGAGAATCGGTCTAAAAATTCTCGTTCATTTTCTTTGAAAACGAGTTACTACTTGAGAAAGAGTCCCTTGACCCTCCTTCATTTGATTCATGAACGAGTTATTGTTTGAGAATCGGAACAGTTCTTGTTCATTTTCTTCGCAAATGAGTCACTACCTAAGAAAGAGACTGTAGACTCTCTTTCATTTGATTTGGAAATGAGTCACTACTCAAGAATCAGTCTTAATAATTTTCATTCATTTGATTCACGAACCTGTGATTCTGTTATGAAGCATCATATTTCAGGACAACGTCATATGAATTATCATATTAAATTATGTAAATAATACAATGAAATTATACATTATATATATATATATATATATATATATATATATATATATATATCTCTAGTGGCTCTTCTCTGTACTTGTTCTAATGCTGTTAAGTGTTTTTTGTAGCGACCAAAACTGCACACGGTACTCGAGATGCGGCCTCACTAGTGCAATTTAAGGCTTCAGCATAACCATCTTGACTTGTACACATTGTGCTATATAACCTAAAATGTTGTTAGTCTTCTTAATCACTGCTGTACACTGTCTGGATGTTGATATTGATGAGTCCACTCTGACTCCTAGGTTCTTGTCATAAGGAGTACTCCTAAGTTTCAGACCTCCCATTGTGTATTCAGAGACCTCCCACCTTCTATTCAAACATACAGATATGTACAGAAGTACAGTGTTCCATAATGGTATACCTCTGCCACTTGGTTAGACTGTAGATTGGGTCAAAATATAGCACACACATTTGCAGGTGAAAGAAATTTATCAGCTGATATATGGAACTGGCTAACTTTTTCAAAAGAAGCAGACTATTTTCAGCAGACATCACCATTCAGTTTTCTTAGTAAATATACCTAAACAGATAAATTGATAATTGAGCTGTGCCCAGCTGTTTTTCCATGAGGAGTCTGAATGCTCTCACTGCATCTGCTTCAATTTTCCACTCAATGTTTTGGTTTTCTACCCTAATCCAAAAGACATGAATGGTAACTTAACTGGCAATGCTACAGTAAAATGACCTCTTGAACTTGTGTATGTGTATCGACTCTGTAGTAGGCTGACACCACGTCTAGAGTCAGTTTCTGCTTTGAGGTGGATGGTGCTGGAATAGGTTACATCCCTTCACTGCCCAAAATTGGATTAATCAGGTTAGTGAATGTTGTGTTAATATTCTTTAATGTTTCAATTTAAATAGGGCATTTAACTTCTAGAAGTGAAATGTAAATGTATAGTATTACAAATAGGAAGTAAAAATGTTAGGTTTGAATGCACAGTGTGAGGTCTGAAAATCAAAAGTACAACTTTTGAGAAGAATTTAACATAGTGGACTCATTATTATCAACTGCCAGACAGTGCTCAGAAGTCATTAAGAAACAGAATGTTCAGTTATATAGCACGATGTGTGGATGCACAAGTCCAAGGAGGTTCTGCTCAAGCTTTATAACACACTGGTGAGGCCTCATCTGTAGTACTGGGTGCAGTTTTGGTCTCCAGGCTACAAAAAGGACACAGCAGCACTAAAAAAAGTTAAGAGAAGAACGACTAGGCAGATTCCAGGGCTACAGGAGATGAGTTATGAGGAAAGATTAAAAGAGCTGAGCCTCATAGGAGGTTAAGAGGTGACCTGACTGAAGTGTTTAAAATTATGAAGGGAATTAATCCAGTAGATCGAGACTGTTATTTTAGAATGAATTCATCGGGGACACAGTTGGAAACTTATTAAGGGAAAATTTCACACAAACATTAGGAAGGTTTTCTTCACACAGAGAACCACTGACACCTGGAATAAGTGACCAAGTAGTGTGGTAGACAGTAATACTTTAGGGACTTTTATTTTGGAAGACTTAAGTGACTAGAACTGGCAAGCTTTGTTGGGCCAAATGGCCTGATGTCATTGAGATTGTTCTAATGTTCTACTGTCAAATTTAATACCATTTATTCAGTTTTTTTTTATTTTTATTTTTTGTAAATTTCCCTGAAATTGTCATTTAATTTAGCTTTTAAAATACAAACAAGCATGCCTCACAATCCAGCACCAACTACAGCAAAAAGGACATGGCAAACTTAATGTACTTGAAGTGAAATGAAGCATCCAGAAACAAGCACACTAATTACAAACATTTTGAAAAGTAATCATTTCAGATGCACCTGTCATCATGCTGAGTTTCCATGACAACAACTCTTCCATGGCAGGTGAGAAAACAAAAGTCTGCACTTTGCGTTCCAGGGTGTGTAATTTTCCTATCATAAAATCAGTCCTCACTTTCGTATAATTATTATTCTCTCTTTATTTGTCACTTTTAATACTGACAAATTCTTTTATAAGCTTATCGCAATGAAAAAATGGTTAACCGCAATGTCCATCGTTTTTCTGAACCTGGTACTGAACCCTGTGTTAGTAAAAAGAAGTAAAAAATAGGAAATGGACTTGAAGAAGACATCTGTCCATCATAGGGCACACTATTGGGCTGTTTGGGCTGTAGGTGAAAACCCACAAACATAGGGAGAACATGCAAACTCCACAAAGAAGCCGTGGTGACCTGGAGTGAGGCAATTAGAGCTGTGAGGCGCCCTAAACATGACCTGCTGATATTGCATACATACATCGTTGTGGTGTAGCCCAGGTTTTATCCTTGCCTTAAGTTTCTTTTCTTTTCATTTTCATGGGGGCTTCGGCCCCTGCTCGCTTTGCTCACCAACCCCTGGGCCTGTGCCTCATGCTAGCCTCTTTGCGGATGTATTATTTAAACAGATTTTACAAATGCATAAAAGGACTAACTATTTTACAATACAGTGAGTAATTAACCTTATTAAAAAATAGTAAAATGTTATTTGTTATTTGTTGCGTAAAATGATTTCATTCTGATTGGCTTTGAAATTAACACGCAAATACTTTTTAAACTTACACTTTTACTGTAAAACTTCAGTAAAAACAATTTTTTGAATTACATTTTCGTCAATATCGCATTGAATTTTGATTCTGTTTGGAATGTCATTGTGACAACGCAACGTATAACTGCACGTGATTGAATTTGGTTTCTTTATCTCTATTAAATAAAACGACTTTTTCGAATGTTTGGCTTTTAGCGTTCTTACTTGTCTTTGCAAAAGCTATTCTAACGGGACACTGTTAACTTTTTAATACGAATGGCATATCCAGATCTCCTTTGTTGTCTAATGTTATTCGCAGAAGATTTACTACATTACCTTTCTTGGATACATCCTTCTTTCTACAGTAATTCATGCGGAGGAAGACCATACGATGTTAATGGTTGTACAGTTGATGTTTTCATCTTCCGCACTATCACCTGCAACTGTTTCAGCAGAGTCTATTGATACACATTTAACCAATTTGCCATGTAACCGATCGACAATTTTCATGTTAATTCGTTTGACTTCATCGTTTCTCTGTGCCAGGATTGCCTATGTACTCATTTCTTCTGTCGAAAACCCTTCGGGATGAAATTCTTCAATGAGATTTGGACATAATACATCTTCTTTAATTGTGAACTTAAAGTGAGGAAAACGTTAATATTTACAAGAGCTGAGAGAGCAGGAACTGTGTCTGTCAAAAGCATTCACACAAATGAGAGGTGAGAGGGCCGTGTGCGTGGTTGAAAATGGTGGAGAGGAAGGCATGACTTTAAAAAAATTTCATGAAAAAAGTCTCTTGAAAAAAGTCTTGTCTCGTCCCAGGATATTTTTATATAAAAGAGAGATTTAGTTCATTTTCTTCAATTAATTTTGTCATTGAATATGTTTTGTTTACTTTCTTTAATGTAAAATCTGTATTTATTTGTCTTTTCTTCAATCTATCATGTATTCTATATGTTAAACACAGAGGACAAGACCTCCTGACATCACAGCTGTGGTGTGTAATTTCAGTGCAAATCTGAACAGCAATGCTGAGGTGCTTGATAAATGTGGGTCTTTCTGTCTTACTTTTTTCCTCAATCTGGATCTCCACCATTTCCTCCTCAGAAGAGCTACTCCTCCAAAAAGGAGTAACAGAGCTCCTAAGATGGTAGTGATTCCTGTGGTACCAGCTGAGTATGGGAAAATTTAATATACCCCACTTTACATTCCTCAAAGTCTCTTACATTCTCAGATTTTGTTGATGTAAGGTAGCCTCCAGATCCTCTATGCTCACCTTCTGACATCTCTCAAGTTCTCAGCTTGCTCGAAAAAAGCATTTGAGACGAGCCAACATGCAGGATTGAAATGAGAGCAGCATATCTTCAGTTTAAAAAGCCATTTAAAATTTTATAGTGACGAGCCAGATGCCAAATCACACCTTATCTTAATTAATTGTTAGAAAAAGTTTATCAAAACTGGAATAAAAAAAGAGAAGAGAAAGAAAAAGCTTCAGTAAAAGGCTAACAAGGAAGAAATACATGAATATATGAGCGATGTTCAAAAAGATTCCGCTCTGCTTGTATTTTTGTTGGAAACGGTGAAGGCAGGAGGAGTAATAATTGGGCATTAAAAAGTTGGTACAACGCTGGGAAAATTGCATTGCAAAGTAAGGTGTCTGTGTAGAAAAGTGACATAATTTGTTTTTGAAACTCTTAAAAAATAGAGCTTAAAAAAGTGCATAAACATTTGAAACGTCCTGTATATATATATATATATATTTGCCCGCATAGTAGTAAAACAGGACAGTGAGGAGGGCTTCACCCGGCTTCCTACTCCTGACTCACACTTCCCTTTTCCCTCGGCCCCCAGCCTCTGTCTTGGATTAGCACAAATATATCACTCCTGTATGCAAACTATGATTCTAACTGTAAAATCAACTGGAATATTCAAGCAAATTATAGAAACAAACCCGATCTAAATCCATTACGTAGTAAGCAGAGGTAAGGAATGCCTGCTGCATGTCTCTCAGATTCGTGCAAATAAGTCAGTACCACAAGCGAACAGACATACATACATACATACAGACAGATGTTGGATTTTATATATAGAGGTCTATATATATATATATATATATCTTGCATGCACATCAGAGGATCATCTCACAGGCTCAATCGAGATGTGATAACCCACCAGGGTAAGAGGGGGCACTGTCGCTAATGTTCTCTTCTTCTTCTCTCCCCGCAGCACCGAAAAACTGCCCAGCATTCACTGTCTATGTGAATTTATGGATTTCTAATATGAACACAGAGCTAAAGAAAAGCTTCATAAAAGATGATCTAATTTATTTTGATTTTTTTTTTAAGTGGGAATAATGTGATGAATCTGAGACACATCAAAACAAGTGCTGTGATTCATTACTTTCTTTTGCAGCATTCAGCTTTTGTCCACAATGAAGAATAACACAGCACAATCACGCTCACTTAAAAGATATTTGCTTGGAAAACTGCACATGTTTACATTCCCAGTGTGGGCAGAGATTGACAATGTGTGAAGGCAAAAATAGTCCCAAATGTCAAAAACAATATTGTAACAGGATAGTTGGCTGATAGGTTTTTTTTAGCATCTTTTCATTTGATGTATTTCTGCTGTTTTGTTTTATAAGGTTATAATCCAAACAACTGAAGTATCTTAAACTGACTGATGACTGTTGAGTAAAGGAACATAACAGCAGTGTGGTGGTACTTGCTAATGAGAAACAAAAGACCTCATTTTGATCTAGTGAATGTGGTGTCATGAATGGGTTGGGCACAGGTACAAGGATTGGGGTACAAGTCCGACAGTCTCCTTTTAATAATAAAAGAAAAGCAGATTGTAACAGATATAATGGTTGCAATTGACATATTTTTAACTCAATGAAAGTCTCCAAGGTAGAGGAATGGTCCTCCCCTCTCGGACCAGTTCTTCTGAATGAAAACCCATTTCCTTTTAGCGATTGTCCCAGAAGATCTTAGTCATTGATCTTGGTCATAGATCTTCAGATGTTTGTCGTTCTAAGCTGTAGACAAAATGGAGAAAGTCGTTAGCCAAAGCAGCCCCTCTCGCTCTGAGGTGGAATGGCTTACCACTACAGGGCCTCGAAAAGGGCCCTTTAAGAGGAAGTTTGTGAAAGTGGATATCCTGTTCATTGAGAAGTTGCAGCTTCTGATCCTTGGAGAACATTCACT
>JANRMT010062837.1:86866613-86877565 GCA_026402145.1 Polypterus bichir lapradei | reverse complement strand
CCCCCCACGGCTTTCGAGCTCAACTCCATTACAGTATATGCAGAAAAATAGCTTCCAGTTATGACCATTACACGTAGAATTTCGAAATGAAACCTGCCCAACTTTTGTAAGTAAGCTGTAAGGAATCAGCCTGCCAAATTTCAGCCTTCTACCTACACGGGAACTTGGAGAATTAGTGATGAGTCAGTGAGTGAGTGAGTGAGTGAGTGAGTGAGTGAGTGAGTGAGTCAGTGAGTGAGTCAGTCAGTCAGTGAGGGCTTTGCCTTTTATTAGTATAGATACCTGCCCTTCTCACACAATTAACTCGATGAAGCCATCATATGATTCCAGTAACAATAATATTATTTATGAATGTTAAATATTGTGTACATAAGAATTACTTACGAATGCTTTGAAATCATTTCAGTTTTTTTATCCGGCACCTTCTGACTCACCAATACAATGAAAGCCCCCCTCATATAACATACCATTTGACTCATTTTGGTGTCTAGTTATGCAAGAGCTTTTTGGGGATCCCTAGATTTTTAGCCCTCTAGATCTAAAAAACCTTGTGCTTTATGTTCTGTTTGGAAAATATTTATGTGCAGGAAAGTACCCCCTGATGATAGAGTAAACCAGTAGGCGTCTTCAGCAAACATGACCAGAAAGACTTGAAGTTGTTTATGCCATATCAACTGACCTCAGTTTTCATCCCCTAATAGGAAGCAAGGGGTCAAAGTTCATGATTTTCACAAAATTTTGAACAGTTGAAGGAAGATACTCTTTTCTGTTAATACTAGAATACTGGATGAGTACCAGCAGGTGAAATCTAGTTAAAACCAGAATCAGTCAAAAAGTTTTACACCTGCCTAACCGAAAACCAGTAATTAAAGTCAACAGGAAAAGTATAAGTTGAAAACTAGAAATTTAAGAAAGACGTTTGCATCTGATTGAGTTAATATCCAAGTTATGAGTATTTATCCAAAGCGCTGTAATTTAAGCCACTACATTGATAAAATGTGGTCACAACCAAAACTACATCCCCAGTAATGGGAAAGATAACGATGGAGGGGCACAAATGCAAATCAAAATAATGTTGCAGCATCGTGAACTAAATAATCCCTGTGTTCTAAAAATATTAAAATTCAAAACAACCACTCAGAAATGTTCCAGGGTAATAGAAATCCACTGAAGTTGTGCAGGCCAGATCAACCAAACCCAGGTCGTTCAACCACTAATGGAATATAAGGGGTCAAAATAACTGTAAATGTAGTGATAAGTCAAGTAAAACAACGCCTTTTATTGGCTAACTAAAAAGGGGCCTGAGTTGCCTCGAAAGCTTGTACGGTATATTATAATCTTTTCAGTTAGCCAATAAAAGGTGTCATTTTGCTTGACTTCTCACTACATGCATAATGGTTAACACAGTACAACACCCAAGTACTCAAAACTTTGATAAAAAGTTGATTGGTAATATAGGCATGTGGAGTATCATTTTATGCTTGTTCAAGGCTGTTGATAACAAATATGCTATTATTTTTAATAGTCGATTCTTTACCTGTGGTCCTAGTCTTGTAATTTTAAATATAAGCATGTGGAGTATTATTTTAGACAAGTTGTTATGAATATGGATGTTATTTTTGATCCATTACTAGAGACTGAGCCCTTGATGGATCTCAATCAGTCAATGAAAAATGACAAATTTCTATTACAATGGAGAATATTTAGAACTAGCCGTCCCCTGCGGCTCCACCCACATAGTAATGAAACAGGACAGTGAACAGGGCCCTTCCGGCCCCCTACTCCTGATGTCACGCTTTCCCCTCCCCTCGGCCCACAGTCTCTGTCTCAGATTAGTGAGAATTTATCGCGTATGTGTGTGAGGAGGGCCCCTCTGTGTGTCTCCCAGATTTGCGCAAATAAATCGGTACCGCAAGTGAACTATGATACATAGCTCAATGAGAGAAGTTGCAAAATCAACTGGAAGGTTCAAGCAAATTACAGAAAAAAACCCGATCTAAATCTATTACTCACTCACTAGCTAAGCGGAGGTAAGGAACTCCCTGAGGCTGGCACATGAGTGAAGAGGGCCCCTCTGTATGTCTCAGAGTCACGCAAATAAATCGGTACTGCAAGCGAGCAGCGCAATGAGAGAAGTTAAAAAATTAACTGGAACGTTCAAGAAAATTATGGAAAAAAACCCGATCTAAATCCGTTAAGTAGCTCTCACGTGAAAAGTGGACAGACATACAGACAGACAAATGTTGGATTTTATGTATACAGTATATAGAGATGTAAACATTTAAATTAAAGCACACATTTTAATAGTTCAAATATCTGATGCAGGGTTGGTTGATTTTGGACTTGTGCTGGAATATCTAGGTTAGATACAATTATTATAAAACTGTATATGATTATAAAAGACATTTTCTTTGCAATTTGTATTATTGCTACTCTTTCTTTGTTTCACTTTATTCTAAACCAAAAGCTTATCATGTCATTTTCTAACCTGCTTAATACAAATCCGGGTCACGGGGTATTATGGAGCCTATCCCAGCTAGCACAGGGTGCAGGGTGGAAACAAACCCTGAACAGGGCACCAGTCTACCACAGGCCAAATACACACACATATATACACACCCCAACCACACACTAGGGCTGATTTAGTATCGCCAGTCCACCTAACTTGCACGTCTTTGGACAGTTGAAGAAAACTGGAGCGCCCGGAGGAAACGTATGCAGACACAGCGAGGACTGGGACACACTCATGTGGCAGGTGGCGCATTGGGTACTCTTGAGCTTGTTCAGCAGTAGCGCCATTGGTTTCATCCTATGCCAAGTTGACTGCACGAAACTCTTCAAGAAAGGTGTACCTCCAGTTTTACCTCGGTCATCCTTGCTTTTGTTTCCCATACACTGGCATCCATAGCATGGCCCCTTTTGGCAGATGTTCTGGAGGCATGTGGAGAATGTGTCCCGCAAACCAAAACCGGTGGTCAGTGACGAGATCAGCTAGACGGTGTGTGGAGGTTCAATGATCTATTTCTTCATTTCTGACATGGACATGGCTTGAGATACAAAGGATCTGTCGGAGGCACCATTGCTGGAACATGTTGGCAATGGTTGCAGCCGCATTCCACATTTCACTGGCACTACTGTGGTGTAGTCCTATAACTCCTGCATCCATAACCAACACCAGGCTCATAACATTAAAAATAAAATATGAACCTAACATCCACAACACACACCCAGCTCAGACTAGCCATTGATGCTTGCTTACAACATTTAATACTGGCATATGCCCCAATGCCACCCATTCAAGCTTTCCCTTCCCTTACCATAGATCTCTTTCTCTTGCGTGAGCCCTGTGGGTTGTGTTCCTCCTTTTTGGTTCCCTCACTCTGTGATCTGGTTATTTATCTATCAAACCCTCCATTAAATTGTCTAGGAGGGAGCAGGGAGCCACCGTCATTAGGTACAACACAGGAGCCAGCCCTTTGCAGGGTGCCAGTCCATTACATTGTCTTAACCTTGTTTTGAATTAAAGATTCATTTAGTAGAATCAATTTACTCCAGGACTCCGAAGGCCAATTCTTAGTCTTCATACAGAGTAATGAAGCTGATTATACAGTGTTTGTTTAATCAGTATAAATCCCTAAATGATAGCTTAACGTTAAGACTTGTGTCCATAGAAACTGAAGGTGCTTGTTAAACGGGTGGCTTAGAAAAGCTGACTTTTTCCTTTTGTCTTGTTTTTTAATTTCATTCCTCGTAACCTTTAATTGTGCATTATTTTGTTTCCAGCTGTGGCTCAAGTACAGCTTTGTTCAAGAATAAGCCACATCATTAATTACAGCAAGCATGTGGTCTACGTTAACATACCATTATTAAAGAATAGTGATATGAAGATGTGTAAAGTGGTATGAACCAATCGACCTTTATGTGATAGGTTGTCATTTAAACGGCAGCAGAAAAACGAACATTCTATTATTTGTTTCTGTGTTATTTTACTAAAAAAGAGGCATAATCTTCCTAAAGAAGAAACAAAAGAATTAACAGTGAGCCCCCTGACTTTATTCATTATAATGTGGACTGGGCTTTAGACTTTTAGAGTGTTATCAACTGGTTTGAAATCGTCCAGCAAAAAATCTGAAGTGGAAGTAAATTAATTATACCTCTCCAACATAAGGGCTGTGAAGCACATAGATTTGCTTCTTTCCAATTATAGCCAGTATCTCAGGCACAATAATACCGTTTTTTAATTTCACTTTGTTAAGCCAGAAGTGATCCATTCATCGTTTATATGGTCTCTTCTTGTACATTTTCCCAGTGGCTGCGTGGGCTTTGTTTCTTCTAACTACATCATAAAGCAGTACAGGAGACCCTATGGAGTGAGAATGTCCTATGGGTTGACTAGTGCCCTTAATTCAGCACTTTGTAGAAGCCCCTTTGGCAACAATTACAGCTCAGAGTCTTCTTGGGCACGTCTCTCTGTAAGCTTTGCACACCTAGATTTGGGCAGTTTATCCTATTCCTCCTGGCAGATCCTCTCAGGCTCCGTTACATTGGATGGAAATGGTCTGTAAACTCCACAGATGTTTATTAAGGCAAACCTGAACATAATTTTGAATGGCACAGCAAAGGGTCTGAATACTTATAAAAATTTTGTTTTTTGATCTTTAACAAATAAAACCTTTCTGAAAACCTGTTTTCACTTTGTCATTATGGGTTATTGAGTGTAGAAATGGGTAAATTACCCATTTAAAATTAAATCAACAACACAATAAAGTAATCAGAAAATTTAGGGGTATTAATACTTTGCAATTCTGCTGTACATATTGTAGAAAAGAATATTCTTAAAGTTGATGATTTGCATATATTCAAAGAAAATCATAAGCATATATGAAAATAAGTATATCCAAATGCATGCTAGCATAGTAAGGGTTAAATTATATAAAGCCCCCGCCTGCATCCTTCTATATAAAAGCAGTCGGGATTGTCCTTCCGTCCCGTGAGTGCTACGCAGGTGCGGAGTTTTACATACGCCCTGTCCATTTTGCAATGCACGATGGGATTTGTAGTTTCGTTTTTCCAGGTAAAAGATGATTTTCTACTCCAGACTGTGCGAGTAGCACGGAGTTTCACACACGCCCCGTCCATTTTGCAATGCACGATGGGATTTGTAGTTTCGTTTTTCCAGGTAAATTTTCTACTCCAGACTGTGCGATATCTTCTTTTCCTTTCTTACTATATAAAAGCGGTCAGGATTGTCCTTACGTCCAGTGAGTGGAAAGCGTAGCGGTATTCCGCTTATCACAGACTTACTACTTGCAGCTTGCGGTACGAAGCGACATGATGTGAGCAGAGTTCTGGTGCTCCCATCGTTCCCTTGCTTTTGTGCGCGATGCGCTGGAAAAATAGACAAAATTATGTCTCTGAAAATAATTCATGTTGATGGAGTACAAATGCCTCACCGCGTAGTAAATATCAGGGGGGTTCAAAAGGGCGACCTCAATATAGAAAAAAAGTGTAAATTTCATCACAAAAATAACAGAAACTACGAGTATTAAAGTAATACCGCTCAAATGCAATATAACCAAATTAATGAGGTTTGTATAAAATATCAAATTGATCTACATACAGAATTGCCTTAAATGAAGTGGTCAACTTAAAAGTCGGTCGCCTTAAAAGGCGGGTCAGCCTAGTATTTTATTAATTTCCGCTTTTCAGCTGTAAACCACCAATATCTTGATGCTAAGCTTAAAAACTTCCGACAAGGACACTGTGCCCTTTAAAAGGCTAAACGGGCCATTGGTTTAAGAAATGCAATCTTTAAGGCTTTGGCCATGAGAGAAAAGCCAGATAGGCCGTTTGCTTCCTCTTGCAGCAGCTGGGCCTCTACCTCCCTGTCTGCCTACCTGGACAAGTGATGACAAGTCAAGGAAAATGTAGCATATAAGAAAGAGTGTTTTAGGGGCACAGCTGCCCCAACCTCTAGCCCAATATCTTATGTGTGGGTCCGCCTGATTCCGACTTACTGGAGGGAATCACTTGATAAATAAGTTTCGGACACCTGCACAGGGTATGAAGTAATGATAGCAGTTTCGGTCAAGTGATGGACATTAGGTAATGGTGGGTTTGAATGCTAGGTAATGATGGAAAGAGCCAAAAGGAGGAGAGTATATTGCATAAGTGAAAGAATTGTAATAAATTTAAGTTCGTTGAATTTGCTAATTGCTTATTTCACTTGATTTGGGTCTGTGTATGCATCACGCAATAAAACGTGATTCTGCTTTCTTGAAACTCCATGTGCCTTCTTTGAGCAGTGTGTTTCTGCCACAACAATATACATAAATATTTTATATATTTTCATGCATATGCATTTGTGGATCATCCTCTGGGCTCACATGGAGCAGATACTACCACCCCAGGATGAGAGGGGGTTGATTGTGTTAACCTTCTCCTTTTTGCTTTCCTCTAGCAGAGCAAGGAGACACCCAGTGAGGGCAAATGACCCCATCCTTTCAGGTTCCTCACCTATAAAGCTTGCAGCTGCCAGAAGTTGTGAACAAATTGCACCATAGGAGGGAGCTCCTTACAACCTGAGTAAGAGAGAGGGAAAGTGAATTTCGTTATTCTAGCCTGACGGCCTTCCAATTTCACTTTTTTTTTGTTACTTATACTGGCATACATAGCATCCCTTTTCATTATATAGACTGACAATCAAGGACAATCGAGTTGGCACCCCAACATTTATCTGTGGGACTTGCTTTACCTTACTCAGCCGCAATATATAAATTTGCACATGTGCAAATCCAGGAGCACCCAAGTGAAAACTGAAAGGTAAAAACTCAAAACCGGCATCTGGGGAAACGCAGCTGCTGACAGCCTCTTCCCTTCCATCTGCAGTGTGGACAATAAAGCCTGTTGATGTCATTTCCAGTTTATCACTTGCCAGTGTTGCCAGGTCCATGGATTTCTCACTGTTTTTGATGGACTTTTGCAGATTGGGGTTTTTGGGCTACTTTTCTAAAAACAACTTTGTGTTTTGTGCTATTTTTCAACCCACCATCCACTGCATTTTTACCATATTTTTCATTCATCTGTCAGCCCTTTTTCTGCTATTTAGATTAGATTAGATAAACTTTATTAATCCCATTCGGAAATTCAGATGCATACGGCAGCAGAAACATAAAAAACAATAATAGAGACTCACAGGGCAAATAATACAGCCAATCAATCAATCAATAAAAATAAACTTAACGGGTACACTGGGTGGAAGCATTGAATTGCTTGATAGCAGTGAGCAGAAAAGACCCCCAGAGGTGCTGCGTAGCACACGGTGGTGGAATGAGCCTTGGGCTTAAAGTGCACCAAACGAGCACCTCCTGGAGGGGAGAGAAAGAGGGGATTTTTCATGTTGGCGTCCAATTTTGCCCCCATCCTCATTTCCACAACAGGTTCCAGTGTGTCCAGGGTTTCACCCTTTGATGTTGCAGGCTTTCTTGATACGTTATTTCAGACATTGTACTTCTTTTGAGCTCAGGTTCCTTCTCCAGGATACTGCAGTGTAGAACACCACACTGGCTACTATGGACTGGTAGAATATTTCCAGCAGCTTGCTGCACACAGCAAAAGACCTGCGTCTCCTTAGCAAGTCCAGTCTGCTCTGGCCCTTCTTGTACAGTGCTGCTGTGTGGTCAGACCAGTCCAGTTTGCTGTTTACTTATTTGCACTTGTATATGTTCTTTGCCATTGTAAAATCCCTGGGGGAACCCAACCTTGTGTGATGGTATATACCCATTCTATCACTCTGAAATATCTCTGAGGGGATACCCCCCAGCCTGGGCTTTGATGGTACATACCTAACCCTCTCGCTCTGACACCACCCTTCAGTGTCTGGTATGTCATTTGTCTAGCTCAGGCGTTGGGCTATTTTTTTGTGAGCATTTTTTCTATTTTTAAACTTTCCTTGGGCTATAAATTTTTTTCGGACCTGGCAACCCTGGCCCTGAAAGTCCAGGCTGTTGGCATTCATATATGAAGCAGATTTGAAACAGCATGGAGATCCATGAACTAGGAAACAAGTAGCCTAATGAAAGAGGCAGTATTAGACATTCAATAACTGTCAGATTAAACGAGGCACTCAACCCTTCTTTATTTCCCTCTTGTTTTCCTACATGATTCCATTTTGCCTGGTTTGTTTCTTCCATTTTACTCTCCCATGCATATTTTTTCCTAAACTTTTACAGGACTGTACTGGGCAACAGGTCCACTTGAGAGTGCTCCAATTTTGTGTTTTATAAATATATACACTGTATACATATTCTGCTGCGGTGGGCTGGCGCCCTGCCCGGGGTTTGTTTCCTGCCTTGCGCCCTGTGTTGACTGGGATTGGCTCCAGCAGACCTCCGTGTCCCTGTAGTTAGGATATAGCGGGTTGGATAATGGATGGATGGATACATATTCTGTCACGTATGGCAGCCTGGTGAGTCTCTTAAAAGGATTGTTTCCATGATGTGCCAGAGAAACAGGATTGTGATAACAGAGTTAATGACATAGTTCTACTTCCTCCCACATGACTGAAGACGTCCTGCCAGAAGGAGACAGTGATGCCACACCTCTAACTCCACCCCTTCCAGATATAAGTACCATCTTCAGAGAAAGTTGCTGTCATTTGACCATCTTAACTTATGGCAGCCAGAATCAACACAGTGAAGCCTTCCAATTTGACTTGCTACACAGGCAGATAAACTGAGGTTGGCAAGTTGGAATCCCAACCCATTATTTTCTTACATTGTATTTCTTTTACTATATATAAAAAAAGCAATCAATCAGCCACAACCTTAAAACTACCTTCTTAATATTGTGTAGATCCCCCCTCATGCCCCCAAAACAGGTCTGACCCATCAAGGAATGGACTCCACATAACCTCTGAAGCTGTCCTGTGGTACGTACTCCATGAATCAGACCTGTTTTTCCAGCACACCCCACAGATGCTCTGTCAGACTGAGATCTGGGGATTCTAGACACCAAGTGAACACCTTGAACTCCTTGTCATATTCCTGAAACCATTCCTGAGCATTTTCTGCAGTACAGCAGGTTACAATATACTGCTGAAAAGGAGCCCTTAACATCAAGGAATTCCATTGCTGTCAAGGGGTGTCTGCAACAGTAGATAGGTAGGTAGTACATGTCAAAGTAATATTCACAGGGTTTCCAAGCAGAACATCATGAATGGCATCACACTGTCCCTGTTGGCTTGCCTTCTTCCAATGGTGCATCCTGCTGCCCTCTCTTCCCCAGGTAAATGATGCACATGTACCCAGCCATCCACATGATCTAAAAGAAGACGTGATTCATCAGACCAGGCCACCTTCTTCCATTGGTCCATGGTCCAGTTCTGCCACTCACATTCCCATTGTAGGCACTTTCGGTGGTGAACAGGGGTCAACATGGGTACTCTGACCGGAATGCAGCTATGATGCCCCATACACAGCAAGATGCAATACCGTGTGTGTTTTGACACCTTTCTCTCATGTCCAGCTCTTCTGTGGGATCAAACCAGACAGGCTAGCCTTCTCCCACTTAACTCATTGGTGAGCCTTGGGTGCCCATGAGCCTGTCACTGGTTCACTGTTTCTCCTTCCTTGGACAACTTTTGATAGGTATTAACCTCTGCATGCTGGGAACACTCCACAAAGCCTGCCATTTTGGAGATGCTCAGTCGTCTAGCCATCATAATTCAGCCCTTATCAAAGTCGCTCAGATCCTCACGCTTGCCTATTTTTCCTGCTACCAACACATCACATTCAAGAAGTGACTGTTCACTTGCTGCCTAATAAATCCCAGCCCTTGACAGGTGCCAATGTCACAAGATAGTTAATGGAATACATTTCACCTTAAAGTGTCACCTCTTTCATACTAACATTAGATATAGACAAAATCAGGAAAAATAGCTACACCAATAGTTTGTAATTCACTGTATATGTGTAACTTTAAAAATCAAGCAAAATTCGCTTTTCAGAACAAGCATAGCAATAACCCTCTATTTGTGCTCTCTGAGGACACTGAAGGATTTGAATTTATTTTGTACATGTCTCAGGGCTGTTTTACTTTAGCTGAGACGTCTTAGCTACAGTATATAATGCTGTTTTCAGAACTGAAAGGGAAAATAACAGGACATATGAAAAACTGCCTTATATGGGAGATACATTTTGCTGTGTTGCCTGAGAAGAATAAAAATGCTACATGTCCTAATGGAAGAATGCGTAATTGGCTTTCAAGCAAAGGCTCAAGAAGCAGTTCACAATGCAATGCCAGGATTAGCAACCCTAAATGGATTGTTCAGTACTGGTGCCTTGTCTCAGAAGTGTCTACTGCTACTTTGTAGTCTGTCTGCAGTCTGTGGTTTATTTCTAGATATAGCACTTCATCCTCTCTCAGTGTTGATCCAACATATTTGAACTGTTCCACCCTTATAAGCCTCTCTCTCTGGAGGTTAACTTCTCCATCTTGTTCTTGTCTCTTAAAACTTAGATAGTGTCATTTTTCTGCTAGTGTTAAGGCATCTATACCTCTTATCCACTGCCCAAATTTCCTTTCCACAATATTCTTAGTGGTGCCACACTGCATGATGCCTTGTACAAATAGCATACATAATGGGGTCTAATCTACTATTTACTAGAGTGAAAAGAGATGGACTTAATGATGATCCTTGCTGTAACTGAATCTTAACAACAAACCCATCTGTTATTGCTACAGTACTTCTCACTTGTGTGTAGATACCCTCATACTTATCCTTAGCTATCCCTACATACTTCTGTGGTACTCCCTTCTCTCTAATACATCTCTACATATGCCTTTTCTAAATTTATAACTACAATGTGCAGTCCATTTCTGTTTCTCTCTTTACCTTTCCATAATATAGATAGATAGATAGATAGATAGATAGATAGATAGATAGATAGATA
>JANRMT010062837.1:86851307-86866603 GCA_026402145.1 Polypterus bichir lapradei | reverse complement strand
ATAGATAGATAGATAGATAGATAGATAGATAGATAGATAGATAGATAGATAGATAGATAGATAGATAGATAGATAGATAGATAGATAGATAGATAGATACTTTATTATCCCCAAGGGGAAATTCACATACTCCGGCAGCAGTATATTGATAAAAACAATATTAATTAAAGAGCAATAAAAGCGCAGTGCAAGTTAAAAAATGCAGGGTGGAGAGTGCAAGGCAGGTATAACAGACAATAACTTTGTATAATGTTAACGTTTATCCCCCAAGGTGGAACTGAAGTGTTGCATAGTGTGAAGGAGGAATGATCTCCTCACTCTGTCAGTGGAACAGGACAGTGACAGCAGTCTGTCGCTGAAGCTGCTCCAATGTCTGGAGATGATACTGTTCAGTGGATCCTCCATGATTGACAGGAGCCTGCTCAGTGCCCGTCGCTCTGCCACGGATGTAAAACTGTCCAGCTCTGTGCCTACAATAGAGCCTGACTTCCTCACCAGTTTGTCCAGGCATGAGGCATCCTTCTTCTTTATGCTGCCCTTCCTAGCACACCACCGCGTAGAAGAGGGTGCTCGCCACAACCATCTGATAGAACATCTGCAGCATCTTATTGCAGATGTTGAAGGATGCCAGTCTTCTAAGGAAGTATAATCGGCTCTGTCCTCTCATGCACAGAGCATCAGTATTGGCAGTCCAGTCCAATTTGTCATCCAGCTGCACTCCCAGGTATTTATAGGTCTGTACCCTCTGCACACAGTCACCTCTGATGATCACGGGGTCCATGAGGGGCCTGAGCCACCTAAAATCCACCACCAGCTCCATGGTTTTGCTGGTGTTCAGTTGTAGGTGGTTTGAGTTGCACCATTTAACAAAGTCCTTGATTAGGTTCCTATACAGCCCACGATAGCAGTGTCGTCAGCGAACTTGTCTGCCTCAATGGAAAAAAATCGCACCCAAACTGTTCTTCCCATATCATTGTTTCTCTTCTCAGCTGTTTATCCATTTGCCTTTTCCATATTTTCGTTGTGTGGGATATCAGCTTTATACCCCCTAGTCAAAGATGAGACAAGAACCATAAAAAGATTTGGGGCAGCCACCCGTATAACGTTTCCTGGCTGCAAATGGAAGTGTTTTTTAGTAGAGATGTGTACAGGTTCGAGTCCAAAACAGAACAAACTGGTGAGGTTGAGATGGTGGGTATTTAAAGTGTGGCTGAGGAAGTGAGGTAATTATGACCAGAATCAGAAGTGATGTCATGGGGCTCTTGACAGGAAGTCATTGGGGCCAGGCGGAATTTCTCATAATGGGTCTGCAGTGGAAAAAGAGAAAGGATCATTGCACCTTGCCACCCCCTGGTCTGGTGTAGAATTACCTTCCTTTGAGCCCTTTAGCTGCCTCCCATGCACACGTGTGTGACACCCTTAAATTTCTCCAGCCCTGGATGTCTCCCTTCCCCTTATATACAGTATCAACACAATCACACTATTTCCCCACTGATCTGGCATTTTACCTTCACAATAGATTTTTGACGTGAGTTCTCATTATAAATCTATTTATTTCACCCCAGACACTTCTAATACAATACAATACAATACAATTTATTTTTGTGTAGCCCAAAATCACACAAGGAGTGCCGCAATGGGCTTTAACAGGCATTGTTTTTGACAGCCCCCCAGCCTTGACTCTTGAAGAAGACAAGAAAAATCTCCCAAAAAATACCCTTGTAGGGAAAAAATGGAAGAAACCCTGGGAAAGGCAATTTAGAGAAAGACCCCTTTCCAGGTAGGTTGGGCATATAGTGGGTGTCAAAAAATGGGGTCAATACAATTCAGTACACAGAATAGAACACAAGTAATTGTTAATACAATACTCTAGTACAACAGTAACAGTACAAGTACAGAGCAACATGCAAGAGCAGATGATATCACATAATAGGATTCCGATTTGTTCAGAGTCCTAGAGACCTTAGCCATCGAGCTGCCTCCCCCCTAGTGGCCATTCCACAGCTAAGTCAGTGCTGGGTTGGCCAATATAATGAAAAGACCCTTTTACCAGATGATTCCAGTGCTCCTCTATCAAAGATGACTTTTTCTTAGACAGGCAAACAACTTGGAATTAGGGTATGCTTCAGCCGGCATACTAACTTGCCCAGTTGCCTTCTCATTCTTTCCAATACCTGTTTGACTTCCTTACTTATTTCTTTTGTTATACCCTTATTTGGTACTCCATCTGCAAATTTTTATCCTTAAACTTTCCTCGTTTAACAGTTTCTCAGAGAATGCCTTCCACCTTTCCTTAATCCTTTGTCCCCTGCCCTCCCTAGAATTTTGACATTATAACCCTAGGCTCCCCAGCAATTTTCAAGCATTTAAAAGACCAAATATTTTGATTTCTAAAAGTAACATTTTATTATATAACTAGCTGTTGTGGACGCGACCCGGACACAGACAGGCGGACATGTTGTAAATCACCACCACACGTTTATTTACCCTACTATTTACAAATATGGTCACTCAGACCCAGTCCAAATAAGTGCACAAAACACCCCAAATACAGTCCTGGCCACAAATGCCTTCTCTTCGGGCCGCCTCCACACTCTCCTCGTGCCTCGTCCTTCCGCCTCCCGACTCCAGCCTCGAATGAAGGGAGACGGCCCCTTTTATCCTGTCCCAGATGAGCTCCAGGTGGCTCCCGGCATTCCCTCGTTGGCCACGCCCCAGCGTGGCGGAAGTGCCGGCTGTTCTCCCAGCAGCTCTCCGGGCACCCTTTTAACTCTTCCCCCCAGCACTTCCTGGTGTGGCGGAAGTGCTGAGGTAACAGGTCCCCAAGGCATTGGGGCGCCTCCTGGCGGTGACCATGGGCCCCTACAGGGTGGAGCTTCCATGCCCTGTACCCGTGGCCCCCAAAGCAACCAGGAAGGCGACCCCCACGTGATCCAGGGTAGGCACAGACCCACATCCGCTCCCTCATGGCATCCCGGCCGGGTCATGGCCCCTGGCATCCCTGACACTGTGTAAGACCATGCCGTAAAAAGCCTGGGGTCCTAGAAACTATTGAAATCATCAGAAAAAAAAATGAAATGTAGAGATGTCAAGTAAATGAAAGGAATGACTCTGGGCAGGGCGGCACAGTGGCGCAGTGGTAGCGCTGCTGCTCGCAGTTAGAAGACCCTGGTTCCTCCCTGCGTGGTGTTTGCATGTTCTCCCCGTGTATGCGTGGGTTTCCTCCGGGTACTCCGGTTTCCTCCCACAGTCCAAAGACATGCAGGTTAGGTGGATTGGCAATTCTAAATTGTCCCTAGTGTGTGCTTGGTGTATATGTGTGTGTGTCCTGCGGTGGGTTGGCGCCCTGTCCGGGATTGGTTCCTGCCTGGTGCCTTCTGTTGGCTGGGATTGGCTCCAGCAGACCCCCGTGACCCTGTGCTCAGATTCAATGGGTTAGAAAATAGATGGATGGACTCTGGGCATCTCTCTCCTAGGAGGATTCGCTTTGCCAACATGCTCGCACCCCTTGTCTATCAGCGGCAACATAAGCGAATTTGTCGTTCTTCGAAGGTTTCGGTTTGCCTACATGCTTGCCTTGCTTGTGTATTAGTGGCTAAGTGAGTGATTCTTTCATCGGAGGTTTTGTTTTGCCAACGAAACTATCGATAAAGCTGTGCCACTTTCAGTCTCACAGTTTTCATCATGTTTTAGTATCCAATGAAATGCATTTTTGAGTGATATTCTTCAAAACAGTTTTTAGTGCAAGAAGTAATACATAAAAACACTTCACACAGTTTTCACCATCTGCTGATCAGTCGCCATGCGTCTCCCCTTCTTTGTGGAGTTCTCTCTTTTGTTGTCAAGCACCTAAACTCTCTCGTGCGCTGTGCAACATGCTTTGGGGACAGCGACAGGTAGGAAGTTTTACTGGTGTGGTACACCTGTCATACCGTAACACAGATACCGTAAAGCGAGCTCAGGGAGAAAAGAAAACATCCATGCAGCAGAAAGGTAACAGTTCTCTTTGCCTGCATGTATTTCTCTGTTCCTGCTACACAATTATTTTAATTTGTTCCCATGCTAAAGTACAAATGAAATCCATTCTGCTTTCTCCTTTGAAACTTATGAGAACAAACAAAACTGACCTGCAGTTAAAAAAAAAAGTGTAAGTAGTGTAACAAGATAGCGTATTATATGCATAATCTAATATAGCGAAAGCTGGTATTCCAGGGTTATGATAATAGAGGAGTAGAGTGGCCTTTCAGGAATATGCCTCAACTGCAGCGGACTGCAATATTTAAAGAGTAGAGTAGCAGTAGCGTAGGGTAACAGATATGCGTAGGCCATTATTCAGACCAGCAGAGTTATGACAACAGAGAGGCAGGCCGTTATGCTGTCCTTTCATGTGTCACAAGAATGACGAAAAGCCATTATAATGGTTTGGGGCAGCCACCCGTATAATATATCCTGGCTGCAAGGGAAAGTGATGTTGTCAGAGGCAGGACCGAAAGTGATATCATTGTAGCCAGCAGGACCAGAAGTGACATCATCGGATGCGCTGGAACAGGAAGTGATGTCATTGGAGGCGTCACATCAGGAAGTGACATCATCGGAGGTGCCAGTGCCCAGTGGGATTTCCTGAGAATGGTCTGCAAGGGATTGAGAGAAACAGTTAGTGCACCCCACCGCCCCCTGGTTGGACATGGAATTGCCATTATTCAGGGCCTTTAGTTGACTCCTACTCGCACGTGTGTTAGAAGGTATATACCACAATGCACTTGGCCCAAAACCGGCCTGCTGGGTTCAAAGACGTAACTTTATCTGTATTACTACTTTTCTAGGCATATAAAATGTTTGTATCAATATTGCTGGTTAATGTCACCTTGTGCAGAAGTTAAAAATTCTGGCTCTGAACCAGTTGGTGTGTCTACTTTATGTGTTCTTTGCCATTGCATAGCAGTATTACAGTAAACGGACGTTTATCTCAGTTCAGGAGACCCCAAAAAGGCTCACTCTGAGAACCGGAGGTAGAAAGCAATTATCACCATCTTGGGCCATGAGGAGACTGCTTAAAATGACATTAAAACATCACACTGCTCCAACCATAGAGTCAAACACCGCAATAAAAAAATAATACACAAAATATCCACAAAACGCCATGTATACTTTAATTATTATTTCTTGTGTATTCTCAGTCCTGAGTTTTTATACATTGAAGGTATTACTCAACTTTTCTTCTTTCCCTTTTAATTAGCTCTCTTGTATTTGTCTGAGACAACTTCTGGGTGACATTTTACATCTTAGATCATAATTTACTTCAGCCTAACAGAATTTTTAATATTTAATACCATAAAGTAGGCAATCAATATCTCACAATCCCTCTGTATTTAATAATTCATTTTATTTGCTTTTTTCCTATTCTTATCTTACCTTCGGAATGATTTATTTTTAGATAATTCATCATTGAACCTGTGGATATTGAGTTCTGGGTCTCATGGCCTAAAGCCTGTCCTAGAAGCACCAGACCAATGGCAGAATCTAACACTAGGCAGGATGCCAGTTCATCAGCACAGTTACATCGAGTCAGCTTTGAATCACCAAATGACCTATGCAAAGTCATGTGCTTTAACTGATACATCTGAACATTGGATTCTGGAGCTATTAGTCAGCAGCTTTTGTCACACATCTGAGGGTCATCCTTTGGGCTCATCTAAGATATATAATACCACCACAGGATCAGAGGGGGTGCTGCCGCTAATTATGTCCTCTCCTTTCCCTCCACAGTGCCGAGAAGTCACCCAGTGAGGGCAGATGACCCCGCCCTTTTCGGCCTGCCATCTATAATTTCCAAGGCTCCTGGAAGGAGATGTCATTCTATGATCAGAGCACCAATCAGGATGGAGTTCCATCCTCATGACCTGCCTTTGGTAAAACCCTAAACTTAAGCCCAAAGAGACAATCTACCTTTGTTTTGTTTATACTTGCGCCTGTTCATTTTGACATTAAGAAAAGTCTTTGAGAATTGAATGGGAACAACTGGGTTATTGGTGAAGCATTTATTCTCTCCAGGTTACCATTCCTTACTCGACCACACAGCATAAACTGCTTCAACACTGTTAAACCCGATAAATGATAGCACAGATTAGTTGAGACCATCACTAAAAGAACACTCCAAGCAATTCCTCCAAGGTGACTGCAAAGCTCAAGTCAGGGGACGGAGACAAGAAAATATCCAAGTCATTTAATTTCTCTCAGAGTCCAGTTGAAGAAGAAATGGAGTAGAAGTGGATAATTTATGGCGCAGCTGTAAACTCGCAGGGGAATGGGAAGTTAAACTGATGCCAAAATTTAACACATCACAACATGGTTTAAATTAGAGATAAGAGTTTTATGACCAGATATGAAGATTATTTACATCTCTCTGACTGATCCACCTTGTATGGAAAAATCATCAAAAGTCTTTGTTGGACAGTTATCTTATCAAAAGATCTTGACTATACATTGTTCTCCTCTCTGGCTAAATGATTCTTAGGCTGGAGAGGTCTGTTAGTTTTTAACATTTTAGATGACCCACTTAAAGGTGTTCCAATGCTGTGTCCATCCTGGTGTCTATATAAACACAGGGAATTCCAGAAGAGGTCTTAGCTGCCTTGAAAGCTAACATATTGAAATCTGTTCAGTTAGCCAATAAAAGGCGTCTTTTTCCCTGACTGCTCAGGGCATCCAGAAAAACCAAGCAGAAGAACAGTGAAGGAGGCCACCAAGAGGCCTATAGGCGCTTTTCCACTGCATAGTACGGCACGACACGGTTCAATTCAGCTCACTTTTGGGGGGTTTTCCACTGGGAACAGTACCTGCTACCTGGTCCTTTTTTTAGTACCACCTCAGCCGAGGTTCCAAGCACGCCGAACCGTTACCAAAACGTGACGTGTAAACTCTGCTGGTCACTGATTGGCCGGAGAAAATCGTCATTACTGCGTCACTGAACTTGCGACACGAGACACAACAGACCCGCTAGATTTTTAACCAAAAATGGCTGTTTCATGGTCTATTGAGGAAGTACAGACGTTTCTCTCGTTGGTAGCCGAGGAGCGGATCCAGCGAGAGCTGGATGGGGCGACGCGGAATGAAAAAGTTTTTCAGGAGGTCGCTAAGCTCTTGGGCGCACACGGCTACCATCGGACTTACAAACAGTGTAGGGACAAGTTAAAAAAAATGTCACGGCAGTAGAGGCGGCGCAACTATAACGACACGTGAATAATCCCGCCCACTCTAAAGCGGTACTAAACTGCAGTCGAAACGCCGAACTGAGCCGAACCAAGGTGAGCTGTACTGAACCGTGCTGTGCCGTACTATGCAGTGGAAAAGCGCCATATGAGAACTCTGAAGGAGTTACAAGCTGCAATGTTTAGACTGAATAGACTGTGCAGGTAACAACTGTTGCTGTTGCCTGTGTGCTTCACCTCACCAATCACAGTTTTATTGTAGAGCAGCAAAGAGAAAGCCACAGTTAAGAAAACCCTCACAACATCATGATTAAATTTTGCCAGAAAGCATAAGAATTATAAGAATCAAAATCAGAATATCTTTATTGACATTGTAAAGAAGAGCCAAGCAAAATGACACCTTTTATTGGCTAACTAAAAAGATTACAATATGCAAGCTTTCGAGGCAACTCAGGCCCCTTCTTCAGGCAAGATGTAATACAGAAACTGAAGTTTCCTGTTTTTATATCCACACACTAGGACAAGAAACAACAATGGTAAATCTTTAAAGGAAAAATCTTAAATGTAAAAAATTAATAGGTTCACTCAGGCTAAGATTAATTTAACAAAAGAGAGAAAAACAATGTATGGTCAAGAGATTTTTGGATAAGATAACTGTCCAAAGTAGTCCTTTGAAGTCTGTGATGAGTTTTTCAAAACAATATGGATCTGTAGACAGGTTATCTGTGTCAGTCTGAGAGATGCAAACAGTCCTCACAGTACCTGGCTATAAAACTCTTGTCTCTATTCAAGCCATGCTGTAATGTATTAAATTTTAACATGAGCTTAACTTCCCATTCTTTTCTCTCTTGCTGTGTTTTGAAGTTGCCCATAAGCACTGTGACTTTAAAGTCCCTCTCACAGTGTCCATGGCTGTTGAAGTGGGCCGCTACAGGAACATCTGTGTTGCCATGTTTAATGTGGAATCTGTGCAAATTCGTTCTCTGGAGGAGTGTTTGTCCAGTTTCTCCCACATAGAGTGCAGTGTCAGGACATTTCATGCAGAGAATTAGGTAGACAACATTGGATGATCTGCAGGAAAATGTTCCCTGTATGTGATGTTCAAGTCGGCAGTGTGGTATAACTATACGGTCTGTATTGTAGATGTGGGCACACGTTTTACATCTTTTCTGTAGGCAGGGAGATGTGCCATTTGCTGTCAGTTCATTTAGGGAGCTTCGGACAATAAGTTGCTGAAGGTTTGGTGGTTGTCTGTATGCCAGGAGGGGAGGTTCAGGAAATACATTTTTCAGTGTTTGGTCGCTGTTTAGCATTGGCTGGAGTTCTTTTATAATTTTTCGAAGTGTTTCAAGATGTGGGTTGTAGGTGACAACAAGGGGGATGCGGTTCTTGTTGTCTTTGTTTATATATTCCAGAAGGTTGTCTCTGGGTATGGCAGTAGCTCTTCTTATTTGAGTGTCTGTTGTTTTGGGGGGTATAACCTTGTTTGATGAAATCTTGTCTGAGCTCCTGCAGTTGTTGATCACGATCTGTCGGGTCTGAGCAAATACGATTGTATCGAATTGCTTGGCTAAAAATAATGGAGTGCCTTATATGCTTGGGGTGGAAGCTGTCACTTCTTAGGTAGGTCCGTCTGTCTGTTGGTTTGTGAAAAACAGAAGTTACAAGGGTGTTGTTTTTTAGTTGAACAGTGGTGTCAAGGAAGCTGACTTCTGTTTTTGAGTAATTCAGCTTCAGCTTTATGTTGGGGTGAAAAGAATTGTATTCATTATGAAAATGGAGGAGGTCCTTCTCACTGGCAGTCCAGATTATGAAGATGTCATCTATGTAACGGAGATATAACATTGGCTTTAAGATGCACATTGACATGAAATCTTCCTCCAATTTTGCATAAATAGGTTTGCATAGTGAGGGGCAAACCGACAGCCCATTGCAGTCCCCATTTGTTGCAAGTAGCAATCTTGTCCAAAAGAGAATAGATTATGTGTCAGAGTGAATTTTATCATTTCTATTACTGACTTTGTGAGTAAATCATGTTGTCTGACATTGTAACAAATACAACAAAATTAGGTGCAGTCCCTGCAGTGTCAAAATATAAATAAATATAATTACAAAAAGATAGGATAAAAAAAGTAGAACACAAACATTCAACATAAGACCTTAATTGCACATGAAACACTATTGCACTGCTGCATTGGAGGTGATTAGGTGGCATTCAGTGCCCTAATAGCAACAGGGTAGAAACTGTTATTCAGTCTATTAGTCTTTATTTTGATGCTCCTGTATCTTTTACCTGATGGCAACATGTCACGAGCAGGGTGTGAGGGGTCTTTTAAGATGTTTTCCACTTTCCTGAGGCAGCAAGAGTTGTGCAGTTCATCCAGAGAGGGTAAAGAACAGCCGATGATCTGCTGGGCCGTCTTTACGATCTGATGAAGTGTTGTCCTCTGCACTGTTGTGCAGCTGAAAAACCCCACGCAGAGGCAGTAGCACAGGATACTCCCAATAGAGCAGCAATAGAAGGACACCAGCAGTTTTTCGGGGATGTTATTTCTCCAGAGGACTCTCAGGAAATAAAAGTCTCTGCTGAGCCTTCTTCGCCAGCTCAGCTGTGTTCACACCCCAGGATGGATCTTCCATGATGTGGACTCCTAGGAAGCAGAAGTCTAACACCCTCTCCACACAGTCCCCTCTGATGTAGAGTGGTTTGATGTCCGTTTTCTTTTTCATGAAGTCCACAACAAGCTCTTTGGTCTTAATTGTGTTCAGGAGCAGGTTGTTGTCAGTGCACCATGCTGTCAGCCGCTCCACTTCATCCCTGTAGGTGGACTCATCCTCCCCAGAGATGAGCCCCACCACAGTGGTGTTGTCTGTAAATTTTACGATGGTGTTGCTGTGATGGGCGGGGTGCAGTCATGTGTATACAGCATGAAGAGCAGAGGGCTTGCCACACAGCCCTGAGGAGAGTCGGTGCTGATGCTGATGGCCGAGGAGATGTGAGGGCCCACCCAAACCCTTTGTGTGCGATCTGTAAGGAAGTCTTTAAGCCATAAACAGGTGGAATACGGGAGTCCCAGGGCTAACAGCTTGCACACCAATCTGAGAGGGAGGATGGTGTTAAAAGCAGAGCTAAAATCAATAAAGAGGAGATGTGCGTAGCTCCCCAGGTGCTCCAGATGGGACAGGGTAGCATGGAGAGCAGCAGCAACAGTGTCTTCAGTAGACCTGTAGTTAAGGTAGAAGTCTGAACACTGAATATATTTAAAAAACACCATGCCCAGTGTGAAACCTGGTACTGACAGGATAATGCCATAAGGATGTTTTTCTGCAGCTAGCTCAGGAAGACTTGTTATGGTAGATGAGAAAATGAATGCAGCAAAAATGGGGAAATTCTGGAGGAGGATCTGATGCAATCTGTAAGAAACCTGTGCCTTGGGCAAAGATTTGTTTTCTGACACGATGACAACCCCAAGCATCAAGCCAAAGATTCACAGGAATGCTAATGTTCAGGAGTGTCCATTTCGAATCCAGATCTCAATCTAATTGAGAATTTGTGGCTGAACTTGTGATCAACATGAAGCCTGACAGAGCATGGGCTTTTTATGCACAGAAGAATGGGGGAAAAATGCTAGAGTCCAGATGTGCAAAGTGGACAGAGACGTGAGCACACAGACTCAAGGCTGTCATCTACTACGTGCTGGCTTCAACAACAGGGTGAATGCTTATGTGATCAATTATTTGGTGTTTACATTTGTAATTAATTTGAACCACTTTGCAGAGGTATGTTTTCAGTTTGATATTAAAGAGTCATTTTATTGCCTAATTAAATCCACCATCATTCCATTATTTACAGCAAGGCCGGTGTTTGGGGCTGGCAAGTGGGGCAACCGCCCCAGGCCCCGCGCCTAAGGGGGCCTCACTTTTGAGGTCTGCCTGTCCCATTCGAGCAGATTTGTCAAGTTAAATTCTCCAGTTATATTTTGATGAAGTCTGCGTGTTATCATGTAAAAATTTAGCTGAATCTTGTAATGAGAAAATCCGGAGTATGCTAACAAAATCGCGCACAAGTTTATACAGTCCACACATACCAGTATCAGCGTTTGACGTAACCGGCCCCACGTGGGGTTGGTCAACCCTAGGCCCCACACACCTATAAGACCGCCTCTGATTTACTGTATAACAATAAAATATGAAAACTTTCAAAGGAATGAATAATTTTTGTTGTTGCTGTAAATTAAAAACACTGTTTAAATGACAAATCCAAATAAAATAATCACTAGTTAAGGTGTGTAGATAAAAAACTTGTGTAGCAAGAAGAAGATGGCATACAGTGTTTCCTTTACATACACGTTGTTTTTATTAGAAAACATGTGCAACATGAGGGTCAAGTGGGTCATCTTGCATCACCCCAGTCCGAAAGGTATCATGTCCTAGTGAGTTGAATGACTTCTGGCCTGTTGCTCTGACGTCACATGTGATGAAGATAATGGAGCGGCTGCTGCTTCATCACCTGAGGCCACAGGTCCGCCACGGCCTTGACCTTCTGCAGTTCGCATACCAGGAGAAGGTGGGAGCAGAGGATGCCATCATCTATATGCTACACCGATCCCTCTCCCACTTGGACAGAGCAGTGGTGCAGTAAGAATTATGTTTCTGGACTTCTCTAGCACCTTCAGCACCATCCAACCTCTGCTCCTTAGGGAAAAGCTGACAGAGATGGGAGTAGATTCATACCTGGTGGCATGTATCAGACAGACCTCAGTATGTGCATCTCGAGAACCGCAGGTCTGACATTGTGGTCAGCAACACAGGAGCACCGCAGGGGACTGTACTTTCTCCAGTCCTGTTCAGCCTATATACATCGGACTTCCAATACAACTCGGAGTCCTGCCACGTGCAAAAGTTCACTAACGACACTGCTATTGTGAGTAGTCAGGAGTGGGCAGGAGGAGGAGTATAAGAACCTAATTAAGGACTTTGTAAAATGGTGCAACTCAAACCACCTACAACTGAACACCAGCAAAACCAAGGAGCTGGCGGCAGATTTTAGGAGACCCAGGACCCTCATGGACCCTGTGATTATCAGAGGTGACTGTGTGCAGAGGGTGCAGACCTATAAATACCTGGGAGTGCAGCTGGATGATAAATTGGACTGGACTGCCAATACTGATGCTCTGTGCTAGAGAGGACAGAGCCGACTATACTTCCTTAGAAGGCTGGCGTCCTTCAACATCTGCAATAAGATGCTGCAGATGTTCTATCAGACGGTTGTGGTGAGCGCCCTCTTCTACGCGGTGGTGTGCTGGGGAGGCAGCATAAAGAAGAGGGACGCCTCATGCCTGGACAAACTGGTGAGGAAGGCAAGCTCTATTGTAGGCACGGAGCTGGACAGTTTGACATCCGTGGCAGAGCGACGGGCACTGAGCTGACTCCTGTCAATCATGGAGATTCCACTGCATCTACTAAACAGTATCATCTCCAGACAGAGGAGCAGCTTCAGTGACAGACTGTTGTCACCATCCTGCTCCACTGACAGACTGAGGAGATCGTTCCTCCGCCACACTATGCGACTCTTCAATTCCACCTGGGGGGGGGGTAAACATTTACATTATACACAGTTATTGTCTGTTATACCTGCATTTTTATCACTCTTTAATTTAATATTGTTTTTTTTTATTAGTATGCTGCTGCTGGAGTATGTGAATTTCCCCTTGGGATTAATATCTAGTATCTATCTAGTATATTTATTTAGTATCTATCTATCTATCTTTGTTTCTAAAAAAATGTATGTCTGGCAAAGGCTGTCTATATTGAGGAATACCAATATTTATTCTTAATCCAAACTGGGGAAAGTCAGTTCCTTTTTTTTTATGTATGATTTTGCACTTTGACTTAAGAAGTGTTCCCATTGTGCATTACAGACATATTATTTGCTGCTTTTTATTGATCTAAGGTATTATTTAAATAATTCTTCTCTCAGTAACTATTCAGTGTGGGGAGAAGCCAGAAAAATGTCAGAAGGTTAAAATAATTTACAATGCAACTGCAGAATCAGAGGAAGTGAAATATTAAATTGAAAGAAGACTTTTTAAAAGTATACAATCTCAAATAGTGCCTTTAATGGAGAATTCCATATTTTAGCCTTTGAACATAAATGGTTAATTTATTGGATAAGAGGACAGCTGCAATATTATGTGTTTTTATATGGACTGGGTTTTAACATTACCCAACAAATTGAATTAATTACAAATTTATCTCCCATATCAATGCCTTTCCCATGCCACATCTATAACTTTAGATGTGCTTTTGTTTCTTACTAACAGGCAGTGGTCATAAAAGCCTGGAACAGAAGCGTGATTAAATCATTCACATGAAAGAAATAGAGAAAAAAAGGAATCGACAGCACATACCAATTTCCCTGATGTCCTGGTGGTAACAGGCACTTCAATGGCACTTCATAGGTTGGCTGGCTGAGTCAGTCTCTCGATTTTGCAATCAAAGGGCAGAACATGAGTCACGGCAGTGAAACGTACTAGTGGTTTTAAAGGGAGCGGTGATACAAAGGTGGAAACATAATGGAGAACTTGCTGAGGTTAGAAAAGAAGACACAGGTCGAGTAGGTAGGAAAACAACAACTAGATGGGGATGGAAAAACAGAAGGTGACTTCCACTTAGGGAACACTCTATGCATGGAAGCATTGTGAATAATTTACCAATTTAAGCAAAAAGGATAAAATGTTAGATATAAATAAAGGAAAATCATAGATGTTAATAACTCACATTAAATTGTAGCCTGTTGAGCTGTAACAGTTTTTTGTTTTTTTTCCTATTTATATTATTGAAGTTAAAGGGCTCTCTGGCAATCTATTTTGAACAGCACTTCTATAAGAATTATCCCTTGCCAATCAAATTCAAACTTTGCAAAGAAGTATTAAAAATTATTTTAAAACATTCCAATCAACATTAAAGACATTTAGAGGCTTCAAC
This sequence comes from Polypterus bichir lapradei, assembly GCA_026402145.1. NCBI lineage: Eukaryota > Metazoa > Chordata > Cladistia > Polypteriformes > Polypteridae > Polypterus > Polypterus bichir. The sequence continues at coordinate 86,852,408 of JANRMT010062837.1, read as the reverse complement.
ACTTAAAGACAAACCAGCTGAATTGAGTTACAGTAAGCGAGGATTTGTTGCAGTGTTTTGTATCTGGTGATGTTCTTCATTACTCCAAAAATATATATTTTTGCTCAATAGAGCACATGCACTTTCCAGATCTACAAAATATACAGTATATATATATATATATATATATATATATATATATATATATATAGATAAAGAAATATATAAAAGAAGTTTTGTGACTGTTATGAGTGTTGTTGTCATCAAGGATTTGATTATCATTATTTCTATTTCGGCAGTGTGTCTATGAACTTAATTTAAACTTAAGCTTTACAAATTGCTTTCCTATTGATATGTCTACAAAGGCTTGTTCAGATTCAGACGGTTGTTCCTTTCTTACTGCATCAATAAACAGCTCGTCTTCCTCTTTAACTGACATATCACACACTGCATGCACAGGTTTACCTTTCCCAGTCTTGCAAACTTTAGTGAAGTGGTTCAATTTACCACATTTTTTACACTGTCTTCCTTTAGCTGGACATTGACATTTTCCACCGTGTGCTTTGTTTCCGCAGTACCTGCACTTATGAATATGCTTGTATGAGTCACTCGCTTCATATTCTTTTGCTGCCTTCTCAATTGTGTAATGCTTTTTTTGCTCAGCGCTCTTTGGAGCTCTTGCTTTTTGTGTGCATACTGCGTTCACAGTCAGTTCACGTGAGCTGCTCTGAGTACATGCATCGAAGGTTCTCAGCTGTGGTTGTGCTATCTCGTGCGATCTTCCGATGTCCACGGCTTTATTTAATATTAGCTCAGAACCGGCACTTAAAAGTTTCTCTCGCACTTTCGCTGAGTTTGTGCCAAACACTATTCTATCCCTGACCATCTCATCTTCGTTTGCATAAGCACAGTCCTTCACCAGCAATTTTAACTCCGTTACAAAGTGATCAAAAGTCTCGTTTATACCCTGCGTCGTCTCATTAAACTTGTATCTCGCGAATATCTTGTGCGATCTTGCGATGTCCACGGCTTTATTTAATGTTAGCTCAGACCCGGCACTTAAAAGTTTCTCTCACACTTTCGCTGAGTTTGTGCCAAACACTATTCTATCCCTGACCATCT
>JANRMT010062837.1:86830644-86851297 GCA_026402145.1 Polypterus bichir lapradei | reverse complement strand
GCTGAGTTTGTGCCAAACACTATTCTATCCCTGACCATCTCATCTTCATTTGCACTGTCTTACTTTAGCTGGACATTGACTTTTTCCACCATGTGCTTTCTTTCCGCAGTAGCTGCACTTATGAATATGCTTGTATGCGTCACTCGTTTCATATTCTTTTGCTGCCTTCTCAATTGTGTAATGCGTTTTTTGTTCAGCGCTCTTTGGAGCTTTTGCTTGTTGTCTTCGTACTGCGTTCACAGTCAGTTCACGTGAGCCACTCGGAGTACATGCATCGAAGGTTTGCTATCACGTGCGATGTTGCGATGTCCACGGCTTTATTTAATGTTAGCTCAGACCCAGCACTTAAAAGTTTCTCTTGCACTTTTGCTGAATTTGTGCCAAACACTATTCTATCCCTGACCATCTCATCTTCGTTTCCATAAGCACAGTCCTTCACCAGCAATTTTAACTCCGTTACAAAGTGATCAAAAGTCTTGTTTATATCTTGCATCTTTTCACTAAACTTGTATCTCGCGAAAATCGTATTCGTCTTAGGCATGACAAACGCCTTGTAGTGGCAGCATGTCTATTGGATTGCTGGTGATGGACGGCCTTATATGGGCAGGCACTCAATTACGTGGTAGGCATGGGTAAGGGGGACGCAATATAGGTAGGCACCCAGCTACGTGGGAGGCGTAGTGATAGGTGACGCAACTCCGCCTCACACGGCGACTGAGCTGCAGGCTTTGGTCGTATATATGTACATAAGTAGGATTCAGTTATGACCGTTATGCGTAGAATTTCGAAATGAAACCTGCTTAACTTTTGGAAGTAAGCTGTAAGGAATGAGCCTGCCAAATTTCAGCCTTCTACCTACACAGGAAGTTGGAGAATTAGTGATGAGTCAGTGAGGGCTTTGCCTTTTATTAGTATAGATATATACACATACACTAGGGGGTTACCCCCTGCTCACTTCGCCCACCAGCCACTTCTTGTCTCTGCTGCTTGTGTTGTAAAGAGGGGGGCTGAACGCACCCCAAGGAGAAGCGATCGTGCCTCCGAAGTCCCCTCTTAAACGGTGACACAATGGGAAACAAATGCAGTTTTTTTTTTTTACCTCCTCCTTGCTTGATCAGCTGCTGAGTTGCTGCTGATCTGCTGCTGCTGCTGCTGCCATGCCGCGTGATCTGCATTTTGTGTGGCACTTCGAACATTTAAAAGCCGGTACTCTTTGTCTTTTATTTGCGGACCCGGGCATGGTTAAATCTCTTGGCACAAATTCTTGTCTCGCAGGACGTGAGTTCTTGATATTTTTTAGTTTATAATTTAAAAACAGAATAAAAATCTGAAAAGCTAACAATGTCACATTAAAGTTTGTTAAATTCTGTAAAGAATGATACCAAACATACATATGAAGGTTTTAAAATAAGCCCAAATTAAAGTGTGACATAAAAACGTCACATAAAATCATTGCACTTTTAGGCTTAGGATTTTATGTATAGAGAGTCATCCCCAAACCCAGAACATGCACAAGAAAGGGATTAGTAATCCAAAAACACTGAAGGGGAAAAACTGTTATAATTAGCAGCATTTATTAATATTTCATAGGTTTTGTGGATGAATTTTCAATAAGTAAGCATCCATTTTGGAGCTTTGAATATAAAAAATTATAATATGACACTAGTTTTTCATTTTATGTTGAATGGAAAAAGCAGAAAAGAATTACCAAAATCCTTTATTTGTTTTGTTATGGGCACTGCCATTTTTTGGACCAATTGCTATGGCAATCTATCCCAGAATCACCTGGGAATGCACAATGTGTGACTTCTCCGTCATCACATAAAGAATGACACACATATCCCGATTTGGGTAATAACAATGTGCTGTTTGAACTTAATTCTTGTTTAAAAGACTTCCAGGTATTACTTTTAACCATTCAATTTTACTTTGCATTTTAAACTTGACTGTCGGTAGGTTTGCATTCTTTGGTAATGACTTCCAACGATGTTCTGACCTCCTGATCCTTTTCATTAAAAGTTTCACTGTCTCTTTCATAGTTGGTACATGAATAAAGAGGGAACAAAGTATCTAAATAATGTACTAAATGATAAATGTATTGATATTTTATTTTGACTTTCAGAAAGCATTTGATACAGTGCCACATGAGAGGTTGGTCATCAAACTAAAAGAGATGGGAGTTGTTTGTAGATTGAGTGCAGAACTGGCTAAAACACAAGAAGCAGAGGATGATGGTACGAGGAACTTTATCTGAATCAGGTGATGTTAAGAGTGGTATTCCAGAGGAGTCCATGATAGAGCCACTGCAATTTTTAATATATATTTGGATAGTAATATAAGCAACAAGCTGGGTAGGTTTGTAGATGGTGAACTGGCAGACTTAGCCTAGAGGCTTGGGCAGATTTGTGAAAGATGAAATTTAATATAAGTAAATGTAAAGTATTATATGTAGGAAGTAAAAATGTTAGGTTTGAAAACAAAGTGGGAGATCTGGATATCGAAAGTACAAGTTATGAAGGATTTAGTAGTCCTAGTGGACTGCCAGACAGTGTTCAGAAGCCATTAAGAAGGCTAACAAATTGTTCAGTTATATAGCGCCCTGATGTATGGAGTACAAGTCCAAGGAGGGTCTGCTCAAGCTTTATAACACACTGGTGAGGCCTCATCTTGAGTACTGTGTGCAGTTTTGGTCTCCAGGCTACAAAAAGGACACAGCAGAGCTAGAAAAGGTCAAGAGAAGAGCAATTAGGCTGATTAACAGGGCTACAGGGGATGAGTTATGAGGAAAGATTAAAAGTTGATGCAAAAGAAAATTAAGAAGTGACATGATTGAAGGGAATTAGTCCAGTGGATCGAGACTGTGACTTTAAAATGTGTTTGTCAAGAACATGGGGGTGCAGATGAAAACTTGTTAAGAGTAAATTTCACACAAACATTAGGAAGTTTTCATCATACAGAGAACCACAGACACTTGGAATAAGCGACCAAGTAGTGTGGTAGACAGTAGGACTTTAGGGACTTTCAAAACTCGACTTGATGTTATTCGATAAGAATTAAGTGGATAGGACTGGCAAGCTTTGTTGGGCTCAATGGCCTGTTCTAGACCAGATTGTTTAAATGTTCTAAAAAAAAAAAAACACTTAAGTTTCTTTTTGGGCTAAAAGAAATAATTGGCTACCTGTCTACTATATTTACCCACCAATATATTTTGAAAGAATGTTCTCCTTTTCAACTTGCAATCTTTGGCCTTACTACAAGTGCCAGTGTAGAACTACTAAGGAGGCACTCAACTGCCATAGTCAAGATCTACTTCTGGTGAAGTCCCAAAAACTTTTGTTTCTTCCAAATCTATGAATTACAGAAGATGCTTTAAAAAAATAAATTTCAGTTTAACAAAAAAGATTCAAAAAGCCTCTTTAGTCAGATATACAATGGATACCACAGACTGTATCACAGAAACAATTTTGATTTGTAATCATATACCAAACCCTCACCCAGAACAGAGGGCTAATTAGTAATAAAAATGTGGCACGCTGTATTATATAACCTCTTATTCATTTAAACGGATCAGAGTTTAGCAAAGACATTAACTAGCAAAAGCCCAGTGCGATTATTTTAAAATAATATTGTAATGGGAATAAAAAAATGGTTAGAATTTAAAATACACAAAAGAGAAGTTGATTGAGTTAAGGACTGTGCATTGTCACATGTGTGTCAGAGGATCACCCCCCAAGTTCTTCAGAGGTATGTGATTTCACCCCAGGCTGAGAGGGGGCGCTGCCACTAACTGTCTTGTCTTTTCCTTCCTCTGCAGTACTGAGAAACCATTCAGTGTGAGCAAAGACTCTGACCCTTCTGGTCCCTGGGCTATAAAAACACATCCGCCAGAAAGGAGGCATCACTTCTACCCAGAGCAACCAGAGCTGAGGAGCTCCGAAACTTCCCAAAGGCAGACCAGAAAGGCTAATTGATTGCAGCAATCTTATTTTTGTAGCGATAGTTTTTGTTTCCTTTTACGCCATTATGCATTTGTTTTTGTTTAGACTAAGAAGTAAATAGGGATGGCTGGGTTGGTACCCCAAAAAGTCTCTCAAGCCTGTTAGTCCCTTGGACTAAGTGTTTTCTGAGATATTGTTTTGCTAATGTTCTTTTGCTTTTGGGTATTTAAATATATAGCATTGTTATAACTGTATGTTATGTTTTTTAAGAATCGTTAAATTTGTGTTAGATCATTAAAGAAAGAAATGGTTTTGTAACAAGTAAGCAGATATTCTGTGATGTAAGTGGTATTGTTTCCGACAGCATGATTTACTTTACTGATAGGAACAGCTGTGCTTTGATGTTTACTGATGTTCACTCTGAGGAAAGCCACCATGTACACAGGGAGAACGTGCAAACTCCATACAGACAATGACCATAAGCAGAAGGGGGAATGAGAAAGTTACAGCTGTGAGGCAGTAGTGCTAAGCTCTGCACCACTGTCCTGTCCTTTTAAATATTAATGTATTATTAATAAAAAAAGTAATAATTCATCTGCACCATTAGAAGTAAAATATGACCTTTAACCATTTTTCAAAATAGTGTGACGTGTCTTGCCACTGCACAGGTTGTAGGGAGTGGAGTGGAGTAATTTTCAAATTACCATCCCTTTCATGTAATTTAATGTTCTTTTACAAAAAATAATATTAAAAATTGCTGGGATCAGCATCTAGTTTGGCTAGAGTACAAACATCCTTAAAAGCTGCCACATTTAATTGATATTTAAATAAACCAAAGATGTTGCTTTGATCCACCTAACTTCTCCACCATCTCATTTACTACTCAACTGTGAGTAATTTTGTTTAACAGAAAAAAATAGGCAATGAGTGATGAGTGTTCCATGATGAGTGATAGCTGAAAAATGCTGAGTGACGACAAAGGGGTGATGAAGTGGCAAATGATAAATGAAATGAATTGTTGCAGAAAAGTGAAAAATGGATGCCATACCTCTTCCAGGCAGACACCTTATCATATCTAATCATTAGGACAAAACATGTCGTTTCTACCCTGGTAGTCAAATAAACTCAAATTACAGTAATAAAATCCAGTGATATTATGATGAGATAAGTCACACTCAATGAAGGAGTGCAGCTGTCTGGGCAGTGCCTCTGTTCCGTAAAGAAGAAACGCAAGTGACAGTGCCTGCTGCCTTTTAGCAAAGGTAATTTTACAGGCTTGGCTTAATTACTCATGATTAGCAGACTAATTAGTTAACAGATAAATGAGCAGGCTGGCTTGATGAAATATTATTGACTTATTTGCCTTATCCAGGGCTAACATTTAACCACAATTAAAGTGCTACCCCATTTTCCAATAAATTCTACTACACTTTGTGAAACTTGCACCGTCAGCTCCCAGTCTTTTGAACGTCCCATTCTTTACCATTGACTGTAGCAAGTACCTAAAGTTATCCTATATTAGTCGTATTTCCTTCAGTACATTGACAAGGATGGAGCATAAGCAGTATACACCATTCCTTCTCTGCGTCCATTTTAACATCTGCTCTTGTCATCTGGAGGTTGCTAGAATGCATTAATTAATCCATGTATTCGAGCAAAGGGAAAGGGGACTTAAAAATACAGACAATGAAACAGCAGATGCTTTAATCTTACATTTATCTGAGGTCTTCCCATGTGAGGAAGTGGATAACCACCCAGCAGTAACAGGGACTACTAAGGAGGTACTGAGTGATTTGGAAATTGTAATGGAAGAAATATTGTAGAGGCTGAAATCAAATCACCAGGATTTGATAATATTTATACTCAGGTTCTTAAGGAAGTTAGTGAGTACATATATAAACCATTGATTCATAATTTTAGGAAGTCACTGTGCATGGGGAAATGCTGAAGGACTGGAAAATGGCAAATATCCCATTATAGAAAAATGGTAATTGGGCAGATGCAGGCAAGTATAGGTCAGTAAGCTTAACGTGCATCACTGGTAAATTATTGGAAGAAATTATTAAGGAAAAGTTTGAGAAATGCATGGCAAGTATAGGAGTTTTAGTGAACAGTCAGCGTGGGTTCAGACAACGGAGAGTCGTGTTTTACTAACATGCTGGAAGTCTATTATTAAGCAACAAAAGGGTACAATCAATGTGGTGCATATGACATTATTTATCTTGACTTTTAGAAAGCATTTGATAAGGTGCCACATGAGAGTTTGGGCCTCAAACTAAAAGAAGTGGGAGTTCTGGGTGATGTTTGTAGACGGGTGCAGAATTGGCTCAGACACAGGAAGCAGAGGGTGATGATGCAAGGAAACTCTTCAGAATTGTTCAATGTTAAGAGTGGTGTCGCTAATGGGTCAGTGCTAGGGCCGCTGCTATTTTTAATATACAAATGATCTGGATAGGATTATATGTAACAAGCTGGTTAAGTTTGTAGATGACACTAAGCAAGGTGGATTGGCAGATAAACTGCAAACCATTGAATCATTACAGAGGGTCTTAAATTAGACTTCTTCAATAGAGGTTTCGGCATGATGATTATGGCTGGATGCCTTTCCCGAGGCCAGATCTCTCGATTTTTCCAGACTATATAAAAAAATAAAAATATGATTAATAACAAAATATGACAAATACATCAAATACAAATTTACTTGAGCCAAGGATAAAACCCTTTCTAGGCTATGTTAGCAGCGTTATGCAGTCCTAAACTAAAACAGGACCTGAAATATCAACATTACAGAATTAAAATAGTTTTAGCTAAATCTTTACAGTCCATATTATGATTTGCATTAAAGCTTATTTTCTGAGCAATAATTTTCAATTGTCTAAAAAAATCCTTAATAAAGGTTTAACTTAGTCTTTATTAAACACACAAAACTTTAACTTTGAAAATACATCTCTAAAAATAGCTAACCAAATTGGCAAATTCATTTCAACAATCCAGAATCTAATTACTAAGAATGTCAAAAGCAATAAAATAAGTTTCCACGTTATCTTTCCACATTTAAATATGAACATACCGACTGTAGATTATGTGTGCTAATTTCCCTTAAACACACCTAACATTCACATTAATTGCTGTTTTCAACTACTTATCTCGTTAAATATTCCACTCCTTCTTTTTTATGTGAAAAGCAGTTTAACTGGGAATAGTGTAACGACCCCAGGGTCTGACTGTTAGGTATAATTAAAATTTATCCAGTTGATTTTAAAAGGAAAATACAATAGTTATTAAAAATTATATGATTTGTGGACAGAAAGTGGAAGGTTCATGCAAAAAATTCTAATTAACATTACACAATGCCAGTGTTTGCTTTGTTTAATAAATGGTAAAAGGCGGGCACTGTACATGCAATGTTATGTCTTGAAGCACTTACAATTATTATTTTCAATTATGGCTGCTCAATTTATTTAATTTGTATCCAACAATTACATAAACTATCCCATCCTTTACATAGTCCCAAGAAACTGGATCTTATCCTGAAAGAAATGGGCACATGGCAGGATTCTGATGTAAATGAATGACTAACACTGTTATTACAGAGCAGCACACAACGGCAAAAATTGGTGATGCCTACAAAATGTGAATGCCATAACAGAGGAACTGGTATCCAGATTGAGATGGGTGGTGATTCCCTGCTTGGACAGGATTCAATAATGGAAAGATGTGGAAGGACACACATTTCATCTTTCCCGGCTAGGAGTCCATAATGGAAGGACAAAGGGAGACTGCTTCCTGGGGCCATTTATTCCTCCTATACACAGGATGGCAGCATCCCCATGATGCAACTCCCATTTGCACATCTGCAGGGCATATTGGGAGCTGTAGTCCTGATGGGCAGCCCAACTGGGGTACTTGGGTGCTGCCAGGGGGAGTTGCAGGAGAACAGTACTGCTACTTTGGGGGGTTTCCACCTGGTCCAGAAGTGCTTCTGACATGCAGTGTTGTGGCACTGGAAGTACTCCCAGGTCCAGCATAAAAAATGGCATCTCCATTACAAAAGGGAGTCAGAGTCGGAAAGCAGTGGACGATACTTGTGGAGGAGTGGTGGAGGAAGGACAGGAATTATGTGTTGTTATTGTGCTGGACTGATTGAACCCGGTAAAGAAATCATTGTAAATTACACACATTACCTTATTTTGTACCAAAGTTGTATCAGGTGTTCGATGCTGTGGGGTGGCCACAAAAAAGACCTACAACAACAGGCCAGACTCCTGACTGACTTGACCAAAATAAGTCTCACCCACAGGGAAGCCTCACCCGAGGCAAATGAGAGACCTAAAAATGTACAACAAGTTTCAAAAATCATAAGAAATGTCCCAAAATATAGCCCAAGTCCCAAAAGAGGAAGGAGCACTGTAAACATCAGGCTTATAGATGGAAGTTCTAATACAGTATCTGTATATAAGAGGATTTTTATTAACAGAACAGGAAAAAATACAAGAAAATGCCCAAAAGAGCAAAAAGAATTTGCCAGAAATGCAATCCTAAGGTGAATATGTCCTCAGACATTATCCAGAAATCAAAGATAATCAAAAAACAGCAAAAGCAACAAAACAGCAATACTCACAGAGTTGGGGAACATTACTTTTAAAAGTAACTTTGTTACATTATTATGACTCAAAAAAAAAAAAAATATGCTACCGTAGATAGTTCCTTATTATAAAATGTAGTATTACTTCTGCATTACTTTTTCTTTTTTGTATTAAAAGCTACACATTTCACTGGCAAGCATTTGCTATTAAATCCTAAAACTATGAACCTTCACGAAAATGACCAGAAACACAATCACGTTTAATGAGTTTCTGGTGTTTTATACCGTATATACTGTGAAGCCCCTTGGGCCAGAGCTGAGAGGCACAAGCTCTTAGGGTGGCCCAGGAATACTTGGAGTAGTTGGCTATAAAAAGCAGCCCCCTGAGCAGTGGAAGATTGGGGTGAAGACACACTTAGAGATCACTTTGATCGCATCTCCATGCTGTGCACTTCAATCACACCCCCACACTGCTAAAGTCCTCATCAGCTTCTTGCCTTACACACAGTACTGCTGTGATGATCACGGTCTCCATGTGACTTTAAATTCTCCCAATTTAATTTACGCAGGATTAAATGAATACCTATAACTTTTGTTCAGTTCTTTTCACTTGATTGCACGCTATGCACGTGATTAACCTCTTCCTCACTAGCTCTCATCTAATGGTTGGAGCACACAAGTGTGAAGTTACCAATCGCAAGGACTCTAAACATGTGACATTAATGGTAGGCTACACTGAAGTTATTATTTGGAGTATATCTTGCTGGAGTAAAATGTGAAGGATTTCTTGACAAACAACCAACACTCAAGTTTTTCTCAGCAAAAGAAAGTGAACAGAAATGAAAAAATTAACAGTCTAATGTCAGCACTGAATATCGGCGATGTCCCAATGGTTTGTGAAAAGCCCGCCACTATCTGTGTTCAGTTTAGCAAGTGGTTTGCTATCAATGCTACTACTTTCATACTAGAAAATCTACAGCTGCCAGCCTCCAAATTTCAAAGGATCGGCTTTGTGTGATATTTATGAATCACCAACTCAATTGATCTTAAAGTTTTCAACTTCTGGGATTGGCAGTAAGGTGCACAGTTTTTCGGCTCTTTGGTACAAACAGGTACAGTACATGGCTGGGATGAGGGGTATCGAAAAATGGGATTTTGTCGTTTTTGTTAAAATGTAATTGAGGATGGATTCTCTTGTGTATTCAGGGACTGGAAATACACACACACACACACACACGAGACATGCATACATACACAAATTACACGAAACGGCAAAAGCTAATCAATATGTTTGCTGATATATATGGCTGCTGGTCACTGGTCAAAATTATAATGGATATAATTTGGGCATTTGTGCCTTATGATGAGCTGGTATGTCTTTCAGTGGATTTAAATTTATGTTAACAAAAGTCATTCAGACTAGACATGCAAATAAAAAAAGATGCTGCTTACATTGCTAGGACTGGACCTCTAAAATGTGTTTTAAAATGAATGTACAGTAGAGTCTCGCTTATCCTACCTTCGCTTATCCAACATTTCGTATTATCCGACGGCCCACCACAAAAAAAACAAACAAAAAAAAAAATACGTATCAATCGGCAACAAGAACTGCAAGTTGTGAGCGTGAGCGTAGTCTATTTTTTGTTACTCCCGACTCTGCCGTAGCTAATTACAGTGGAACCTCGGTTTGCGAGTATAATTCGTTCTGGAAATGTGCTTGCAGTCCAAAGCACTCGTACAGTATATCAATGCGAATTTCCCCATAAGAAATAATGGAAACTCAGATAATTCGTTCCACAACCCAAAACTATTCATATAAAAATGATTAATACAAAATATAAAGTAAAAATACATAAAGCAAATTAACCTACACTTTACCCTTGAAAAGAATCATGGCTGGTGTGAGTGAGTTTCTAAACTCTTGTGGGATTCCACCCAATGGGACGACACGCGGAAGAACGTCGCAAAGCAATCGCAGTCTCCCAGCGCTGTAGCAGTTCGATGTAAAAGCCAATCCGAAAAGATGGCGGACATGCTATAAGTGCCTGCCGTTGATGGGTGATACAAGGAACAAGGGACATTATAAATGCGCTGGACACAGTATTACTTTCCCCCTGACCCTGCCTGACTGCTGTGTCTGTGTATAGGAGAGCGGCAGATCCCGCTACAATAAATAACCGCGCTGTTGCTGTTTCAAGCTTAATAAAGCTGGTGTTGCTAAAAGTACTGAGACTCAGCTTCGAGTTTTCAGGTGCAAGACGGGGGACTCACACGTCACAGCACAAACACACACATGCAGTCACAATGCTGTAGTAAACAGTATACGCTCGTACGGATGTTGACTATATTAGTGACGGAGTTAAGGCTAGAAACTGCAATTAATTACACTGAGCAACAAGAAGAAGCTACAGGAATCGACATAATGATGCTGCAAAGATGGCGAGACTTCACAGCGAAGAAACGGCACTCGTCAGGAGAGCAGACTTCGATCAAAAATGTCTTTAAATCATCACAGGACTGAACTTTTTAAGTACAGTACATACTGTATTTAACTTCAGACAATTCTGTAACTGTAAGTTAATTTTTTCAGTTAATTTATTCTGTTGTTTTGTTGTAAAACATGATTATTTGGTTCGTAATTTGTAAAATTATAACATAGTTTCTTAAAACCTGCCATTATCCAACATTTTCGCTTATCCTACGTTTGGCCGGCCCGTTTATTTCGGATAAGCGAGACTCTACTGTATATTTAACAGTAATAAAATGTATATTAGGCTTAATTGTGACAAATTTAGGCCAACCCTTTAATAATCTCCTGGAGTCACTACTGATCTGTTGCATAATTTTGTTAACAGTGAGTCGTATTAAAAAAAAGATAAAATGTAATTACATGCACTCGTGTACAAAACATACTATATGTTTTTGGTACCATCTTACAATATTATGATTTGGCTAAAAGTGCTTTTATAGACAGCAGATTCCAACTCAAAAGACAAACATTCCTGTTGATTGTTGTCTGTCATTAACTGCACCATAAATTTCTTAAATATAAAAACTTTCAAAGAAGCACAAAATTAAGATTTTAAATCTGTGCTAAAGGCTCAACTTAAAGTTGATGGCTACATTGGGATATGATAGATTATGTTGCTTTGTCAGTAAATTAGAGAAATATTGAATCTTTATCATTATTAGATAATGCAGCTGTGAGGTTGTGTTTAGTGTAACAGAAATACTGAGGACACATTTTAGTCTCTGGAGCATAAAGCATCACCAAGCCATCTTCCTTAAATTTCTACATAAGTTAAAGTACTTTTTTTTTTTTTTCTTTTCATATCACTTACCTGCTTCGATTTCAAGAAACAGAAAACATGGTCTGTTGTGACTGAGGTTCATGTAAGACGATGTTCTGTCAAAGAAATAAGTATATGATGAGGAGGAGGTGTTCACGCTGGGACAGCACGGGACAGGACTCACCTTGTATGGTAATGAATAAATGAGCAATATCATTACTACCATATTGAATAATTTAGGATATCACCATTAGGGAACTGAAAAAATCAATACACGCCTAATATCATATCTCTCTTATATGGTAATACTTAGTTATCCAAACCCACCCACATCTGACTCCGCCCTGTCCTGTGTCCTGCAGTGGATATAATCAGCTTGTTTTACATGAATTGCTTTTTTCTCAGACCATTCTTTCCCAATAAATATAACATCTCCATCTCTCTCTCTTTATTTGACAATAACATAATTTCATTTCCATTCCAAAATGTACCAAATTTAAAACTATACAAGCTTAGCTCTAGCTACAGTCCTTACTGCAGTGGTTTAAACCAACTGTATGATAACACGTGATCAAATCTATTGGAGCACTTTTAGCCAGAGGCTCATTCCACCACGGTGTGCTAAGAAGCATCTCTAGGGGTCTTTTCTACCCACTGCTATCAGGCAATTCAGTACTTCCACCTGATGTACTTAAGTTTATTTGTACTTATTTATTTATCGATTGATTGATTTATCTACCTTGTTAGTATCCATTTGTTTATGTTTCTGCTGCTGTAGGCATCTGAATTTCCCCATGGGATTAATAATGTTTGTCTAATCTAATCTAATTCGAACAATCGGACCATACAGCATTACAACAATCAATTATTGTTGAGACAAATAAAGAACAAACTTTACAAGATATTGCATCTTAAGAAACCACCTTAAGTTGGCAAGATTTCTAAGCTGATAATACAGCTGAAGAGTAAATCTTTGTTAAAGATAATGCCTAAATTTTAGATGGTTTCATCTAACCTATAACTCATACCTTTTGCTTTAAGAATATTTAATATTGCTTATTAGAGTTAAAAAGGAAGTTGGCTTGCCCAAATGGATGTAAAGAACCAAGAAATTAATGTTTACCTTTATGGAGCTTGCAAAAAAACAAAATTAAGTTCTAAAGTCAAAATTAATTTTATAAAGCAGTCCACACTTTCCCTAACTGTAACAATCACAAAGTTTTGTTTCTTGTTTTTTGAGTGAATTCAAAAACTTGAACATCAGGTAATGTGCTACTCCATCTAAACCAGAGCGAATGTCACAATGCAAGATGATGCCAAGTCACTTGTTTGGCAATGGTTGTTGTAGCCATCAACAATATGGTCATAGTCTTCAGCAAACTGTCACAAAATAATGGCGACTGTGAAAGATAGTAAAACTTAATGGCATTGCAATGAAAAATGATACAATGGTAAATAACAGTAATAATAAAGAACCATAACAATAATGTAAAAAAAATGGTGCCAAATGAAGAAACATGTTCCCAAAAGATTGATCATGACAATGCTTCTATAATCCCCATCTAGAACTTCTATTTCTTCTTAATTTCAACACAAGTAGTTATCATTCATGCACTGTTTTGTATCAATAAAGCAATCAATTAGTGATGTAATTAAAAAAGTACTGCATTACTTGGTTTGCAAGACAAGCACGATTCGGTGCTTCAGTGCTACTTGGTAACTTATTCTATGTGTCTATGGTTCTCTGCGTGAAGAAAATTTAGCGGGTTTCCAACAATGTCCCCATGTTGTAGCGGTGCTACTGGGGATTGAAACTTCAACTCCCAACACTCCCTGCAGTGGCTATTATTGGTTATCTACTTAATGTGCAGAGCGACATTTAAAAGGGGGCCAGTGATATCAAAAAGAAGAAGTCTTTTGTGGTTCATGTTTGGAGTTGCCCGTCTGTCTGCCTTCCGTTTTGATACTTGTGGGTTCTTATTTTGTCTGGGATTGTCTCCTGTTTTGAGTGTATGGACTGTCTGGTTTCTTCCTGCTGCATTAGGACTCTCTGAGGAGAAAGGAGCGCTCCTGATTCCATTCATACGCCATCATCTCATCAGGAAATACCGGTAGGACTGACCTTTATATTCATATACTGCATGCTGATCACTGGACTATCTACCATCATTTCATTTCTTCAGTTGCCATTTTCAAGAACTTCATAGTGTGTGATTTTTGTTAGTGGTTTGTTATTGTCAAATTCGTGTTTATTATAAATCGCCATAAGAGGGAATGGGGGTGGGATCATTGTTTTCATTTATTATTGTTTAATACATTCTTTAATTGCTGTTTTATTACTGGTCGCTTTTTTGTCTCTGCTTGTGAGTGTGGATGGTTCGGGCCAAGGCTTGGTGTGTCCCTAGAATCTTCACCAAAAAAAAAAATCACTGTCATGAATCTTAGCGGCACCGGACCGCTACAATGTTCCTGATGAACTCATTTTACAGTAACAGTCTAAATCCACTGTACTATTCCCTTCATAATTCTAAGCACTTCAATCATGTCTCCTGTTAATGTCCTTTTGCTTAAACTGAAAAGGCTCAGTCCTTTTAATCTTTCTCCATAATTCATCCCCTGTAGCCCTGCAGAACCAAAGGTTCTCTGGACCTTTTCTAGTGCTTCTATGTCCTTTTTGTAGCCTGGAGATCAAAACTGCACACAGGACTCCAGATGAGGCCTCACCAGTGCATTTTCAGAAGTTCACGGCTTTGAGGAGCGTTAGTCTCTGTTTTTAGAAGTTGAATCACTGGGGAAGAGTGGACAAAAGGCAAAAAAGGAAAATAATAGCTGTGTTTTTAAATGAAAATATAGTAATGTGGACGTAGCCTTAGAATGGGAGACAGCACTAGGGCATCAGAAATGTGAACACTTACATTCTCAGGATGGCAGAGAACAGGCTGCGCCCAGAATGGAGGAATAAAGGAATCTTTTACAGTGTAAAAATTCAAAAAGACAACATTCACAGTGTGTACATATTCAGAAATGGATTTGTTTCACTAAGTTAAATACTGATTGCGGTAATATAGCATTAATGTTTTGAACTAAACTGGTGTTTTCTTTACTTATTTTGTATGTATTTCTCATAAAATATAAAAGGTAAACTCTAGCTCTTCTAACTTTATCCAGAACTTCTCCACCACAG
This sequence comes from Polypterus bichir lapradei, assembly GCA_026402145.1. NCBI lineage: Eukaryota > Metazoa > Chordata > Cladistia > Polypteriformes > Polypteridae > Polypterus > Polypterus bichir. The sequence continues at coordinate 86,836,300 of JANRMT010062837.1, read as the reverse complement.
TACAGATTCCATTTCTTAACACTTGACATAAAGAGCTAACATTGGTAAAACTGCACAAATATATAGAGTCTTTTTGCGTAAACACCAAATACAGATTCCTTGTGCAATACAAAAAGGTGAGCTTGTTGAAATCTGCACACAAGCAGTTAAAAGACACTTTGTGGAATCAAGGCAATGGAAAATATTACACGTTTTTTATTCTTACAGCTTCTCCCGATAAAACATCACCATGGGAATTTATTTCCTGGAATTAATGTAAGCAAAATAGCACACAAAAAAGCATAGAAAACCTTACACAACATATTTTCCTTGCAATCAAGAGTATTACAAGTGGCAAATTAGAGCAGTAATAAAATTATACTGTTTAGACAACGGCTATTAGCATAATCATCGTCATGATTGATTCATTCTGTTTCGTTTATAGACTACAAATTATCTGAGAGGCCTTGAAGGATACTCATTCAGTAGTTATGAAAAGCTGAAACATTTCTCCCATCTATGACATCTCTGCATATCCTGTTTATGAGTCAAAATGATTGCACAAAACAAACCATATATGATAAGTCTGTGAACGGATGCCTTAACTTTTCTAGTTAAGGCCCTAAACGGGCCTTTTTAGATAGACAGATAGATGTTAATGGCACTATATAATAGATAGATAGATAAGGCACTGTATCATAGACAGTGTCACACACATGTACTTGGGAGGCAGTCTAAGGGCTCAACTAAGGGTAAGACGCAGAGTCAGGGGTTGACGAAATGCACTAATGTCTCTTCTCCTTCTCCTACAGATTGTCAGAAGGGAAGCCCAGCTACAACACTTCCAGGTCCCGCACTCCCTTCCTGACCATGCCTCCCTGCTGACCTCACTTTCACCTCGTTCCTCCTGGACCTGCCTCTTCCTGCCCAGCACCTATCCACGTCATCGTACGAGTCAGTCCAGTTTTGGACTCCACACAAGCCATTATTCTGGCGTTTTTTTTTTTTTGGGAGATAATTGCTGTTGACTATATATTTGCTGGATCCACAAACCTTATTCCTTGTCTATTTTTTTACAATAGATACATAGCTTAAAATCAATGGTGGTGTGTCACAGAGAGGATGAGCAGCAGTATTCACAATGGCCATCAGTTTTGTCTTCATTCTCTCCTCCAGTACTGTGTCACGACCCACATTTTCCATTAACTCTTTTCTCTAATGTCTTTTGTTAATGGCAAACACATCTCAAGGATGAAGTATGAATTCCAAGAACTGGTTTACAGCAGTTGCGTCATAATGTAGAGGTTTTTAAAGCCGCAGAACATGTTTCTGTAGTATTTTTGCTTTTTTGATTTCTTCTTTAAAAGTTCTATTTTTAACATGTTCTTGTTATTATTACCATGACTCCATTTTTGATTTTGCAGGCAGCACCATTTTGTGGTTATGAGAACCTGTTATTGTTAGCAAACAGCCCTATTTGCTGGGACGTAACTACCTTAATTTGTGATTTATGCCTTTTGACAAGTCGACGCTATTACCACTAATGCTCTCCAATACACTCATAGGAGGCTTTTTCACATTACCTCAGGGTTTATTTTAAGCAGAGTTCTAGAAACACTGCCATGGTACAGAGTGTAAAAGTGGAATTCCAGAGTTGCTACTTAAGGCCATGTTATATTACGGGACTTAACAAATTGGAGACAGTCATGCGCTCCTATGAAGCAATCTGCATAATGTAAAATCTAGTCCACAATTCAGCTTGACCCTTTTGATTTTGTCATTAGTCGTAGGGATGGGCTATGTGTGCGTGAGAGCTGACAACCAATGAATGCTCATCTGGAAATATAAGGCATATAATGCAGCAATGAGGAATAAGGAACATAGCAGCTTTGGTCATCACAAACTGAAGAGAAGCTCATCTTTCTGATATCTCATGTTTTATGCACCACCACAGAATGGAAACAAATCATACTTCTAACCCTTCCTATAGCACTGGCTCCATCAGACAGCATGCTTTTAGATGTCAGAATAAGAGGAGAGCATAAATGTGCTAGAAGATTGACATGCACCCACTTAATACAATTGTCAGCCATGTAAGCTGACAGTGTCCAATGACAAATCAGCAACTTTAGTCGGCAAGTCTGGCATATTCTATGAATAGAAGTCACATAATGTGATATCGGCCTTACAGAGGCACCTAGAGGCCATTGGGGCAACCACATACACAAGGCGTTCAAGGCACCTTCACGGCTATTTGCTTTGCCTGCAGGGTTTCATTTCTAACTGAAATAGAATTTCTCTTTCCAGCAACCGATTCTTTATTTTATATAACACTTTTAATAGCATGCACCATCTTAAAGTGTTTTATATAATTTACCAGATTTCAATACTCTGTGGCAACTTATTTATTTTGGTAGCTGGGGCATTCCCAACGCACACATGACTTTACAATACTCTATAGTGTGGAGGACCTTTCCTCCACATCCTGTCAATCATCCATCTTTTTGACTTTGCCACCCTTGAAGAATTCACTTCTGGGGCTATCAATGCACATAACAGATTTTATATGACCCAATTCCTTGACTAGCTATGGTCCCTTAAGAGCACAAGAGGATGCTATTGTGAAGCCTTTGATTGCTGGTGAAACTGGGTTGAAGTAATGGATTGGAAATGAAGACAGCCCCACTCAGCAAGCAGCTCTCCATAGATGTCCCTAGGGTGGAATATGTTGAGTACAATGTGAACAATTAGATTGGTGAGACATTACAGGTACCAGCTATGTAGCTTTTTTTTTAATTTTTTCCTATCTATGTGAACAGTACAATTACAACTGATATGTGTAATCCAGACTAAATGTATCCATGTTACTGGCTAGAGAGGTGAGTTACATCATCCTTGTTAATGTTTTTTAATTCAGCAACAGAAATAGTTCATTAAGTTACCAACATTCTAATGATGAATCATTCTAACTTTAGAATGCTGCTGACTTCAACCAGGGAACTGTGGAAGGAGCGAACTCCTATCAGCGTGTTCCTTTTGTGGACACAGCAAGCTGGACCTGCTCTATGGCAATGCCTTTAAATAAAAACCTGTGGCACAACTGCCCAGATCTGACCAAACCTAGTCTTGCAGGACAAGATGAGATTCTCAAATGAAAATACACGTTTGGAGACAACACGTTAAAAAGTTTTTAGTGAAGAGCAATGATATCCACCGATGACAGGGCTACCCCCACAGGGTTTCTTCCTAAAACGCCTGCCCCTCAGTTCCTCCCGTCCATGTACTTTAAAACACTGAGGTTTTGGGAAGAGAACAAAAGAAGTTGAACAAAAAACTAGATGATAAGAGAAATTAAAAAATTAAACTTGCCGTTATCAGTTCAGAAGCTCGGTACCACAAGGTAACTGAAGCGTAATGATTATTTTGTGCATTGTAATGAGTGCAGCGACTAAAGAGACAGACACACACGTATGTAAACCACTACAGCTAATGTCTGGCACAATATCTTTTAGTCATTCTGACTATTGCATCACAAACAACAGCAACTAGAGGTTAGATAAACATTGGGGTCTAAAACACTGGGACTACAATATATTCTGGAAAAGCATGTTTGCATTTCCAATTAGTAATGTTAACTTATCTGTTTAGACTTGCAGTCAGAAAGTGGATGCTGTGCAGCCTCGTCTGTGCTTCTGGTGTCGTTAGGCAGATTTCTTGATTCGGGTGCTTTGAATACTTAAATCTGCATCTTCTGTGGGTCTTAGCTATCAACTCTTTTTCACTTCCTTTTGATGAATTGTGACACATTGTTTACTTCAAATGCATAATTTGCATTTCAGATTTTCACAAACATAGCTGTCAGTTCTTTAAACCTTACTTTGGCTCTGACACGATTGTCGTAACTGAACAGCAGAGAGCACACACAACAACCTGGACAATGTATTGTTCACTTTTAGCGCTCATCCATTGATGTCTTCAGATGCTCCTGTATAATCTGATGTTACAGAAAGGTTTTTCCCTAGCAATAGGTTATGTTTCTTTTTAACACATAAAATGTGCTTTTCGAATACACAATACACATATATCTGTTTAATAAGGGCCCTTTTAGGAGTCTTTTTAGCTGTAGACAGTTATTTGTGATCAGAAGCTTGCAGTCTATCGGGCCAGGTTAATTTGAGCTCCACCTTTATGAAGCATTGGATTGGTTCTGAAATAATAATAATACATTTTATTTATACAAGGTGCCCTTCTGAGAACTCAAGGACACCAAACAAACAATAAATACATAAATAAAATGACACATTACAAACAACTTAAAACATCACAAAAAAACAGAAGATATACAATTAAAACCAAAAAAAGCCACTGTAATCATAAAGAGAAAGACATTTTAAACAGATGCGTTTTAAGTTTACATTTAAAGGTTCAAAATGATTCGATCTTTCTGAGCTCAGTAGGTAATGAATTCCAGAGCTTGGGAGCAGAACAGCTGAATGCTCTGCTCCCCATGGAGGTTAGACGGGCGAGAGGGACAGTCAGGTGGACGGAGGAAGAGGATCTAAGGTTATGGGAGGGAATGGCAACGTGAAGAAGGTCAGACAGATATGGAGGGGCGAGGTTATGAATGGCCTTAAATGTTAGTAGCAGAATTTTAAAATCAATTCAAAACTTAATCGGGAGCCATTGAAGCTGCTGCAAGACCGGAGTAATATGGTGAATAGATGAGGTTCGAGTAATGATGCGAGCAGCAGAATTCTGGACTAGCTGAAGCTTATGAAGAGATTTATTAGAGAGACCAAAGAGGAGTGAATTGCAGTAGTCCAGATGAGAAGTAACAAGACTGTGAACAAGAATGGCAGTGGTATGGGAAGTGAGGGAGGGGCGGATGCGATTAATATTACGTAGGTGGAAATAAGCAGACCGGGTGATGTTATTAATGTGAGATTGGAAAGATAGAGTACTATCAAGAATGACATCCAGACTCTTAACCTGAGGTGATGGGGGAACAACGGAGTTATCAATCACAAGAGAAAGATTATCGGCTTTGGATAATGATGATTTTGAGCCAATGAGGAGAACCTTAGTTTTGTCACAGTTTAATTTAAGAAAATTTGAAGAAAACCAGGATTTAATTTCAGCAATACAGTCAATAAGCGAAGATGGTGGAAAGGAAGAGGTGAGTTTACTAGCAAGGTAGAGCTGGGTGTCATCAGCATAACAGTGAAAATTAATGTTATGTTTACGAAAGATATTGCCAAGGGGAAGAAGGTAAATAATAAAAAGAAGATACCCCAGGACAGAGCGCTGTGCCACACCTGAAGTAACAGCGGTGGGTTAGGATGTAAAAGTTTTAAGCTTGAAATGTGACACCCAGTGAGCCGTCTACTTCTTCTCACACAGTTTTGAGCAAAATTCATTCATGGTTGTCTCCAAATGTATACAATATACTTCTGGCTCTACAAGACTAGACCACACCTTACTTCCACCTACAAGCCTGTCACCATATGACAACAGCTCTCTTATTATCCAAGCCAGAAATTCTTGTGTGTGTTTGGGGGTTATGGTTTGTATAGTTACATTTTTCTTGAGCTTCTGTAAAGTTTCAATTTACCCCTTGGGGACAAATAAAGTATCTATCTATCTATCTATCTATCTATCTATCTATCTATCTATCTAT
>JANRMT010062837.1:86790102-86820449 GCA_026402145.1 Polypterus bichir lapradei | reverse complement strand
ACTGTATATGCATATTTACACAAGAGGGGACCAATAATTCCCTGAATTAGTAAGTAGCTCAAATGTTGTAAGTCGCATCAGCTAAATAATAATAATAATAATTGATATCCTGGGACCAGCCAAGTCAGAACCAAAGAGGAAGAATGGTGACTGACCTTTATAACTTGATCCTAAGAAGAAAGATTAATAACTAAATGATAAATAAATAGTACATTACTTGTTAATGAGAGTAAAAAAAAATCTAAATATGATGGAATAGTGGCAGTTCTGTATATTGTCATAGTGTGCCAGTTTTCTATCTTCAGAGCCCCAGCTGGAGATTAAATGCACTGAAGAAATCTTTATTTTTCTCCCTATGTTTCATGCCATGCACTCAGAAAAAAAGGATTAAAGTGTCGTGCCCTGCGCCTGCTGTTACCCATAACCACTCCTCTTTTGGCAAGCAGCCTCTCCTGTTGCTAGGCAGCAGTCAGTACAGCATGCTAATTCATTTCACACTGGATAATTATTTGTAATTAGCCAAGCTGTTAACACACAACCAGTGTTTGATTGGATTTGTTTTCTGCTTCACTTTTCAGCCTCTCATGGATTCCTGCATCTCTTGAGCATCACGTGTTTTTCACTGTGTGCCTTTTATTTTAAAAGTGTTTTTTTTTTCTTTTTTTTTCAAACCTTGGACACTTCTCTCAGCATGTCTAGGTTAGTTCTTGGTAGTAATTGGTGGCCTGGCTAGATTGGGTTAGGGTTAGATTATGTTTGAACAGTGAAGTGATTTACTATAAATGGCTTGAAACTCTTTTTAGTTCGATAGATAGATTGACAGAACTTTATTTGTCCCCAGGTCTCCTCTTCACTCCCATACTCTGTCTCATCCCCCTTACCAATACACACCATAAGTACAGAATCATCTCAGAATTTCTGCAATTGACATGACCTGCTGTTAAATTTAGAGTCAGGGGTGTACAGAGTGAAGAGCTCAGGAGACAGGCCTCTTCCTTGCGGTTCTCTAATTTTAGGCACTTAATGCAGTAATTGAGGTAAGGGTGTACTCTCTTTTCACACAAATCGGTGTACAAATGATTGGGAAAGGGGATTTTTTCAGTGTTTTTTTTTTTGTAATAATTTCACTTTTACAGTGCCTATAAAACACATTTGACCCCATGGAAGTTTCCACATTTTATTGTTATACAACATTGAACCCCAGTCAAGTTTATTAGACTTTTCTGACACTGATCAACAGAAAAAGACTCTTTAATGTCAAAGTGAAAACAGAATTCTGCAAAGTGGTCTAAATTAATTACAAATATAACATTCAAAATAACTGATTGCATAAGTATTCATCACTGGTGTAGCCTTTTGGTTTTGGATGTCACAGAATTAGTTCAATGAAGTTCAATGCAGATCATCTGTCTTGGGTTTCAGTTGATTGCACTAAAAAGTTGCCTGAATATGAAAGGTCCAATGTGTGCTGAAGACAAAAACAACATACCAAGTAAGCACAAATAAGGGAATGGAGACAAGAAAATATCCAAGTCACTGAATATCCTTCGGAGTCCAGTTAAATCAATCATTAAAAAATGGAGAGAGAATGGCACTGCTGTAAATCTGTATGAGCAGGTGGTCCACAAACTCTGAGTGATTGTGCAGGGAGAAGATGAGTGAGGGAGGCCACCAAGAGGCCTATGAGAACTCTGAGCAACTGTGGCCCAGATGCTTCACCAGTCACAGCTTTATGGGAGAGTGGCAAAGAGAAACCCATTGTTCAAATAAAACATATAACACCTCATCTACAGTTTGACAGAAAGCAGATGGGAGACCCTGAAGTCACCTAATAGAAGGCTCTGTGGTCCAATGAGACCAAAATTAAGTTTTTGGCCATCAAACTAAACACCATGTTACACTACAACTTATCAAAAACACACTATCCCCACCGTGAAACATGCTGGTGGCAGCATCATGCTGTGTGGATGCTTCTCTGCCACAGTCCCTGGAAGCCTTGGGAGAAGAATTGTTTCCAACAAGACAATGACCCCAAGTATAAAGCCAAAACTACAGAGGAGTGACTTCCAACAACAATACAAATGTTCGGGAGTGGCGGAAAAAGAGAGTCCAGATCTCAATCCAGTTGAGAATTTGTCGCTGGATTTGACAAAGAGCTGTTCACTCATGATCGCCATACAACCGGACAGTGCTTGAGCAAGACTGCAAAGAAGAATGGAGAAAAATATCATTGATCAGATGTGCAGAGCTGATAGTCGGTTTCCATTGCAATTTGGAAGCACACCGGAGCTGAGTATATTCAGCGACATACATTCGGCCACGTACATTCATTGAACTTCGCAACTAGCTAATGTTGTTTCCCTGTGCGATTTCCCAGCACTCCAAAGCCGAGTATATTTGGCGACATACATTCATTGAATGCTGCAACCAGCTATAGTCGCTTCTCAGAGCAATTTGCCAGCATGCCAGAGTTGATCAGTCAATAAAGTATATTCGTTGAGCAGCCAGCTCATGACCACTGCTGGCCCCGGCACAACTGCAGCACCACTGTCCCTGGGATTCAGCCGCTGTACTAGACTAGCCTGCAAGCATCAGCGTTTACCTCTGTATGCTTGCATGCAGCCAGTTCAAGCACAGTTGGCTCTGTGACTTACTGAATTTCATCAATGGTGCCAGTTGCACCTTGTACATATAATAATAGATTGTTGCAGTAGTGTTTTTAATAGTTTTTACAATTCATTGGCAGTGTGTAAAATTATTAGTGTTGCCATAATTGTGATGCTCTTTGCAAGAAAAATTTCACATTTTCTTTGTGAATTGTGACGTTTACTTAAAAGTTACAGCAAAAACTTATTTGGCATCCAGGTGCGCATTAGCCCCCAAGTAGGTGGCGGTTTAAAGGTTAAAGGTTAAAGCACTAACTCATTTGGATCATACTTTAGAAGGTGCTCTGCTACATTATGTAACTCATGTAACATAAAATAGTATTATATTTTCTCAAATCAGGATCATGGTCTGCCAGAGACTATTACGATAATAATGGCCATTAGGCAACCAGCCCTGAACAGGGCACCAATCCATTGCTGGGTTCATTTGTGAATATACCCGCACTTACACTCACACTGGCCATTTTGGAATTGGCAGATAACCTAACATGCATGTTTGTTTGTTTTTTTGGATCTTTAATTGAATTTATTAAAAGCATATAACATTCCATAAAATCAAGTTAAACTTAACAAAACTAATTTCATATCAACCCCCACCCATGAGAGAGAGAGGAAGGCCAATAGCCAGAGTAAAACTGTTAAGAGTAATAAAGAGAGAAAGGAGTCTTTTCGCCCAGTATAAATACTTATTCTAAAATTTTACTGATTAGATTCTGTCAGGTTTTAAAAAGGTTTTGAACAGATCTGCTAAATTCAAATAGTATATAACATCAGTTATCCATTGACTTAACAGAGGAGGGCTAGGATTCTTAAAGTTGAGCAAGATAAGTCTAAGTGCTAATAGTGAAGTAAAGGCAATTCCAGTTTATTTGTCCTTCTCCACTTTAAGCCCATGTGGACGTACACCAAACACAGCTGTTAATGGATTAGGAGGGGTTGTGACACCGAGGGTGTCTGATAGGCATTTAAAATACTTTTGTTCAGAATTATGTCAATTATGTAGACACCCAAAACATGTAGCCTAGTGAGGCTAGAACTCGATTGCAATGTTCACAGGTTGGATCTTGCCTTAAAAACATTTTAGACAATTTTAAACGAGACAGATGTGCTCGATAAAAGATTTTAAGTTGAATAATTGAATGTTTTGCACATATGGAGCTCGAGTGAATTCTGTGCGTGGCTGCCTTCCACTCTGTTTCTGAAATATTGAGTAAGAGATCCCTTTCCCACTGTTTCTGAAATCTTTAAAAGGAAGAGACTTTAAAATGTTTTTATATATTATAGAAATACTGCCTGAGTCCCAGACTGATCAGTATCTCTTCTGGAATAGAAGAACTGGTGGGAGGTGATGTAAAATGGGCAGATTTCATTTAACAAAGTTTCTAATTTGCAGATAGTGGAAAAATGTGTTGATGGGAGATTAAATTTAGAGTGTAATTGTTCATAGGATGCACAGACATGACTTATATACAAATCTCTAAATCGTTTAATCCCATGCATTTTCCAAACTTTAAAAAACTGTGTAAGTTCGAGAGGGTGGAAAAAGGCGGCTGTCATGTAAAGGTGCCACAGATAAAATATTCTCTAACATGAAGTGCTTCCTCCATTGCATGTTTTTAGAGATGAGACCATAATACCGAGAGGAAAACCACGCAGACATGAGAAGAAGGTGCACACAACTTCCAACGAACAATGACTGGCTGGCATCTTAGGATGCATGCTTCATGAGACAGTAGCATTAGCCATAGTGCCATCAGGCCTTAATGCCAACCTGCTGTGGGCAGAGAAAAATACATAAATGTATAAAATGCAAATCTACGCTTTGTCAGCAGTGTGTTATTATTGGCTGGTTAAGCAAATTTTGATTCAATCAGCAAAAACAAAAGGTAAGAAGAAGAATGGTATACTTAAATTCCTACCCAGAATATCATCTCTTTAAAAAATTCTGCATTTACCTAATCTTTATGCATAATGCAATTTCTGCTTTGAAAAATGCAATGGTAAAGCACATCACACACCTATTTCTCAGACTATATTACTTTCCAACCACCTAAAGCCGGTGTAATATTTTTAAAAGCAGACAGTGTGGAGCCGGATTCTGACACACAGTATTGTTAAAAGGTATATAATGTATTTATGATTTGTGTACCTCTGTGTTTCAAATAACATTTCAGCCTTTTTATCTACAATAATGAAATCTCAGCATGGGGTGTATTTTTAGTTCCCATTTTTATGTTCAATGCTCAAGGTAAATGTTTTTACAAAACTTGCTAGGAGATCGAACGTCTATACTTAAATAACTTGGGTTAAAAATAAAGTGAAACTAAGAGCCTGGATTAGTGCATTGGCTATTGTTTTTTCTCTTTAAATTGGACAGCATATTGATTAAAGCTGTTGGGTGGTGGGACGGGAAGAATTAACTTTATTGGGAAACTGTAGATGATCAAATGATCAGATTCTGTAAAAGTTTTATAACAGATTTAATCTCATGTGCTAAATGAATGATTCAATAGCTATTTAAGCCTCAAAATGATTTTTTCATTTATAAATTATATGAGCACCAGAGGTATACCAATTGATTCATATGGCACTAGTTTAGGAGAGAAATGCTCAAATGCAAGGTCAAAATAATAAAAAGAAATGAACAAAAGGTGTCCCTTGATAAACTAAACCACTGATGATCTTTGGTTTATGCATGTCGGAAATAATCAGGTAGGTAGGATGACTTTTGCATTGAAAGTTTACTTTTCAGCATATGGTTAAAATGTCCCTTCTGTTGGCAGAAAAAGCAGCACGCTTGAGTTTACAGTAAAAGGAAGAAGTAAATTAACCGCAGTGGAGTCAAATGGATTAAGACCATTTGACAAAATCTTACACCATGGAAAAAATGGAAGTCAACAAATACATATTGTGCTTATAAGGTCCATACATTCATAACTATTTTTATTCAAATGCCTGGAAGAATTAAAAAGGTGGAATATTGGATTGAATGATGGATGGATGCAAAATTGAACTTGAATAACATAAACTTTCTTAAAGTTGTTATTAAAAATAAAGATTAAAGGATAATACAAATGTCAGCACTGTTGGCTTATTACTCATGTGACAGAAGGCAAGGATGAATAGTATTTCCTTATCAGACTTGAAGACCATCAATATTGATGGCCAGCAGGGATGGATGGGCATTCCACCTAAGACAAGCCTCCTCCGTCCATACTGGTCATCAATGACAAGCCTCCTGGCTGGAAAACAGATTATCAGCTTCATGCTTTATTTTTGGTGTGAACTATTTATTTTGAATTTCACTAAAACTTTTAAAATTCAGACACCTGGACTGTGGAATTTTTTTGTACACAGGTAGTACTAATTGCTCAAACATTTCTAGTAGCTGCTTTTTTTTTTTGGTACACTTTATTAATATCCAGGGTGGAGTAGTGGCTCTGAGGCTAGGGAGCTGTACTGGTAATCGGAAGGTTGCCGGTTTGAATCCCGTAAATGCCAAAAGTGACACTACTTTATTGGGTCCTTGAGCAAGGCCATTAACCTGCAATTGCTCCGTCCTGGGTATGACGTTAATCTGCATCCAGCCCTACATGTAGGCCCTCCAACCTGCAGGGAAAAACTTGGGGGTTGGTGGCAGAATTAGCACCCCAGCCACCATAAAAAACCTCATACTGGTCCACCTCATCTGAACTTGTGTGGTGCTGAGGTGTCACCCGTTGCCTGGCTGCACTTGGGTCCTAATCTGGCATCCTGAGTTGGTTTGTCATGTCGGGGGTGTGGCAATGGACTGTATCAGCGCGTGTTCCTAACTTCTCCTCTCCTCTCTTATTATTATCGTAGAGGAAATTGCATTTTCATGTGAGCTTTGTTAGTCGGAGTGCAGGGCACCCCGGAACAATTTTCAGGTTAAGGGCCTTACTCAAGGATCCAACCAGTTTGAACTATTTTGGAAACCCTAAACTACACAAACAAATCTATCATGCAAGTATGGTGAACATCATCATATACTGTATAAAATACTACATTACATCTGCCTGTGTGTTAGGCTTTCTTGTGGACATTCACACCTTCAAAGGATGATATGACTAAAAAGTAGGCCCAGCACTAGAAAAAAATGTCAACATTGCTGCAACTGACCCCGCTTACCCCCTAAGTTTTTAAAGGACTTTTTAAATATTTTCGCCTTCTGAATTTCCAACTTAAAAATTCTTGTGCTTTGTTAGTGGTTGTAGAGTCTTCACAGGATGGCAGCAGCTTTGAACGGAGATGACATTAAATCAAAAGGTTCAAGCCAAGGGTCAAAACCAGAAAGACACAAATGAAGCCAACAGTGCTCATAATGTATATGAAGTATTGTAGCAGAAAATGCTGCAAGAAAGTTTGATAAACAACAATGAAAAGAAACATAACCAGAGAAAATTGTAAGGTGCAAATCATAATGAAAAAACAGAGCAAAAATATATTGTCACACACGTGCGCTTAGGAGGCAGTCAACAAGCCCGGAGGTGAGCGATATACTATCAGACAGGCGGTTGAATTTGGGTACTGACATCTCTCTCTCTGTATCTACAGAGCCAAAGAAGAAAAATAATAATAACACCCACTCACCAACAACACTGCCAATAACTGAAAATGGCTCCATACCAACCACTCCTTCTGTGATGACGTCATTTCTGGTCCCGCATTGACGACGTCACTTCCAGTCATTCCAGATGGTGTCACTTCCGGCCCCTCGATGATGACATCACTTCCAGCCTTTCCAGATGACATCACTTCCAGTGCCCACAAACATCACTTCCTGTCAACTCATATCCTGTAGCCATTTTGTTAAATAAACACTCATACCAGTACTGTAATCTGTCGAATGTTTGATTTTTTCAACTCGTTTGGACCAACAAAGCAACAGATATTATACGGGGCAATTCCCCAACTCTTATTTGACGTTTTGTCTATTTTATTTCTTCACAATATATAACCACAAATTCAATAACCACAAAGAATGAAAGCAAAGGTCTTTTGAGAGAATCAATAATCTTGGATGAACCAGGCTGTACATGCCTCAGCCTTTATACCTTCAACCAAGTGATGTCACATGACACAATCAACAACAAACAACCCCCAAAATAGCGACACCCATTACATAAACAATATGGCATAGCAGAAGAATATTATTTATTGTCAATGAAGCTGCATAACTTTGGTAATTTTGGATAAGAATGTAATTTACATTGTTAAGAACGTATCAAGTGACAAAGACACATGATATCCAATATGGTGTTCCACAAGGCTCTATCCTGGGTCCACTGTTATTCTCAATCTACATGCTTCCGTTAGGTCAGATTATCTCAGGGCACAACGTGAGCTACCACAGCTATGCTGATGACACACAGCTGTATTTATCAGTAGCACCTGATGATCCCGATTCTATTGATTCACTAACACAATGTCTGACTTGTATCTCAGAATGGATGAATAGTAACTTTCTCAAGTTAAATAAAGAGAAAACTGAAATCTTAGTGATTGGCAATAATGGATACAATGAGGCTATTAGAAATAAACTGGATACATTAGGATTAAAAGTCAAGACGGAGGTAAAAAGCTTAGGGGTAATTGTTGACTGTAATCTGAATTTTAAATCGCATATTAATCAGATCACTAGGACAGCATTTTTTCACTTAAGAAACATAAGTAAAGTTAGACCTCTTATATCACTGAAAGATGCTGAGAAATTAGTTCTGTTTGTTTTCAGTCGACTAGATTACTGTAACGCACTCCTCTCAGGACTAACCAAGAAAGACATAAATCGTTTGCAACTAGTGCAGAATGCAGCTGCTAGAATCCTAACTAGGAAAAGAAAATCCGAACACATTTCTCCAGTTCTGATGTCACTACACTGGTTACCTGTGTCATTCAGGATTGACTTTAAAATTCTGCTTATGGTTTATAAAGCCTTAAATAATCTCGCCCCTTCTTATATGTCGGAGTGTCTGACACCTTATATTCCAAATCGTAACCTCAGATCCTCAAATGAGTGTCTCCTTAGAATTCCAAGAACAAAACTTAAAAGAAGTGGTGAGGCGGCCTTCTGCTGCTATGCACCTAAAATCTGGAATAGCCTGCCAATAGGAATTCGCCAGGCAAATACAGTGGAGCACTTTAAAACACTGCTGAAAACACATTACTTTAACATGGCCTTTCTATAACTTCAATTTAACTTAATTTAACTTAATCCTGATACTCTGTATGTTCAATTTCCTCATAATAACTATTCAGGGTAGCTCTAAAATCCGTACTGACCCCTACTCTCTTTTCTGTTTCTTTTTCCGGTTTCTTTGTGGTGGTGGCCTGTGCCACCTCCACCTACTCAAAGCTTCATGATGCTCCAACAATGATGGATGGACTAAAAGGCAGAATTCTACGTGACCATCATCATCAAGCCTTTCCGTGAGAAACCTAAATCCAAAGAGGACTGTTTCATTTATGTTAGGTAGAATGCCCAGAGGGGACTGGGCGGTCTCATGGTCTGGAATCCCTACAGGTTTTATTTTTTTTTCTCCAGCCATCTGGAGTTTTTTTTTTTTTTGTTTTTTCTGTCCCCCCTGGCCATTGGACCTTACTCTTATTCGATGTTAATTAATGCTGATTTATTTTGTTTTCGTATTGTGTTTTTTATTTTTCTATTCTTTATTATGTAAAGCACTTTGAGCTACTGTTTGTATGAATATGTGCTATATAAATAAATGTTGTTGTTGTTGTAAGTGCAAAAATGAATGTGTCCATAAAATTCCTTGACCTCTAAGACCCACAAAACAAATTCTTAAAACTTTTTAGAGGAGTTGCAAATTATACATGTAAATTATAAAACAAAAATGAAAACTTGATCATGACAGTGGTCAGATAACTACACTGGATTCTAATTCACACCAAAAGTGACACATCAGCCTCGCGTAAGCACTTATCCTTCCAGTTCACATCGACTCTATTCCATATCGAAACGCTGCAAAATGTGAATAAAAACAAATGGTAACTTGTCAATCTTCATGAATCAGTTATGGGATGAACTACATTAGTTTATTTTTTTTTTACACCTAGCATGTTTATCTGGTATTAACCTTCATAAATTATTGCCCAGACAATCAATGAATGTATGCTGGAGGAAGTCAAGATACAGCCATGTTACATTTTTTTGATAGATTAATAGAATATATCAATTAAATAATTACAAATTTTATAATACTGAATTTTAAAAAAAAAGCAAGTCTCTGTTTCTACTGTGAAGAGGAGACCTTGTCCAGTCTGCAGTGATGCACAGCTGGTATCTCAAGGCCCCATTTTGTCCTTTAAGGAATGGCTTTCTTCCTGCCACTCGCTCTGTCAAACCTGCAGCACAAAGTCTCCTCTTCACAGTACAAACTGACACCTGCTTTTGTCGACCTGCACTGTTAAGCTGTGCTTGAAGCTGTTGTGCTGTCAGGCACCTGTGATGACGCTCAGGAACTTGTGTTCTGATTGGCTTGTGACTCTGATCGCGTCCTATCAGAGTTTCTTCCAGCTTCTAATTGCCTTTGGATTGTGTAGAGCACCGCTATACTCAACGACACTTTGATTTTTTTTGCAGTTTCTTTTAAAGAAAGGCTTGCGATTCTAAGGGTAATAACGCTCTGCCTCATTTCATGTGTTAATTGTCATTTTCTTGCCATTATCACTAGTATATTGTCCAAGTTGCACTTCAGAGGGTGTAGAAACAAAGTGTGTTCCATCTCTGCTCTAAGACAGACTGAGGGTTTTTAAGTAATCAACAGAAGTTGAGACACTTGTGCAAATTGTTTGCTTTGACTCGCAAGGCTTCATTTACTTTAATTGCTGCAGAACATTTGTAGGTTGTAACCTATTAGTTGTTCCTTGAAAAAGGCCCATTTGTAAGAATTTTGAAATTTCCTTTTTTTCAGTTTTTGCTAACCTAAACTTTAAATTTAAACCTCCGGCAGTGTATTGATTTCCTTTTCACCATTTTACGCTATTCATTGCTTTTCAACTGTTTAAATTTGAAGAAAAACCGGAAAAACTTATCTTGGTTTACGACTATTAATGGTTCTGGGTTGAAACTGCCTAGGACTGTGGAACCAACTTGAACTGTCACAGTATATTAAATTTTGTTTGGCTGTCATTTTAATGTGTATCAGCTGGTGCACTTATACTTTTATGTCACTGAATTATTTAGATAAGATTGTGCCCATTTGTGATGCCAACATGTCTGTCACTTTTCTAAACTAGGCACAAATACTTTCTTACGAACCCTGATGCTGTCTCAAACAAGCTGTCTTTGGGAGAAAACCAACTATTTTTGATCTTATCGAAATACCAAGAAATAAAATGCCAATAAAGTCATCCACATATTTCAGAATCCACTCTTTTTCATTGCGTTGCCTGATTGTATTCTTCAAATAAAATTCCTCCTGCCTCAGAGATGTATCTTGCTGCATCATTAAGGTTTATTTCTAATTCTGATTCTTCATGCCCAGATAGATCTGTCCATAAAAGTTTACAGTCTATCTGGGTAATGTTTGTGAATGAGACAGCATTAATTATTAATTACAATAATATTACAGGAAGAAAAACGAAGCTTGAAAATTGACAAAATATTCCTATGTCAGGTATCTGAATTTTTTAAGTGATTCCTACTTTTAAATGTGTGAGGAATCTGCTCTTTTTTTTTTTTTTTTTTTTTTACAAAGCTTAGACAAGCTCTGTAAGCAAAACTCGCCTTCTTTACAAAATGGATATGGCGATAGCCCCAGTTTGTCTCTGCAAACCATTGCAATAGCTTCAAACTGTTTTTCTTAGCAACTTTTTTTTTATATATATGGCTACATGTTATTTTATTTCTTATTTGAATTAATAAGTTGTGGCGTGTGGCCAGAGTTACCAGGCCAGGACACCCCGAGTGTGGAAGGACCAGGGGAGAGAGTATTTTCAGGATGGTTTCTCCCCCGGGCCAACAGAGGGCAGCTCCCTTGGTTTCCAGTGGTGCCTGACATAGGAGCTCAACCCTGTTGGAACTCATGGCCACCGCCAAGGGGTGCATATGACATTTCTAAGGCCTTATCTGGCCACACTTCCACCACACCCGGAAGTGTGACTAGAAGAAGCTCATTGGGCACCTGGAGTCCTTCTGGGTGCCCTATTAAAAGGGGCCAGTACCACCAATCGAGGGCCAGAGTCAGGGGAAAGAAGAAGACAAAGCCTGAGGAGGAGTGGAGGCGGAAGGACTGGCAGCAAGGAAGGGAATGAACTGTGTAGTGTTGGTTTTGTGCACTTTTATTATAAATAAACCGGGTGTTGTGTGTTGAACCTGCGTCCCACCTGCCTGTGTCGGGGGTTAGGGCGGCTGTATACACCCGGGCTTCATAAAGCCTTTTTTAATAATTAATTAATTAATAACTAATTAATTATGAATTTCCAGTCTTCTAACTGTTAGATGTTAGATTTTATAAATCTGGAATTTGTAACTTGCTCACCCACCAATTTCAGTCAGTTCTGCCAATGCAACAGCAGCAACATGCAGCCAGGCATTGTCATGGAGTAAAAAACATTTTAATTGAGCAAATCTGGTCTTTTCCTCCTCATGGCTCCAAAAAAATGGGTTTTCAGGACATGTGCATAGCAGCTACTGTTAACGGCACAAGTATGACGTTACCCACTGAGAGACACACACACATTTTGGGGTGGTGGCATTTCTGCATGTTTCCACTGTTGTTTTAGATTTGTCACACATTACAATCGAGGTTAAGAACTCAGAAATCCTCTCTGACGTTTGAACAGTGTTCTTCCACACCTTTGCTCTTTTCTGAGATTTCTGGGTACGCTTCTGCCGCACACGTGACACATTTTCAATTTTACTATTACAATGTGTTCAGTCTGTTCGAATGAGATTCCAAGTGACGCCAAAAGTTTGAGTAAAGTGAGCCTTCTCTCAGTTTGTTACAGGACAAGCGAACAAAATTGATTACCACATGTGAAGAGCTCAAAACAAAATACAAGCAATGGATCCAGTTTGGCTGTGTTTCTGGTCAGTTTCATAAAGGTTGATATATGAGGTTAGGATTTAATAACAAATGCTGGCCAGTCAAATGTGCAGTTTTTCGTATAAAAGAAGAAAAAGTAACACACTGTTTGTGCCACACAATAATAAATAGCTGTATAACATTTAAGCTACTTTTTTTGTAAGTATAATGTGATTAAGTTACTTTTAAACATAGTTTTTCCCAATCTGCTTGGGAGACATAGCCTTCATGCTTGTTTTTGGCTACATGTTTAATGATATTTAATTTTTTAAGTGCATTTTTATGAGCTCTCTGCATTTTGCCAAACGGAGCTTTGTAAGAAACTAGGTTTGTGACTTAACTGGGTTACTCACCTTATTTTGGTTTTGTGTTGTGAGTGCCACAAAGGACAGACAAGCATCCCGGCTGCACAATGGCATGAATTTGGGTTAAAACGGAAGGTGCCAGGGAAGTGCAAGCCGGTGGCCTGCAGCAGTTCCATCCGCTGTACATTAGGTTGCAGTGGTCTGCTGGAAGCATCCCAGGTTGGACACCTGCAGGGGTTCATGGGAACTGGAGTGTGGAAGTGCAACCCTGTTAAGGTCCTTGGGTGCCGCAAGGGGGTGCTGCTTTATGGGGGAACTACCTTGGTTCCCAAACAACACAGAAATACTTCCTACAAGTCATACTGGGTCACCAGAAGCTGTTCTGGGTCCAGTATAAAAGGAGCCTGACTCCTCGAAAGTAAGGCAGAGGGCAACACTCCCCTGGAGGCAGAGGGTGAGGAAAAGGTTCACTGTTTGTTTGGTTTTTGGCTGTGGTACATTGTGTTTAGTGTTTTCTGGATGTAAAAATCCATTATTTGTTACAATGAAACAACTGATTGGCAGATGTTTGAGGATGCAGCTGATGGCAACATCAATGAATTCACAGACTCTGTCACAGGATATATCAGCAAGTGCATTGACAATGTTGTCATCAAAACCTCCATTTGCATAAATCCTAACCACAAACCCTGGGTAAATGGGGAGATTCGGGCTAAGCTCAAGGCACGGACCTCTGCCTTTGGCTCAGGGGACTCTGATGCATACAAAGCAGCCAGATACGACCTCCGGAGGTCCATCAAGAAGGCCAAACGGGACTACAGGGACAAAGTGGAGTCAAGCTACCACAGCTCTGACACCAAGCGCCTGTGGAAGGAATTGTGCTGCATCACTGACTATAAAAAGAAAAACACAGTCAGTGTTCAGCCCACCGCATCTCTTGCAGACGAGCTCAACAACAACAACATTTATTTATATAGCACATTTTCATACAAACAGTAGCTCAAAGTGCTTTACATAATACGGAATAGAAAAATAAAAGACACAATAAGAAAACAAAATAAATCAACATTAATTAACATCGAATAAGAGTAAGGTCCAATGGCCAGGGGGGATAGAAAAAACAAAAAAACTCCAGACGGCTGGAGAAAAAATAAAATCTGTAGGGATTCCAGACCATGAGACCGCCCAGTCCCCTCAACACCTTCTATGCTCGTTTTGATGCAGCCAACAAAGAACAGGTGCTATATCCTCAAGGGGGCAGTGAGTCTGTCACTCTGATCCTTGCAACGTCTGACGTGAGAAGGTCCTTCAAAAAGGTCAATCCTCGCAAAGCTCCGGGACCAGATGGCATCCCAGGCCATGCCCTCAGGGCGTGTGCTGACCAGCTAGCAGGTGTGTTCACCAACATCTTCAATCTCTCCCTGAGGCAGTCAGTGGTCCCCACTTCCTTCAAGGCATCCACCATCATTCCTGTCTCAAAGAAACTGTTTGTTTCCTGTCTGAATGACTATCGCCCGGTTGCACTGACATCGGTCATTATGAAGTGCTTCGAGCAACTGGTCAAAGGTTACATCTGCCCCTCCCTCCCCGACACGCTGGATCCTCTCCAATTTGCTTATAGAGCAAACAGACATACAGAGCATGCCATTGCGCTAACAATAAATACTGCCCTCACCCACCTGGAAAGAGGAAATACATATGTAAGAATGCTGTTCATAGATTACAGCTCGGCATTCAACACCATCATCCCCTCAAAACTCGTCTTGAAGCTTGACGACCTTGGGTTGGCGACGACCATCTGCAGATGGATTTTCTCTTTCCTCACAAACAGGCCCCAGGTGGTGAGAGCTGGCAAACACATGTCCTCATCACTCATTTTAAACACAGGAGTGCCGCAGGGCTGTGTGCTTAGCCCCCTCTTGTATTCCTTGTTCACCCACGACTGTGTTGCAAAACACGGCACAAACACCATCATCAAGTTTGCAAATGACACAACCATTATAGGCCTTATCACTGACAACGATGAGACAGCCTACAGAGAGGAGGTGCTGGCACTGAGTAATTGGTGCCTGGATAACAACTTGTCTCTTAACGTCAGCAAAACCAAGGAGATGATCGTGGACTATTGAAAACAGCAAGGCGGAGAACACCAAGCCATCTACATCAGCGGCGTAGGAGTTGAAAGGGTTAACAGCTTCAAGTTCCTCGGAGTAAACATCACCGAGGATCTCTTGTGGACCCTTCACATAGACACTGTGTAAACTCGCCAGCGGCTCAACTTCCTGAGGAGGCTGAGGAAGTTTGGCATGAATGCCAACATCACCTCAAACTTTTACAGGAGTGTGGTCGAGAGTCTGCTGACGGGCTGCATTACCTTCTGGTATGGGAGCTGCTCTGCCAGCATCTGAAAATCACTGCAGAGAGTGGTTAAGGCAGCAGAGCACATCACGGGCAAGAGTCTCCCTGCCATTGAAGACGTTTACCTCCATCGGTGCTTGTGTAAGACAAGCAGCATAATAAAGGACCACAGCTATCCAGCACACCAGATTTTCTCCTTCTTACTGTCTGGCAGATGATACAGGAGTCTGGCTTCTCGGACTACAAGACTTAAGAACAGTTTTTACCACCAGGCCATTCGACTCCTCAACACCAACACCTGAACAATTACATACACTTACATTACACCTACATTGCACTACTCACACACAAACTGTACCTGCATACACTCTGAATACTGACTGGAATATGCATCGGTACTTATAAAACATTATCTGTGCAATAACTGTCATTTGTACTTGCTGCTCATTCAACTCATATTGCTCTATAATTTCTTTTAAAATGTACACATTTTATTTTATATAGCTAGTCTATTTTTAACTTGTAATTTATTTATTTATTTTAATTATTTTTAATTATTTTTTTAATTATTTGTAATTATTTTTTAGCTTTATTGGATCTAGGCTGAGTGACTTGTTTTTCTCGACATACACATTTCATTGTATGTTGACCCTGTGTTAACTTATATATGACAAATAAACCTAAACTAATGTAGGAAGTACTTCAAGATAGAGAAGCTTTTATCTGTGGCACCTCTACACAATAACCACCTTCTTCCACCCTCTCAAACATATACAGTTTTTGATGTCTGGAAAACATCAGGGATTAAATCACTTAGAGATCTGTACATAGACAATGTTTTTGCATCCTACGAACAATTACACTCTAAATGTAACTTTCCAGCAACACATTTCTTTCACCACCTTCAAATTAGAAACTTTGTTAAACAAAACCTGCCCAATTTTCCTCACTTCCCACCTACCTCTATGCCGGAAAAAATATTAATCAGTCTTGAGGACTTAGACAGCATTTCTGTAATATATAAAATCATTTTACAGTCCCTCCCTTTCAAATATCCCAGAATACAGTGGGAAAAGGATCTCTAACTCAACATCTCAGAAAAAGGAGTGGAAAGTAGCAATGCACAGAATTCACTCGAGCTCCAAATGCACAAAGCATACAATTATTCAACTCAAAATTATATATCGAGTACATCTCTTTCACTTAAAATTGTCCAAAATGGCATGGCAAGATCAAACCTGTGAACATTGCAATCGAGCTCCAGCTTCACTAGGCCACATGTTTTGGGCCTGTACCAAATCAACATCATTCTGGACCAAAATTTTTAAGTGCCTTTAAGACAGCCTTGGTGTCACAATCCCTCCTAACCCATTAACAGCTGTGTTTGGTGTTCTTCCAGATGGGCTTAAAGTGGACAAGTTCAACCAAACTGTAATTGCCTTTACTACACTATTGGCACACAGACTTATCTTGCTCAACTGGAAGAATCCTAGCCCACCTAATTTAAGTCAGTGGGTAATTGATGTTATATGTTATCTGAAATGGGAAAAAATCTAATTCTCACTTGGAGGATCTGTACAAAACTTTTTCAAA
Source organism: Polypterus bichir lapradei (assembly GCA_026402145.1). Lineage (NCBI taxonomy): Eukaryota > Metazoa > Chordata > Cladistia > Polypteriformes > Polypteridae > Polypterus > Polypterus bichir. The sequence continues at coordinate 86,803,460 of JANRMT010062837.1, read as the reverse complement.
ACTTGGCAGGATCTGATCAATAACATTTTAGAATAAGCATTTAAAACGAGGAAAGGGATTCTCTCCCCTCATTTTTTCTATTTATTTTTATTCATGTATTAATTTAACTATTTACTTATTTTTACTAGTTTAAAGTTTTACTCTGTTGGCCTAACTCTCTTTCTCATGGGTGGGGGTTGATTTGTTTCAAACTTAGCTTTATTAAACTTGACTTACTTGTATGGAATGTTATTTGATTTTAATAAAATCAAGAAAATGTAAAAAAAAATCCATTATTTGAACAAGTGACTGTGTTGGACATTATTCGGTCTGGGATTTGGGACTTTGTGGCGCCCCTCGACTGGTTACAATTTGTGCATGTAAATGCACCCACTGACATTGGGCACTGTAAAATCGGTGACCCTGCGCTCTGACACCCCAAGGTCTTACAAAAAAGACTATTTCCTCTTGGAGATTAACAAAAGTATATTATATCAAATGAAAATTTATTGAGGCATGATTCAAAAACAACCTTCTGGCCAGAGCTACATGCTACAATACCATGTTGTATTGCTACTCTAAGTATTACAATCGAATACACTACTGGTCAAAAGTTTGAGAACACCTCAAATTTTCCAGTTTGTCATCAAATGTAATCAGTTGAATGCAATGAATGATCTAAAATGGTGAAAAGGAAAGCGGTAAACTGCCAGAGGGTTAAATGTAAAGTTTAAGTAATTAAAAAAAGGAAAAAGTACATTTGAGAATATTACAAATGGGCCTTCTTCAGGGAACAACTAATTGATTACAATCTAAATATGTTCTGTAGTAATTAAAGCAAATTATGCCTTGTAAGCTGAGGCAAACAATTTACACAGGTGTCCCAACTTGTGCTGATTACTTATAAACCTCTCTTTTTAAGTAATAAACAGGGCTGAAGAACAGACTATGTCACTACACCATCTCAAGTACTACTTGGACAATATTCTAGTGATAATGGCAAGAAAATGGCAATTAACAAATGAAATGAGACAGAGTGTTGTTACCCTTAGAAATGTAGGCCTTTCATTTAGACAAACTGCAAAAAATAAATCAAAGTGTCAGTGAGTCCAGTGGTGTCCTACACAATCCAAAGGCAATTGGAAACTGGAAGAAACTCTGATAGATGGAGATCAGGCTGACCCATAGTGACTAGCCAATCCGAAGACAAGTTCCTGAGGGTCACCAGCTTGCTTGATCACAGGCGCATCACAGCACAACAGCTTCAAGCCCATCTTAACAGTGGATGAAAAACACAAGTGTCATGTTGTACTGTGAAAAGGAGACTTTGTGCTGCAAGTTTGACAGGGCGAGTGGCAAGAAGAAAGCCATTCCTTAAAGGACAAAACAGGGCCTTGAAATACCAGCTGTGGACTCCTGCAGACTGGAGGAGCATCTTATGGACCGATGAATCAAAATTTGAAATCTTCAGTTCATCACACAGAGTGTCGAGTTGGTGATGGTTCCCGAGTGTGTGACATTAATGGTCAAGAGAGGAAGTGTGATGGTCTCGGGTTCTTTTGCTGGAAGCAGAGGTGGTGAATGGCACAGAGTGACTGGCATTCTGAATAAAAAGGGATACCACAGTTTGACTATTTGGTAACTTTGATGAATCAAAAATTTGAATACCGTTTTGTACACTTAATGATTCCCTGACTTATTTTTTTTTTATTTGCCATTGTGTATTTGTTCTATGCCTTGATTTTATGAAACATTAAGCCATTAAACTGTGTGCATTTCCATAAAAACTGAAAAAACTGAGGCGTTCTAAAACTTTTCACCAGTAGTGATTCTACCACTTAATGTTTGAGTATTTAACATAATTTTTACAATCACATTTCTTTTTATATGTAAAATGTCCATTATATGTTTTACTTGGGGAAAAAAAAAGTAGAATATGTGGGAACATGTTTCAAAACTATTAGAGACTGATTTTAAAATTCCAAAAGGAATACAAATTATAATGCATTTTAATAATAGAATTATGTAAAGATATATATATATATATATATATATTAATTATTACTGTTATGCTATGTTCCGTACCACGAAATTGGCAAAAAGTACTTTCAATGAGAAAGAATATGACAAAATGTGACATTTTGACATTAATGGCTGGATTTCAAGACCTTTTTTACAGAAACATCAAAAGTGATTGCAGATCTAAAGAATATGAATATGGTATTGTAGTTTATATAAAGAGATGATTACCCTTTTGAGGTGAATAGCTTTGATATGCTTATGAGTCAGTGAATGTACAGAATTGAAAGCACAAAGAAATTTTAGTTAGAAACTTTAAGCAAAATTTTTAAAAAATTATAGTTAGGACAAAACAAGGGTTTTACAAAAATGATAGAGTGCCCAAGAAATCATTCTTTAATCTTGCCTTACACAAATTATCTCTAATACAACTTCTCTCTTTTTGTATTCTTACTCACTTGTTTTTTCTCTTTTTATTGATTTTAATTGCGTAATTCAGCCAGGTATGAAACTATTGTATACTTTCTCTAGCTGGCCTGATCCAGCTGGACAAATAAAAAATGAATTACTGTTACAGATCTATGAAGTTATTTTTTTTAGTAGCACAGTACCTCAAACCTAGACAAAAGTGTGCTCTGAATAAAGCAGGTGTTGCAGTCAAAACCATTTGTCCATAAAACATAGACATCTTAGATCCCAAGTTAATAACTGAGTGGCAGAGGTAAAGAGGTGGTGCAGAACAAGCAGAAGACCAGACAGAGAGCTAGATGGAGTTATTTAGGGCACAGCTAAAGTCGCCATGAAGACACAAGTCTTTAAGTCACTTCCGTTTTGCCCTACTTACCCTCAAGATGGTTGTGGATGCAACATACTGTGCTGAACAGACGAGACCACTCCAATTCAAGCAATCACTTTCAAGCTTCTTTTAGGGAATTCCAACATGGTCAAAGGCCAACCAGTCCCTCTAGTATGTCCTGGGTCGTCTCCCAGGTAACTCTTCCTTCATGTCAATACTCCCATTTCAGACGAACCGATTCTTTCTCATCCATAGAAAAAGGTCCCATCTCATTGTGGAGCTTTTGATCAAAACATGTAGTGTTAGTAAAACAACCCTGAGTTTCTTATCCACAATTTCATTCTTTTAATCACTAGCCAGAGCTTGTGACAAACGTTGAGGACAGAGATACTGTATAGACTGTCACAAACTCGACAAAGAGCCATAGCAAGGTTTGGGGCAGCCACCAGTATATTACTGCAAAACTGAATAAAGCGATAGCACTGATGTGCACAAATCGGAGTCCAAAACAGATCTGAGGTGATAGAGGAAAGGTGGCAGCTTTTAAAGGCCAGTATTGGAAGTGACCTCAATGGAGCCGGAACTGGAAGGATCTTCATCCATAGGGGCCAAAACCAGAATTGATGTCATCAATTGATGACATCAACGGTCAGCAGAAAAGCTAGAAAAAGAGTCAGTGCACTCTGCCACATCCCGGTCTGGCTCGGAATTACCCTCATTCAAGCCCTTTAGCAGTTCCCCATATGCTCGTGTGTGATAAGACTGAATTGTAAATTGAAATTTTTATCCAACGACTTAATTCCCATTTCACCACCGTTGTCTGATACGACATCCACAAAACCCCTCTCACTCCACGGATTCACTTTTCCATCACACAATGTCTTCTATCCTCACATGAGATCAAGACCATGAAATACCTGAACTCCTCCACTTGGACTGCCACTTACACCTGCGGGGATGCAGGATTAAATCACTATTTTATGGGAGAGAACCATTACCAAATATGTTTTGATTAAACACCATGAAATTTAAAAGCAGGAGAGGAGGCACAAATCCACCTCTGGTGCAGTTCATTTTCTGGGTGTGTCCAGATTTTGGACTAGAAGAGTCCACTGAGACATGATGCAAGATGCACACCAAGCAGTGGTAAGCAAGCATGTAGAACATATGTAATATCTGATTAAAATAGAGTGACCAGACATACATACTAACCAAACACATAAAGGAATAGACATTTTGGTGCATCATTCTCTCTCTGTCCTGCAATATGCATATTTTGATAACATTCAAGGCCAAGCTGGGTGAGGTGTAAAGTGCAGCAGCTGGATCAAAGTACATGGAAGCCCACCTTTTCCAAAACCATTTTGAAATGTTGAGCAATCCCAGATATTGCATCAGGAACTGCCGACCAACACATACATTTCAGTCACTGAAAAACTAGAAAGCTACAAGCCATTTATGCTGTCCAAAACCACAAATTTAATGTCACATTAATGATTTAACAGAGGAACAGTACAAGTCTGACAACCACAATAATGTTATTTTATGGCAAGAATAGATATGAAAATAATATCAAAAAGGTGAGCTGATTTTTATAATAATCTTGTATTGCTAGGGGGCTTTGCCCCCTGCTCGCTTTGCTCGCCAACCCCCCTGCCTGCGCTATGCAGCAGCAACTTTGAATCTCTGCCTTTCGCGTATGTGGATTTCACTTTCAGCAAACAACAAAACTTTTAATTCTCGCGGATAGGCCTCTTCATTGGAAGGAAACACTACTTTTCCCTGATGGCAACACAAATTAGATGATCTAAAAGTTTCCGACTTAAAGTTTAAAGCCAAACAATATCTACATACTTCTGTCACATCACTTCTGTTATGTCCATATATTTGATCTCTTTTCACTTTTACCTTTTTGTCAATATCTCATTGAATTTTGATTCCGTGTTTGGAATTACATCGTGACAACACAACTTATAACTGCCCTTTGAGTAAATATCGTTTCTTTTCTCTACACTAACTGTGTCTGACAATAGCATTCACACAAATGAGAAATGATTGAACCATGTGCGTGGTTGTAAATGTTTTAGATATAGGCAGGACCTTTCCAAATCTCTTTGCATAAAGTCTTGTCTCGCGGGGCTTGAAATTTTCTCTCACGGAATTTCACTTTCACCAAACAACAAATCTTAATTCTCGTGGATACGCCTCTTCATTGGGAAGTAACACTACTTTTCCGTGATGGCAACATAAATTAGACAATCTACAAGTCTCCAAATTTAAATCTGAACAATATATTGAATCTCTTTTCACTGTTCCATTATTTCACCGAGTAATAATTTCCGTTCATTTGCGCTAATGCGATCTCTACTATCATTTTTTTGAGACTTTCGAATTTTCATACTTCCATTATTTCTAACCTGCTCTGCATGTGTATCGTGCCAATGTTTTGAATTCTTTACAACGTTCTACTTTGTCATCTACTCTGTCTTTTATTTCCAGCCCCGGTCGTGGTTAAATCTCTTGGCACAAAGTGTCATCTTGCGGGACATGAAAGTGTCTCTCTGAGAAAGTCACGTCTTGTCTCTCTTCCCAAGATTTTTTAATTATAATAGAGAGATTTACATCTTATCTGAAGAAGGGGCCTGAGTTGCCTTGAAAGATTGCATATTGTAATTTTTTTTTTTAGTTAGCCAATAAAAGGTGTCATTTTGCTTGACTTCTCATTGCATAATAATCTTGAAAATATGTAATATGGATGGTGGTATGATGGTGCAGTGGGGCTCGTGTTCCTGGTCCTCCTTGTGTGGAGTCTGCATGTTCTTCCCATTTTTGAGTAGGTTTCTTCCAGATACTCCGGTTTCTTCCCAGAGTACAAAGACATGCAGGTTAGGAGGACTGGCGATATTAAATTGTCCCTAGTGCGTGGATAGGGTGTACGTTCACACTGTGATAGACTGGCACCCTGTCCAGGGTATCTTCCTGCCTTGTGCCCTGTGCAAGCTGGGATAGGCTCCAGCAGACCCCCGTGAACCCTGGACTATGCGAGTTAGAAAATAACTGAGTGACATGAAGTATGTCACCTCAAACCTGTTACTTAAAAAAAAAAAAGCAGATTCCCTTTATGCCAAATCTATGAGTCATGCGTCAGTGAGAATCATTTGATCTTTTTTTGTTTATTAAATAACTTTTGCACTGACATTTTTTACCTTCAGATTTGAAGTTCATTTTTTATCTTGTTAAGGCACATGGGAATTAAAAAGCAAAATTAATTATTTAGTGCTGCAATAGAAAGTGGATTGCATGAAAAAATTCTTCTTTTAGATGTTTCTGTTAGTGTATAGATTTTTTTGTACTGGTGGATAGAGTTTTCACGTCCTTAAAAAAAAAAAAAAACTCATGTATAAATAATAATGTTCAATTTTTGTGAGTTTTATAGATGTAGACCCATTTCTTTTTTTTCTGAGATAAAATTTAATATTTATTACAGCAGCTACACAAGTATTCAAGCTGGTAATTATTCTTTTTTTTTAACCCTAGAAAGACAGCCATAGCACTTGGAACATTCTGTCCCCAGAAAACAACACTGAGTATTGACGTCATTCAGTGCGATTCCCCCACCTAATCTAACTCTGAAAAAATCACAATATATGGCTGGCTGTTATCTGTTTTATATTGGCTACTTCAAAATAAAATCGAGCTATTTTAATAGTTTGAGAACGGACAGTGTCTGCAGTGAATGATAAGCGCAAATTACCATTTTTAACAAATAAAGCTTTTTTTTTTTTTGATTATCTGTGCAACAAATGTTGTTTTTCAATTACCGTTAATGAGAAAATATATATCTCCAGTTGAAAAATACTAATCAGGATGCAATTATGGGAAAACACCAGCCAACAATAACCCATTATTGAGATTAATTTTGGGTAGTTACTCTGGGGAAGAATTCTTATGTCAGGACAGCCCCTGAATAATCACACTGCAGTCTTCTGGCTGACCTTTATATTAACATACTGCTGTTTGCCACTGAGCAGCTAAACTCTCTCATTTATTTAGTTTCCCCAAACTCAATTCATTAAAGATTAAAATCACATCCTGTTGATAAAATGATGAGAAAATGAAATAAAATGTAAACCATTGTTCAAAAACAAAAGTTTCAAATAAGACAAAAATTTCCAAAGCTCACTCATGTGGCTCCAACCTTGTGGCTCTTGCTGTCAGAATAGACTGCAGTCCCCTTTGACCTTAAATTAGATAGTTTGAGAATGTTATGTCTGGTTATTAATACAGAAGCGAGCTGTGCTACCTAACTAAGACAGGTTGAAATCTAAGTAATCTGAGTGTAGACAAAGTATACGGAAAGTATTGTAATCGTCCAAAAATGTGATGTCGAGATTTTGATGAATCTCGAAGTTTTAGACCTCCCTGTGTCCAAAAATTCAATTTTTAGAATTATGTCTGTATGTCTGTCTGTGTGTGTGTGTGTGTGTGTGTGTGTGTGTGTGCATGTAAACATGATAACTTTCACTTAGGTCAACCAAATTTTGCAAACAAGTATTAGGTACAAAACATAGATTTCTATCAACTTTTGGGCTATTTCCGTAAACCGGAAGTGGTACTTTCCCTTTTATTCATGCAGCTGCGGAGTCCAATTTATTTAACTTTAATTTTATAATAATTGTTCAATACATTATTAATTTGATTTGTTGTTGATGGCTTTTTAATGTATATAATATAAAAATATAATCATTGTCTTGCAGTTTACTCATCAAATATCCACATTTGAGTATATGAGAAAGTCTAAGGGAGACCACTCCTGGTTTTTTTTATTTGATACTTGGGTTATCCATTTGGTCTGGTATAATAATACACACTCAATTCCTTTCCATCACAGCGGCCCATCCCTCGTTGGATAGAGAAGCTAGTTTCCACTGCATCTTCTTGCTGTTGCTTATCGGACTGACCGCTTTTACAGTTGAAGTGTTTTGCTAGGAAAATGCGGCGGTGGTCACTACCACATTGGCCTGGGTTTGAGACTCTAGCATAGTCATTTTGTGGTTCTGGTTTTCGCAACATGTGTTTAGATTTATTGTTATTTTTACTCATCCATTGCCCACCACCGAAAGTTGTCAGTTATTAGTACTACAGTTATAAACCTCATTCACAAGAGAGTCTCTGCCATGCCAGTGTATGACGATGGAATAGCTGAATAAGTTTATTTTTAGACCATTATTTGGTATTTTTAGTATAATTGTTGATTATTCCCTTCTGGACGGATCATTGCAAGGTTCAAATTCAATTCTCTTTAAATTCACCTTTACGAATAATCCAATACAAGACAGGGAACCTGCAAGAATGCGTATTTCTGCGGCTCATTCACAGGTGACAATTGCATGCGCAATGCTTGAATCTTTTCCTCTCATAGAACAGGAGCACTAACCAATAACTGATCCACAAATGGCGGCACACTGCAAGACACCAATTGCCCACGGTAAAGGGAGACAATGCACCTCACTCAATTCTGACAAATCGTGACGCAGCCTTCCTCTTTGTCACACTCCTATGGGGTAGGGTCATCCCCAGTTGTGAATCCATGCTTTATACGCATGTGGATTCACATTCACGTGTTTGTGCATGTGCATGTGGGACAGTGTGTGTGAATGAGCCCTGCAATAGACTGGCGCACACCTAGGATTGGTTCCAGCTTTGCACACCCATAACCCTCTGCTGCAATAGGCAGGACCAGGAAATGGATAACCGAATAGTTTTAACAAAAATACTTTGATTAGAAGACTATGATATTCAGGAAATGAATTTGGATTATAGCTGCAGTTTATTTTTTATCATACCATCCACCAATCCATCCATCTGTTATCATATCTCGCCTAATGGAATTCAGTGGGGCAGTCAATCAGAGTATTAAAATTTTCATAGATTAATTTTTTGAAATTGTTTTGTAAAACAATACAAGATAATTAATGGATGCTTTTAATCATTATTCAATTCAATGTATTCTTTTTAAGCAAATTCACATAAGAGCAACCTCATACTTTTAAAAATGTTAATCTACATGATAAAAGAACATTTGCTTTATTTTGACATATTTAAAATTACAAGTCACCTAATGCACAGAAAAGGCTAAAGCTTATTATTTATCATTTTGAAAATATTCAGCCATTAATAGCTTATTGTCAAAAGTTATGGACTTTTCCTCTGAATCACCTCTTTTATCAAATAAATGACCTGAAAAGGATAAACGTGTAGTAATTTTAAACAAAACTGCAAAAAGGACAAAATTGAACTCCCTTTAAAGGTCCATTAGTTCTGTGATGATTAAATACTATTTAAACTACTTGTGGAGTGAAAGTATAGTTTTAATACAAAATAAGTACATTTCATGCAAAAATCAGAACACACTTTTTCTTACCAGTTATTTTGAATTATTGGTACTAGTATTGCTAAAACCATTTATTACTGAAACAATATATTATTTTTTTAGAATATTTATCAGCGCTCCATGATTTTAACACCACTTAACCACATCAAAAGCTCGTCATCATAAGCACTCATGGGAGAGAACACAAAAGCTAGAAATGGAGTTTTGGTGAGAACAGATTTTTCAGCTCAAAATAGCTCATCAATCCCTATTCATCTAAAATTAACTGATTATTGTCAAGTCGAGATATTAAGATCGTGAATCTATTACTATCTACTACACTACTTGATAGTCTATTTCATATGAGTTGTAAGAGAAGAACAGGCATCTATCTATCTATCATATAGTGCCTTATCTATCTATCATATAGTGCCTTATCTATCTATCATATAGCGACTTATCTATCTATCTATCTATCTATCTATCATATAGAGCCTTATCTATCTACAGTGGTGCTTGAAAGTTTGTGAACCCTGTAGAATTTTCTATATTTCTGCATAAATATGACCTAAAACATCATCAGATTTTCACTCAAGTCCTAAAAGTAGATAAAGAAAAAAACAGTTAAACAAATGAGAAAAAATATTATACTGTACTTGGTTATTTATTTATTGAGGAAAATGATCGAATATTACATATTTGTGAGTGGCAAAAGTATGTGAACCTTTGCTTCCAGTATCTGGTCTGACCCCCCTTTGCAGCAATAACTGCAACTAAACGTTTCCGGTAACTTTTGGTCATTCCTGCACACCGGCTTGGAGGAATTTTAGCCCATTCCTCCGTCCAGAACAGCTTCAACTCTGGGATGTTGGTGGGTTTTCTCACATTAACTGCTCACTTCAGGTCCTTCCACAACATTTCGACTGGATTAAGGTCAGGACTTTGACTTGGCCATTCCAAAACATTCACTTTCTTCTTCTTTAGCCATTCTTTGGTAGAACGAGTTGTGTGCTTAGGGTCATTGTCTTGCTACATGATCCACCTTCTCTTGAGATTCAGTTCATGGACAGATGTCCTGACATTTTCCTTTAGAATTCTCTGATATAATTCAGAATTCATTGTTCCATCAATGAAGGCAAGCCGTCCTGGCCCAGATGCAGCAAAATAGGCCCAAACCATGATACTACCACCACCATGTTTCAAAGATGGGATAAGGTTCTTATGCTGGAATGCTGTGTTTTTCTTTCTCCAAACATAACGCTTTTCAATTAAACCAAAAAGTTCTATTTTGGTCTCATCCGTCCACAACACATTCTTCCAATAGCCTTCTGGTTTGTCCACGTGATCTTTAGGCAAACTCCAGACGAGCAGCAATGTTTTTTTTGGAGAGCAGTGGCTTTCTCCTTGCAACCCTGCCATGCACACCATTGTTGTTCAGTGTTCTCCTGATGGTGGACTCATGAACATGAGCCAATGTGAGAGAGGCCTTCAGTTGGTTAGAAGTTACCCTTGGGGTCCTGTGTGACTTCACCGACTATTACACGCCTTGCTCTTGGAGTGATCTTTGTTGATTGACCACTCCTGGGGAGGGTAACAATGGTCTTGAATTTCCTCCATTTGTACACCATCTGTCTGACTGTGGATTGGTGGAGTCCAAACTCTTTAGAGATGGTTTTGTAACCTTTTCCAGCCTGATGAGCATCAACAACTCTTTTTCTGAGGTCCTCAGAAATCTCCTTTGTTCGTACCATGATACACTTCCACAAACATGTGTTGTGAAGAGCAGACTTTGATAGATCCCTGTTCTTTAAATAACACAGGGTGCCCACTCACACCTGATTGTCATCCCATTGATTGAAAACACCGGACTCGAATTTCACCTTCAAACTAACTGCTAATCCTAGAGGTTCACATACTTTTGCTACTCACAAATATGTAATATTCGATCATTTTCCTCAATAAATAAATGACCAAGTATAATATTTTTGTCTCATTTGTTTAACTGGTTTCTCTTTATCTACTTTTAGGACTTGAGTGAAAATCTGATGATGTTTTAGGTCATATTTATGCAGAACTATAGAAAATTTTAAAGGGTTTACAAACTTTCAAACACCACTGTATATATGTATGTATCTATCTATCTATCATATAGTGACTTATTTATCTAGCTATCTATCATATAGTGCCTTATCTATCTATCTATTTTATAGAGCCTTATGTATCTATCTCTCTATTTTATAGAGCCTTATCTATCTATCTATCTATCTATCTATCTATCTATCTATCTATCTATTTTATAGAGCCTTATCTATCTATCTATGTCTCTATATATTTTATACAGCCTTTTGTATCTATCTCTCTATCTATCATATAGTGCCTTATCTATCTATCTATCTTTTTTTGTGTTACTTCAAATAATATATCTATTTCATGAAAATTTCAGATGCCGGGAAGATATTTGATATCCCTAGCACTGGGTCAACACTTCACAGTTTTAAATGTATTTCAGGGGACGATCTTCTATTCCAGGATGGAATGTAATCGCTTTACTCCTTGAACTCCTGCTCAAATGAAATCCAGTACTTTACCAGCTCTTCTGATGGGTCCCCACATGGCCCCCAGACATAATTGATGTTACTGCTCATCTACCCACAATGTTCTCTAGATGTTTTCCTACTGTGACCCATTGTTAGATTTAGAGCGCTCTCTCATAATTGGTGGTATTATTAGATGAATCGTTGTTCAAACAAACACAATAAAAGCAATTACATCAGAAGTACTACATTACTTATGCATTACCTTTTTCTGCTTTCAGCTTAGATAAAGGACTGTCAGAGATGACTTGCTGCTCTCGGTACTTTCTACTACAATATTACTTATTGCGTCCTTAGAAAAATAACTTTCAAACCTTTTCATTACCTTTTGCAGAGTTTAATTTTCTCAGCATAGCTTCTGTAATTTGTTTGACAACTACGAAGCATATACTGTTCAGTCATTTAGTGTGAAGGACTCGGCTTACTTTAATGTATGGAAACTGAATACAAAGTATGAACAACAAATTCTGTCTTTTGTTAAAATAAAGATTCTTTCTTGTACAAAGAAACGAAGATGATTAAATGTCTGGGAAAAGAGTTTTAATATAGTGTGAACATTCAGCCCGACTACAGACAGACATCAGGACACACAGAAGTCCAAACACATGCTTTTCTTTTCTGCAATGCACAGTGTCCTTTGCACAGTACACACTGTACACCACCCACCAGCACTATTGCTCCCAGTCCTTTTCTTTCTTTCTTTCTTTCTTTCTTTCTTTCTTTCTTTCGCTTCTTCTCTGCTGCCCTCACTCCTCCACTTGCAAGCTCTGTCCTCTGCCTCCCGACTCCAGCTCTCCGAATGGAGTGAGGCGGCCCCTTTTATATTGTACCCAGATGTTCTCCAGGTGCTTATTGATGGTCTTCCTACAGCACTTCCTGGTGTGGCAGAAGTGCTGCAGTCCAGAGCTTAGGAAATGTCCAGGCACCCACTGGCGGTGTCCATGGGCCCCCACAGGGTTTAGTTTCCAGGGGAGATACCGTCTCTCACCCGGACCTTCCGTCCTCCAGGCGTCCCGACTGGGCCAGCCGTCCGTCACAATAGTAAGACACAAAGCATAAAAGTTTGGGGTACCAAAGAGGTCCCTTTTATTTTCTGCAAAGCCACAGGATAAGCGCATAAGCACATTGCCAGTAGACACTGCTGTATACAACTCTCTGTTGTCTTTCGCAGGAACCCAGGAGTCTTTCAATCGGCGGTTTTCTAGGCAAATATTTAAGTCTTCCAGACACTAATATACTGTAGACAGTCTGCTGGATGGGGCCACTCTTGCTCCAGCAAACAGACAAATAGCTTTTAGCATGCTGGCTCACATAATCTATACTAATAAACGGCAAAGCCCTCACTCACTCACTCACTGACTGACTGACTGACTGACTGACTGACTGACTCATCACTAATTCTCCAACTTCCCGTGTAGGTAGAAGGCTGAAATTTGGCAGGCTCATTCCTTACAGCTTCCTTACAAAAGTTGGGCAGGTTTCATTTCGAAATTCTACGCGTAATGGTCATAACTGGAAGTTGTTTTTCTCCATTTACTGTAATGGAGTTCAGCTGGAGGGGCGGAGTTTCGTATGACATCATCACGCCTCTCACGTA
>JANRMT010062837.1:86736890-86746898 GCA_026402145.1 Polypterus bichir lapradei | reverse complement strand
GATCAAGTCGAAGTACAAGAAAGATGTTCAGTACTGTTCATAACACAGCAGCTGTCAATGTTCATATCAGGGAAGATGTGGAAGTCACTAAGTCTTGCACTGTGGAAGCCTATAATAACACAAGGGACATGTCAGTCATGTGGATTAGGCACTGACATTCTACACAATCATGTGCAAGCAGCAGAAAAATATTATAAGAAAAGTTCACAAAGATAAATATTTCATTTGTCCCAATTCTGACCTCGGGCTGTGCATTGGTGACTGTTTCAAGACGTGTCACATGAAGGACATGTACTAAATCTGCATGAGTACAGCAGTGGACACTAGACAGACCTGTCCTACTGTATTTATATTGATCGTTTAGTATTTAAATGTTTCTGTTACACGTAATAAAATTCTTCCTTGTTGAAAAAAATGTTATGTTTTTGGCTCGTTTTGCCAGGGTAAAATGCTAAGGAGGCTACTAGTGATGAGTGAAACAGTCTGGATTCTGTGTTAAGTCATAGAGGTGGATTCTGTGTGCATGAGAGATGACAACCAGTGGGTGCTTACCCAAAAGTACAATGCATACAATGCAGCTACAAGGAATGAGGAACGCAGGAGATTTGGGTCTGACAAACAGTTAAGAGAGACTCAACACAAAGACTAAACAACATTTACAGTATGTTGCATTTTTCTTCTAACTAACTGACAATATGACCCTGACTGCAGTTATGGATTATTTCACTAGTTTTGAATCTAGTTTTTTATTTTTCTAGTAATGGCTACTGCACTTCCAACCCCGATATATGTAAAAACACCACTAGTAACACCTGAAGCCAATATGCTACTTATTACTATGCAAAACCTGAAAGGGATATAGAAAACACTATGCTAACATCCTTGATATACCAGCATCTATTGAAAAACTTTTTTGCATTTACTTCTCATTCTTTTGGGACACTAAGAACAAAACATACAATTAAAAAAAAAATCAATCAGTAGAAGGTAATTATCAAATCACTTGAATTTTACATTTGAGAAATGATAGTACTCTGTCTATATAAAGGAGATTTTCTGTACAAGTCGCTAACAATTTACAACAGTTCTTCCATTCCAAGCACTATAGTTAATCAAGCACATAAAGTTTATAGACAGAAACCCTTGCTTAAAACACAGTATCCATTTATTTTTAAAGATGTCTTTCCCCCTAAAAGCTACTCTTTATGTGACAGTTTGATTGTGATTCATCTTCCTTATAACCTTGAACCAGCCTACACTACATGAAATATGTATTACCTGTCAGTCTTGAGTTTATTCTTCTAAATCATTTATAAAAAGCTGAACAGGCTGTTCAGCTATGGCATTCTGTTAATGTAGAGGTTACCTAAAGCTGCCACCCACACCTTTTTAAAATTCAGATGATGTCCCATTGCTAACAAGTGACAACATATACTATTTGACCACTATTTTTAGCAAGTTGTTTAGCCTGCTAGGCTTTGACATTACCTTTAAGGTCAGGTGCATGTGCTCCGAGCTTACCAGTGTAATGTATTGAAAACAGAAGCCATACCGACCAGCAGACCTCAGGTAGGAGTAAGAATTAGCAACAGACCCTCATCAAAATCGATTTTTAACAACAAAGCATCTTAAAGGAATATTCCACCCAAAATTATAACTTTTGAAGCTGTTACTCACCACACTCACTCCATAGCTGAGGAAAAAAAAATACCTTGTGTTTCCAGGGAAAATGGAGATAACAAAATTCTTAAAACAAAGGAGAACCCAACAGAGCAACAACAGACAGTGTCGCAGAAAATATGTCAAGTTATGTGCTTCATTTCTTCACTGTGTTTCATGGTCATGCTATGGTGCCTTTACTACTAGAAATGTAATTTGGGGGAGTATGTATTTACCTGCAAATAAAATCTCCATTTACACTTAAATGTTTTAACACTAGACAAGAATGTTTGCTTGTAAAGTTTTTTTGCCATTATTTTCAATGACACTGTTCACATCTAAGCATTTTAGCAGGGCAGTCGTTTCAAAGCCTCCTGCATGCAGCAGTTTCAGTCAAATGCTTGTTCCATTGAAATGAATGGTAATTCTCGTAAAATACTGGTTAAAAAAAGTGCATTTTTACAGCGGTGGTAAATAATCAAGCCTTGACACACCAAAGAGGTTTGGGGGCAGCCTCCTGTATACTTGAGAATTGGCAGGAAATGCAAAAAGGTTGAGAAAAAAGGTCTTTATAGACAAGAGTCCAAAACAGAACTGAACAGGTTAGAAAACATGGCAGATATAAAGTTGAAAAGCAGGAAGAGGAGGAATCTTGGGACTGGAACTGGAAATGAGGTCATTAGGAGGTGCGCTCTTCTGTTGGTATGGACGTGGCATCTTCTGGGGTGGAACCGGAAATGATGTCATGGGACCCCGGCGGATTTTCCTGCATTTGGTCTGCATGGAGGTAAGAGAAAGGATTAATGCACTCTTCCCCAACCCGGTCTGATTGGAAATTACCTTCATTTGAGCTCTTTAGCTGCCTCCCATGCGTTTATATGTGACACAGCTTTTTTTACAGCAAATCACTGTCACTTCCAAAGAGATGAGCAAGAACTGAAGCATCTCATCAAACTAAACAAAAATACTGTTGTCGCTGTGTACACGAATGCTCTTGTGCTCTAGTAACAGCTATTAAGGGAGAGGTTAAGCATGGATATAGCTTGCAATCAAGTGACAAGAACTGAATAAATATGTATAATCAGGTTTAAATTTAGTATGTTTAGTACAGAAGTTCTAATATAGGCTGAGTGGTAGCACAGAGTTAGCATTCCTGTCACCCAGGGTGTGCAAGGAATTTGCATGTTCTGTCCACGTACTGATATTATTGACTGAGCCTAACCATGGAACATTAAGTGTTTTAATTCTAAACACTACAGTGGAAATGTGTCAGTAATATTTCTCAATTAACAAAATACATTTGGTCCTTCATGTGCTGTGAAGAAAATAACATGCATCCTCTTTTTCCATTCCTAACCCGAGCCCTGGAAGATTTGTGGTATGAACACTGACTTATATATTACCAGATCGCACTGTTTCAGCTTATGCTTGGATTTAAAATAAAATATGTTACTTATGGTCTTTTGTGACTGGATTGCATGCAGCACACTCTTTTCTGATTGGCCGTATGATTGAGCCCTGAGAAGGACCAGGATATTGTCTACCACATTTGCTTCTTGCCTTACACCCAGTAATGCTGTGATAATTTCTGGCTCCACGTGACCCTAAATTGGGCTAATTAAATTTATGCAAAAAATGCATGATATGCAAAATGAAACGTGACCCTATAACGAAAGTTTGCTGTTGTCACTTGATTGCACGCTATGCAAGTGCTAAACCTCTTACTCATTAGTAGATACAAGACAACTGGAGCATGCATGATCTTACCGACTGCAGCAGGCAACGTCTTTGCATATATTTACATTTTTTTAAGAGCATACATTTTTGACAATATTTTAAAGACACCATCACATTATCACTGCACTTAAGTGCTTATCGACATTCATGTGCAATCCTGGAAATCTTCAAGGTACTGCCCGAGTTCTTCACAGAGAGTCCAGGATAGTCTTGAGTACTGTGATGGCCAGAAATAAAAGCACTAAATAGAGACTGGAGACACAACAATCAGGTCAAAACACTAGAACACCTCACAACCCACAATATGATGGCAGGAAATTGACTGGAGACACAACAATCAATCATATTTTCCCTACAAAATTCTTCTTGAAAAATGCTGCAATACAATGGACGAAACTCCTGAAAACTGTCTGAAAGATGTCCGATAAACATCCAAAAAAAACACCTCAAGAACTCTCGTATAATGCAATTAAAAAGCCTGCAAAACTCCAAATAAACATTGGAATTTTCCAACGCTTCAATGTGAATGAGCTCTAAGTGTGGAGACTTCTTCAGCAATCCTGTTATGATTCTTTTATTTAAAAAAAAAAACTGTAATATTTTATATATTTGTTTAGTATTTATTTCATTTCCTTTGTGTCTTTTTAGGAATTTTGGAATACTGAGAAGTCATATTTAAGATTTAAGGCAAATAAAAATGTTAATAATAGTTGTGATCAGAAACAACATTTATTTATATAGCACATTTTCATACAAAAAAATGTAGCTCAAAGTGTTTTACAAAATGAAAAAATAGAAAAATAGAAGACAAAATAAAAAATAAAAATAAGTCAACATTCATTAACATAGAATAAGTAAGGTCCGATGGCCAGGGTGGACAGAAAAAACAAAAAAAAAAAATACTCCAGACGGCTGGAGAAAAAAAATAAAATCTACAGGGATTCCAGACCAAGAGACCGCCCAGTCCCCTCCTGGAAAGCAGGATACAGAGTTGGAGGTGGCAGAGTTAAAGATGTTAAGATTTGCATTAGGTGTGACGAGGATGGACAGGATTAGAAATGAGGACATTACAGGGTCAGCTCAAGTTGGACGGTTGGATGACAAAGTTAGAGAGGTGAAATTGCGTTGGTTTGGACTTGTGCAGAGGAGAGATGCTGAGTATATTGGGAGAAGGACATTAAGGATAGAACTGCCAGGTAAAAGGAAAAGAAGAAGGCCTAAGAGGAGGTTTATGGATGTGGTGAGACAGGACATGCAGGTGATGGGGGTGACAGAGCAAGATGCAGAGGACAGGAAGATATGGAAGAAGATGATCCGCTGTGGTGGCCCCTAACAGGAGCAGCCGAAAGAAGAAGAAGAAGAAGTCTTATTGTGATACCAGTTTGTTAATTGTGGGTGTCACCATTTTGGCCTTAACTTGTGTATGGCTGCTAGCCACTTTGCTATGCAGGACAACCAGAGGTCATAAATCTTTTCTGTAATTAAGTAGATCTGATTTTTTAGTATTTTGGATCCAAAACATGGACACATGTTTTACCACTTTACCATCCTAAACAATGTTGATAAAATAATGTTAAACATTGCCTTGTCACATGACCTGACATGGACATCAACATCAACACCATGAACAACATGGTTTCTACCATGAAAATAAAGCCTAGAATGATGTCAACCACAATAACAGAGATGATGCTGCAGTGATGTCACTAAAGAAACAATAAAATAAACTAACAATAAGAAATACAATTTAAAATTATTCCAGAAATGAAGTATGCATAATTGTCCAGAGCATATTGTGTATGTGGTATTCAACACCCTCTTATAAAAGAAGCTATTTGGAATATTAAAATGAAAAAGGAAATACTTTTCACTTCATTTCAAACAGAAATAAAATCATTTTAAAAATTACAATTTATTCTCCCATTTTCTGGCTTTGAGTTTTGCTTTTGTCCCACTGCAGTTTAGACGGCAATCTTCTTACCCTTGGCTGTTTTCTTCAGCCTCAGGTTTTCACTAAGTTTCTCCTTCTCAATTTCCACTTGAAATTAAAGTTTTTGTGTGTAAACTTAGACAGTTGAAGAGAGCCGTCCATTGTCTTGCAAATCTAGTTACTCCTCTGTCTGTTTTCGTTACTTTCTTTTGACCACCTCATCAGAAAGGCAATCAATCTGAAAATTAAGTGTCACTTGATGTTCTGTAGCTACCTGGGATTCAGAAAGTATTCAGACCCTTATACCTTTTCATATTTTGCTCTATTGCAGCCAGGTGCTAAAATAATTTTAATTGATTAATTTACCCTATATCACACAACACTCAACACCCCAGAATAATAAAACAAATACAGGACTTTAGAAAGTTTTGCAAATTTATTAAAAATTATTGATTATTGATCATCACTGAGATGTTTCCACGCTTTTCTATAGAATCCAATTCAATTCAATTGGTTGCACATGATTAGAATGGCGTACATGTTTGTAGATGGTCTTCTAGTTGACAATGGTTATTAGAGCAAAAACTAAGCCATGAGGTCAAAGGAATTGCCTGCAGAGGTTAGAAACAGGATTGTGTTGAGGAAAAGACTTGGGGAAGGCTACAAAATATTCTTTCAGGATTGATAGGTTCCCGAGAGCACGGTGACTTCCATAATTCGTAAAAGGAAGATGTTTGGAACAAATGCAACTTTTTCTGGAGTCATGGTTATGAGAAGTAATCAAGAACCTGATGGTCACTGGCTAAGCTCCAAACAAATTTATGTGGGGATGAAAAACAAACTTTCTGAAGGACAACCATCACTGCAACACTCCACCAGTCTGGGCTTCATGAAGTGAGGCCAGACAGAAGCCACTCATCAATAAAATACAATACAATACAATACAGTTTATTTTTGTATAGCCCAAAATCACACAGGAAGTGCCGCAATGGGCTTTAACAGGCCCTGCCTCTTGACAGCCCCCAAGCCTTGACTCTCTAAGAAGACAAGGAAAAACTCCCAAAAAAACCTTGTAGGGAAAAATGGAAGAAACCTCGGGAAAGGCAGTTCAAAGAGAGACCCCTTTCCAGGTAGGTTGGGCGTGCAGTGGGTGTCAAAAGAAGGGGTTCAATACAATACAATACACAGAACAGAACAAATCCTTAATACAGCATAATAATAAAAATTTTAGAAGTACAGAGCAGAATTTAACAGTAGATGATATCACATAATAAGATTTTGATATTTTTAGAGTGCTGGAGACCTCATCCGTCAAGCTGCCTCCCCATTTGGCCATTCCACGGCTGAAACGTTGCTCGGCCAGCCAATCCGATGAAAGGGCCCCTCTTTCCCATGATTCCTGTGATCCTCCACCAGGGATGACTTTACCATAGGCAGGCAAACAACTTGGCAGGTGGGCCGTGGCACCAATTTCCACATTTGAGTACCGAGAACAGAAACAGAATAGGTGAGGGTTAGTATTCAATTATACTTATCATGTTACTTATGTTTTAGTGCTAATGACTAACAACAGAGATGCAGTCTGTACAGTTAATCAGCAGCTCTAGTCAGGATATGCTAAACTGAAGTAGTAAGTCTTCAGCTGGGATTTTAATAAAAGACACATGGAAGTCCACTTGGAGTTTGTAAAAAGACACCTAAAGGTTTCTCAGACTGGGAGAAACAAGAATTTTCATTCCGATAAAGCCAAGATTAGCATCATGTCTGTAGGAAACCAAGTGCCACTCATTACTGTCCAATACAAACTAACAGTGAAGTATGGTTGTGGCAGCATCATGCCATGGTATTGTTTTACAGTGGTAGGGATTGGGAGGCTAGGAAAGTATGAGGGAAAGATGAATGGAGCAAAATGCAGAGAAATCCCTAATGAAAACCTGCTCCAGAGTACTCTGGACCTTCACTTTCCAGCAGGACAGGGGTCTTCAATCCCAGTCCTGAGGACCCGCTGTGGCTGCAGGTTTTTGTTCCTGCCAGATTCAGAATCAGTGACAACAACTGATAGCGCTGATCTCATTTAATTAGCTGCTGTTTTTTTCCCCTTTTCTCTTAATTCTACATTCAGAAAAGCACAGCAGCATGAGTTTTACATTTACAGTATAAGACATTTAGAAATATTTCTATTTTTGCTATAGATTTAAATGCTTAACTCCCATTTGTTGATTATCATATTTTGCCCTTTCTCTGTGCAGTTAGCTCCCTTCATTGTATCTTAATAATGATAGTTGAAAACTAGCAGAGCAGACACCCAGGCAAACAACACTGAATCATCAAAGGCTGCAACTACTTTAGCGTCAGACTCACTAATTAGAAAGTAATGGATTAATTAAACAATTAGAACACCTGGAAAAGTAGAATGAAAATCAAGATAAAAATATTGTTCCCATATAACTGCTTAGTACATTAAAATTTTATTTGTTTTGTTTGTTTTTTTTTAACCAAATTTAGCTTTCTAATTTCTATACTGTTCCAATAAACATCTCTGAATCTGGTAAATAACAGTTCACTTAATTAGCATAGGAGTCCAATTAAAAACAGAACCTGGTTGGAAGAAAAACCTGCAGCCACAGGGGTTTGGGGGAGTTTGAAAACCCCTGCAACAGGACAATGAACCCAAGTAGAAACATAGGACTGGCTTAGGGACAGCTCTGGGAATGTCCATGAGAGGCCCAGCCAGAGCCCGGAACTGAACGCAATCTGAGAAGATTAGCAGAGAAGAATGGCGGAAAATCTCGAAATCCAGGCGTGTGAAGATTGTCACATCAGTCCCAAGGTGGCTTCAGGGTGGAAATGCTGCCAAAGGGACTTCAAGGAAGTAATGTGTAAAGAGTGTGAATACTTGTGTCAAAGGGATATTTCAGTCTTTTCATTTTTAAAAAGTCTGAATTAGTGTAAGCCGCTCTATTTTGCATTGTTCATAGGAAATGCAATGATTTATTTCATGAGGTAGAAGTACATAATAAACAAGAAGAGTTGCGCGAGATATTTCAAATATTTGAATGTGTGCTTAATTATAAATGTGTAAAGTCCTAATATTCAATGTCAACTTTAATGGAAATTTGTCAGTTTTTCCCCTCTGACAGAGGCCAAATACATACTAAAAGATCATAAATTAAAAATAACATCAAATTCATAATCGCTAACCTTGAAATCAACTTAAACAAAACCCCACATGCCTATGTGTGAAATTTGTCAATTTTAACCTTTTGGGAGTGGACCTTAGAGGGCTAAGATCACTGGTAAAGATTCAGATATTAAAATTATTATCGTATTTGTAATGGCACTCCCCATGCCTATATTATATATTACCTATATTTATATTATCACAGGTACAGTAGTTCTTATGAACCTAATAAATTGGCCAAAATGTCTATCATTTTGTTTTTGGCTGTGTTATTTGCAGTAATGAGTATTGCTGTGACAAAAAATACATTTAAATGAATAAGGCTTTAACACAGCAAAATGTGAAAAAAGTGAAGGGGTCTGAATACTTTCTGAATGCAGTTCACGCTGTCTCCCAGGCTTTGAATGTAAATAGCAGAGTGTTAGATGAATCAAAGGTGTTAGTCAATGCTTTTGCTCCTTGGAGAATCAAGCATAATCATCACAGCTGGGTTTGTGATCCTGCCTGCTGTGAATTGAGCACTGGGTTTGGGGAGGTATTGTCCAGGGGTCTTTAGTGGCCCTCAGGTTGGGAAACGCTAGTGTAAACCATTGCTACAGAATGAAGATGGCAGAAGGTGAGGAATCTTACAATTGGTTTATGGTACGAGAAATTACTTCATTAGATGGACAAGTTTTGTTATTGGATTTGATTTCTGACAAAACAGTCTGCATTTTCTAAAATTCTTAATAGTTTTGTGATATATTTCAAAAATCTAGGGAACAGGTGTATGTGTGTTTTCTTCATTATTTTTTTCCACATTTCTATTCACCAGCTTGGACATTTTCTGAACCTTTAATTGTTTATCTGTCTCTCTCTCTTTACTTTAACAGGCGATAATTTCATACTGTGGCATTTGTACAATTTGTGTGTTGATCACAATGTGGCTGCTTTAGAAAAATTCTTTGAGAGACAGTTATCGTCTCTTGCCTTCAAAACAAATGTATTTAGTGAATTTACTCAGTGGTGGAAATATCTGATATGGTCAACTGACAAGCGTAACAAGCCATCTAATAAACAACATATTTAGTTAAAGGCCAGCAATGACTCCTAAACAGGAAACTGGCTGAGAATAACAGCAGCCACAAGGCACACAGGACTGAATCTGACAGCCACTGCCCTACCCAAAGGCTTCCAGACACCTTCAATGGCATTCATATCTGAAAATGCAAGGTCTTAAAATTTTCCTGGATTGCAAAAATACAGAACTGTAAAAGAAATTAAATCAGCTTACAAAAATATTAATACTCTGCTGAACATATACATATTTTCCTTGAGAACCACATAGAACTACAATAAATTATAATCCAACTTTTTTCCATTTGCTGCCTGTCAAGCTAATGCCAACAGATTATGCATTCTGTTCAAGGTGCTTTTTACGTTTATCATTAATAAATACATATTTGGGGAGAATATATGTATATATTTTACTCTTAGTTTTATTTGTAATGTTTTATACTTA
>JANRMT010062837.1:86681345-86723896 GCA_026402145.1 Polypterus bichir lapradei | reverse complement strand
AACGGTCATAACGATCAACAACGTCCGCCATATTGAACTTTCTTATTCATGGCCCCATCTTCACGAAATTTGGTAGGCAGCTTCCCTGCGCTAACCGAAACCAATGTACGTACTTATTTCAGTGGTATGACGCCACTGTCAGCCGCCATATTGAATTTTCCAACATCACTAATTCTCCAACTTCCTGTATAGGTAGAAGGCTGAAATTTGGCAGGCTCATTCCTTACAGCTTACTTACAAAAGTTAAGCAGGTTTCATTTCGAAATTCTACGCATAACGGTCATAACGGTCAACAACGTCCGCCATGTTGAACTTTCTTATTTACGGCCCCATCTTCACGAAATTTGGTAGGTGGCTTCCCTGAGCTAACCAAAACCAATGTACGTACTTATTTCGGTGGTATGACGCCACTGTCAGCCGCCATATTGAATTTTCCAACATCACTAATTCTCCAACTTCCCGTATAGGTAGAAGGCTGAAATTTGGCAGGCTCATTCCTTACAGCTTACTTACAAAAGTTAAGCAGGTTTCATTTCGAAATTCTACGCGTAACGGTCATAACGTTCAACAACGTCCGCCATGTTGAACTTTCTTATTTATGGCCCCATCTTCTCGAAATTTGGTAGGTGGCTTCCCTGCACTAACCGAAACCAATGTACGTACTTATTTCAGTGGTATGATGCCACTGTCGGCCGCCATATTGAACTTTTCAACAGTCTTTGTTACTTATGGGCCCATCTTCAAGAAATTTGAATTTAACTGAATCCTACTTACGTACATATATACGTCCATAGCCTGCAGCTTGGTCACCATGTGAGGCGGCGTTGGGTCCCCCATCCCAACGCCTCCCACGTTGTTGGCTGCCTGCCTATATAAGGCCGTCCATCGCTCCAGTCTCTACATTCCCTTCCTTGCTTCGCCACGGGATTCACGTCTCCCTGCTGATAACTACAGCCTTTTTGTTTAATCCACGGCTTCTCCGCTGTTTTATTGTTTGTTTATTACAATTATAGTTATTGTATAGGTATTTTACACTTACTTTATGTTACTCAGGTACCCATTTCCTTCATCATTCCAACCCCCATTACCATGTCTATCGAGGTAATCACCATCGATCAAAGAACTGTCACTTACCGAGTGGTTTCCTTGCCTGGAGATGGCACCTACCTTTTCCATTCTCTGTGTTACATATTGCACGGCCATATCAGGCTCACTCTTGATATCCGGAAGAACATTGTGTCTTATGTATTGAATGACTGGGACAGGTTCAAGGTGTGGACTGATGACGGTACAGGAGATAATTATACTACACAGGAGCACTAGAAGAGTGAAATGCTTAAGCCCTTCACCTATGGTTCTGCATGTGAGTTGATGGCTGCCGCTGAATTGTTCGGTTGGTGCTTTCAAGTGTACCGAAATGGCCAAATATTTTACACCTTTCGACAACCACCAATGCCTCTTACACATCTTACATTCACAGGTGACGATTTCAGTAGTGGACACTTTGATGTTTATGAATGTTTAAACTCTCAAAAGCTGGATGTGAAGTTATCGATGAAACCGGTTGTAAGCTTACAACGCTTGACAGATGCCGAATGTCACTTCAACATAAGTCCTGCAAATACTGTCGTAATTGAAACAAACCATGAACCTCAAACTGATTATGACAGCAGCAATCCAAGCTGTGAGATTTGAGACAAGATTACTGTTCACATGGCCAACTGTAAGTTGCATGCTCAAGAGTAAGCTCAGCGCACAGCTTGGTCATGTTACAACCGGATGGCCGAACTCACAATGTGGTATACAAAGAGATCCTTAACAAATAATTATTGGCATATTTTCCCTCAGTTTAAAAAGGTTAAATTTTCTTCTTAATAAAAATTTTAATGCAGTACTTCGCCGCTGCGAAGCGCGGGTATTTTGCTAGTATACTAATAAAAGGCAAAGCCCTCACTGACTGACTGACTCACTCACTCACTCATCACTAATTCTCCAACTTCCCGTGTAGGTAGAAGGCTGAAATTTGGCAGGCTCATTCCTTACAGCTTACTTACAAAGGTTAAGCAGGTTTCATTTCAAAATTCTATGCGTAATGGTCATAACGGTCGACAATGTCCGCCATGTTGAACTTTCTTATTTATGGCCCCATCTTCACGAAATTTGGTAGGCAGCTTCCCTGTGCTGACCGAAACCGAGGTACGTACTTATTTCGGTGGTATGATGCCACTGTCAGCCGCCATATTGAACTTTCCAATGTCACTAATTCTCCAACTTCCCGTGTAGGTAGAAGGCTGAAATTTGGCAGGCTCATTCCTTGCAGCTTACTTACAAAAGTCAAGCAGGTTTTATTTCAAAATTCTATGCGTAACACTCATACTGGTTGACAACGTCCGCCATGTTGAACTTTCTTATTTATGGCCCCATCTTCATGAAATTTGGTAGGCGGCTTCCCTGTGCTAACCGAAACCGATGTACGTACTTATTTCGTGGTATGATGCCACTGTCGGCCGCCATATTGAACTTTCCAATGGTCTTTGTTACTTATGGGCCCATCTTCAAGAAATTTGGTAGGCGGGTTCCCAACGCTAACTGAATCCAACTTACGTACACATATACATCCATAGCCTGCAGCTCGGTCACCATGTCAGGTGGCGTTGGGTCCCCCATCCCAACGCCTCCCACGTTGTTGGCTGCCTGCCTGCCTATATAAGGCCACCCGTCGCTCTGGTCTCTTCATTCCCTTCCTTGCTTTGCCACGGGATTCATGTCTCCCTGCTGATAACTGCAGCCTTTTTATTTAATCCACGGCTTATCCACTGTTTTGTTGTTCGTTTATTACGATTATAGTTATTGTGTAGGTATTTTAGACTTACTTTATATTGTTCAGGTACCCATTTCCTTTATCGTTCCAACCGTACCCCTATTAACATGTCTATCGAGATGATCACCATCGATCAAAGAACTGTCACTTACCGAGTGGTTTCCATGTCCGGAGATGGCACCTACCTTTTCCATTCTCTGTGTTACATATTGCACGGCCATATCAGGCTCACTCTTGATATCCGGAGGAACATTGCGTCTTATGTATTGAATGACAGTTCAAGGTGTGGACTGATGACGGTACAGGAGATAATTATACTACACAGGAGCACTAGAAGAGTGAAATGCTTAAGCCCTTCACCTATGGTTCTGCATGTGAGTTGATGGCTGCTGCTGAATTGTTCGGTTGTCGCTTTCAACTGTACTCAAAATGGCAAAATATTTTACACCTTTGGACAACCGCCAATGCCTCTTAAACATCTTAGATTCACAGGTGACGATTTAAGTAGTGGACACTTTGATGTTTATGAATGTTTAAACTCTCAAAAGCTGGATGCGAAGTTTTCGATGAAACAGGTTGTATGCTTACAACGCTTGACAGATGCCGAATGTCACTTCAACACAACAAGTCCTGCAAATACTGTCGTAATTGAAACAAACCATGAAACTCAAACCGATTATGACAGCAGCAATCCAAGCTGTGAGATTTGAGACAAGACTGCTGTTCACATGGCCAACTGTACGTTGAATGCTCAAGAGTAAGCTCAGCGCACAGCTTGGTCATATTACAACCAGAGGGCCGAACTGACAACGTGGCATACAAAGAGATTCTTAACAAATAATTATTGGTATATTTTCCCTCAGTTTAAAAAGATTTAATTTTTTTCTTAATAAAAATGTTAAGGCACTAATTTGCCGCTGCGAAGCGCGGGTATTTTGCTAGTAGATATATATACTGTATATAAATATATAAAAACATCTACATATGGAAGTGTGTCTGTCTGTCTGTCTGTCTCACCCGGAAGTGAGAGGTGGAGTCAGGGTAAGGGCCCTGAGGAAACAGAAAACTCGCTTAGCCGCTAATAACACAAGCGAGGCCAACACGTCGACAAACCGAAACCTCTGAAGAAAGACAAAGTCGCTTAGCCGGCAAAACAGTATCCCTTTTACTTTTCTTCCCCCTGCTAAAGCACAATGCGATGCGAGCAAGTCAGCAAAACGAATCCTCCTAGAAGAGAGATGCGCAAAGTATTTCCTTTCAATTATCTGACATCTCTACATTTCAATAGTTTCTAGGACCCTGGGCTTTTTACAGCTAGTTAATTAATAAATAAAATAGGGGATATTATTAACATTGATAGATTCAGACTGTCAAAGATTTAAATACACTCTGTGCTCCAATTATCATTTTTATACATTCTAAACCAAAATTATTCCATATCCAACCGTCATGGTGTCACACATTTTTGGAGGACTTTTTGCTCACAAGTTAGCACTGCGAAACAATGGGCATTTGTAGGATACATATGGTATCTTCTATGGACTTCACAATTATTGGTGGATTTGTTAATTAGAGAAACAGGTGGTTAGTTCTTAACAGATGTTTGCAAAAAGTGCTTAAGAAATTTAACAAGTACATATATGAACTCCTGAGCATATTTTTAGAACATCACTGTACTCTGTGGAAATTCCAAAGGACTGTAAAACAGCAAATAAAAACCCTGTTATACAAAACGGGTGATTGGGCAGATCCAAGTAACTTTAGGCATCTCAAGTAAATTAAATGGAGGAATTAGGATAAGACTGAGCAACACATGGCAACAACAGCAGTTTTACTGAACAGTCAGCATAAGTTCAGATGAGGAAGGTGGTGTGTTACCAACATGCTAGAATTCTATAAGGAAGTAACAAAAGGATATGATCAAAGTGGAGCATATGATATTATTTATCTTGACTTATAGAAAGCATTTGATAAGGTGTTAGATGGGCATCAAACTGAAAGAAGTGGAAGTAAAGGGTGTGTTGTGTTGATGGGTACAGAATTGGATCAGACACATGAAGCAGAGGGTGATGGTGCGAGGAACTTTAGCAGAATTGGCTGATGTTAAGAGTGGTGTCCATCAGGGGTCAGTGCTAGTGCCACTGCTATTTTTAATATACAAATGATTTGGATAGGAATATAAGTAATAAGCTGATTAAGTTCACAGACAATACCAAGAGAGGTGGATTGGCAGATAACCTAGAATCTATTGAATCTTTACATAGGAACTTGGACAGCACACAGGCTTGCACAGACTTGTGAAGGATGAAATTTAATGTCAGTAAATGTAAAGTATTATACGTGGGAAGTAAAAATGTGAGATTTGAATACACAATGGGAGGTCTGAAAATGGAAAATTCACCTTATGAGAAGGATTTAGGAATCATAGTAGACAACACTATCAACTGCAAGGCAGTGTTCAGAAGCTATTAAAAAGGCTAACATAATGTGAGGTTATATAGCGTTTGAGGTGTGGAGTACAAGTCCATGGAGGTTATCCTGAAGCTTTATAATACACTGGTGAGAACTTATATGGAGTACTAAGTGCAGTTTTGGTCTCCAAGCTACAAAAATTAAATAGTGGCACTGGAAAAAGTCCAGAGAAGAGTGTCAAGGCTGATTCCAGGACTATAGGAGATGAGTTATGAGGAAAGTTTAAAAGAGCTGAGCCTTTTCATTTTAAGCAATAGGAGATAAAGAGGAGACATGATTGAAGTGTTGAAAATCATGAAGGGAATTAGTCTAGTGGATCCAAACTGTTATTTTAAAATGAGTTCATCAAGAACACAGTTGGAAACTCATTAGGGATAAATTTTGCACAAATGTTATGAAGTATTTCTTCACACAGAAAACCATAGACACATAGAATAAGTTACCAAGTAATGTCTTCAAGGCTGGTCATTCCATTAGGTGACATAAGTGGCCAGCTGGGGCGGTGCCATCTGGTGCATGCCATTTATGAAAGTTAAGAACTGCACACTCCAGGCACCAAGACGGGTTGGGGGGGTGGGGGAATGTGTCATCAAACTCATATTATACCGAGTGGGTGCTGTAACCCACTGAGCACCATTTATAAAAGAGCTACTGAATGGGCACACGCTCCAGACACTAATGGGGACACCCCCCCAAGTTGTTGAAGTCTAATATCAGTGACTACCTGCTATGGACAATGAGGGGTGACATCTGTCCACCCCACCTAGGGCTTCAAACGGACTTTCAGCAACACTGAGTGGGGTAGACAGTAGGTCTTTAGGGACCTTCAGAACTCAAATTGATATTATGTTTTGGAAGAGTTAAGTGGATTGAACTGGAGAGCGTTGTTGGGCTAAATGGTCTGCTCTCATCTAAATCTAATGCTCTGGATTGTGTCTCAGCTACATAATACAAGGCCTTGTTTTGAACCAACATATCCTGGTTACAGTCCTTCACAATATCTAAAACTATCTAAAATAATATATGAAACAGCTTCCCATCCTAGAGTTATAAACAAGATACTACTGGTCTCTTATAGACCCGTTTATCCTATGTTTGACATTTCCTGTTGAAAAGAACACCATTCTAAAAGGAAGCCATTATTTCTTTGTAGATATTAGCTTTGCAAGTGTACAGAAAAAGTTGTGAAACAAAGGCCATATTAAAAGACAATAAAGCAAGAAATTTTTAATAAAGACAAATATTCATATTCATAAGCATAATTCCTTCCACAGAAGGCTCTCATGCCCATTGGAAAGAAGCTGCAAGGCTTTGGTGAACAGCATCCCTGAATGACCAGTACTATAGTATAACACAGCAGTTACGTCAGCTCTTTGTTACAATATAGCCTTTTTATATGTGCATTTTTTTGCCGTTCATGTTTTTCAATTCAGGGAGTCTGTTTCTGTGGTTCATTTTTTATTGTGAATAATTCTGACAAACCTTAACGTTGTTAACCTCTTGTTTATATTGTTTATGTAACACTGCGAGTTGTGTCACATGACCACTTCTGTTGCATTGCTGACGTCACAGGATGTGATACCATAAATAAAACAAAATTCACTACTGCTTAATGGATGAATGCATGTACTCAGCAGAACTGGCTTATTTTTTCAAGTAGACCCTGTCCTATTGTTAGGTGTTTCCTTGCTCCTTTAAACTTCATTTTGTTTTTGACTTTTGATACTGATCTTACCCCTTCAATTTTGGCTGCCAATTTATTTTGATCTCACAGTTTTGAACCCTGATATTTCTTGATCATATTTTTTGCCTACTGTCATCATCTCCTGGGGCCTCATGCATAACGCAGTGCGTAGAATTCACACTAAAACATGGTGTAAGGACAAAAGCAGAAATGTGCGTATGCATTAAAAAATCCAGGTTTATAAATCTGTGCGTTCGCCAACTTCCACATTCTTCCACTCCATAAATCCCAGTCAGCGTGAAAAGTAACGCATGTGCACACGCCTGCTGCCCCATCCAAACTCCTCCCAGAATTACACCTATTTGAATATGCAAATCAATATAAATATCCCTTAAGCTCAGCGTTCTGTGAAAAGGCAATGGCAAAAGCACGGAGGAAAATAGAAGAATTTCAGCAAATACCAAGTGGAGGCAAGAAAAAACATACTATTTGTTGGTTTAAACAGTGGTATAAACAACAAAAGGAAGTTGATCGAGTGACACAGAGTGTCGGAGAAACTCAAAAGCTCAAGTTCACAAAGTCACACAGTGCCTGAAAAAAAGTAGTTGTCAGATATCAAAGTCGCCATGAAAAGGCAAGTTGTAGCCCACCATCTGAGTGTCATATGAAAGCTTATTAGGGTACAGAGAAAAAAAAAATAGGGACACAGTGAGGAAAAAGCTCAAAATGTCAACTTTAATCTTGAAATGTCCACTTTAATCACGTAGTTTATTTTGTCATTAAAGCAGAACATCATAAACTTCATCTTTAAATCGTTTAATTTGCTAGTTTCTCAGATACCATCATAACTAAAGTAGCACGCTAAATGCTTTGTTTTGTATTTGTTCTTCTATGTGCTCTACGTGTGTGAATCACTACGTGCTTCTTAAATGGGCTTTCTCTTCCTCCGATTGGACACAGAGTCCATTACATTCATGATATTACAGCTCTCTGAATAATTAAAATACTGAGATGTATACTTGATATCATTTTCATGATGATAAGAGTTAAAGCATGTTATTAATCATGGGAACACAGTGGCGCAGTGATAGTGATGAGCTGGCGCCCTGTACAGATATTTTTCCTGCCTCCCGCAAGATGCTTGCTGCGCTGTGCGCGACCTTCAATGAAATAATTTATTGCAGCAGTACTGTCTCTTTCAAACGTACTGACCTCCAATTCCTGTCCTTCCTTTTCTTTCTCCAAGTAACCAGTCGCCACACAATCAGCTCTGTAATAGACGCTGTAAGTTTAGAACGCTGATTCTTCAAAACTTTTAAGGAACATTGAAATATCTTCATAGTACGTGTTTAATTATTCCATCTATCCTACCAGTGTTGCACCAGCCCCAGCAAGAATACAGCGCAAGGCATGAACAATCCCTGAACTAGCTAGCGCTGCAACACCAGGTCCTCACATATTTAATTACTAACAATACAGATTATTTAAATGATGTTAACATTTTATCTATATAATGTAATAAACATATTTTGCTGCATTTCATCTTAAAAATAATATTGCATTTATATGTAAAAATGCGCTTTATAAAGTGGTTCAGGTTGTTGAATATTATAACTGTATCGCAAGTTTACAGTGAGGTGATTGTGCTTATAAGTACAAACAGTTCTACAAGGAGCACTTGATGGACTGATTGAGTACATTTATAGTTCTTGGGATGAAACTGTTTCTGAACCGCAAGGCCCATACTGAAAAGGCTCTGAAGCATTTGCCGAATGAGAGCAGTTCAATAGATAGCATGGCTGAGGCAGCATCTGCTTGATGCTGTATACCGGTAATTCTCTTTCCGATCAGCTGCTGTACAGCTGTGATTCACACTCAGATACAGTGATATAAATACTTCGAGTGGTGCAGTGAGAAAAATATGGAAAAAGATGATCTGCTGTGGCAACCCCTAACGGGAGCAGTTGAAAGAAGAAGAAGGTGCAGTGAGAGTAACAATGCTAAAGCAGCTATGGTATTTAGAATAGTTTGGCCATTCCGTGGACCATTATATTGTTACAGGTTAATTACAATCAGATGCCTTAAACTAATAAAAAATATGCGGTTAATTTCAATGAATTTATAAAGCTGTGTCAGGGATGTGCATCTAAAAAAGAAAGGGAAACCACACTTGAACAAAAGTACTGCTTTGACGCTGGGTGCTGCTAGCTTGCAAAACTGAGCGGAGAACTTGCGTACGCCAGGGTATGAGCTAGCGTGAAAATGTGCGTGGCTTTACGCCAAGTTTACATTTTATACATCGCAATTTGAGTGTGGAAACGGGCTTACGCAACATTTTTGTGAGTATGCACCGTTTATACACGATACCCCTGGTCTTTTGTTTTCTGTGTCACACATGTGCGCATGGGAAACAGCTAGAAGAACCAAAAGATGGTAATTCCATGCCAGGCTAGGGGGTAGCACTGAGCAATAACCATTCTGCTTTTATCCCTATAGACCAAACATGGGAAATTCTGTCTGGGACTGTTGACATCACTTCCCCTGACCTGCCTTAAAACCCAGTCATCTTCCTTCTGTGAATCATTTCTTTTTAGGACTCAATCTGTACACTATTGTGCATCTAATTTTGACTTTTGCAGCCGTTTTCAAGCATATGGGTGGCTGCCCCAAACCTTTTTATGTATCAAGGTGTATTATTTTTACACCCTCATAAAAATTAGACATATTTTGTGTCATAACATTTGTGTCATCTACAAAAAAGTGAATCCGTCCATGGACTTCCTGTCAATTCCTTTGATTATGTTCAACCACCTCAGAATAGTAAGACTGCATTTGCTGTATCAATTATGAAGTTTGTTTCATCCACCAGCTATTTCTGGATCTGCTTGCACTGGCACTGGGTTTTCTTCCAACAGTAAATTTACCTTTCTCTATGGTGATGGTATAATATGACTGATAAACAGGTATTATAATGTTTGGGTGCCATTACTTATGATTGCCAGACACCATTCAGGTTTGTATGGGGCAATCTGCCTGTGGAATAACATGATATGGAGGACCTTTCACTATGTATACACCCTTTCAGAGCAGGCATACCTGGGGAAGTTTTCAACTAGCAAACTGGTCAGCCACATACAACTGCTATCTCCTAGGAATCCCACCGTGACTTCAGTACTGTACCCCAGGTAAATGTGTCCTCAGATATATCTAAGACGGAATATGTGTGTGGCCCATTCTGGGATGCCGTCTATTGTCAACTCCACATCCTTAATACACCACTGTATCCCTGGATGGTCAGCTGTCCAGTGTTAAGTTTGATGTACCAAAGGACAATGTAAGAGTCCATGCTGTAACAAATACTTGCTCCTGCTGCCTACCATGAAAGAATTATTGGATACAAATGAGCCTCGTGGATAGCCTTAGTGTGGACCCTTCATTTTCCACTGAATTTGGAAATATTTCTCATTCCCATGTCAGCTGCTCTTTAGTTATTTCTCACTCTAATTGAAATAATGCTTCAGGGTGCATCTAATTTATTGTCATCGAATATTTAATTAATCCAACTATTTATTCTTCCTAGTTCTACACCAGAGCTCTTCTAAGACACTCTAAAGCTTCTCTATCAAGATGTCACTTTCTGCTTCTTTACAGCTCAAGGCTGGCAAGATCTGTGCTTTAGAGATATTCATTACAGTGCTAAATATAAAAATTTGGAAAAATGCAATGGAGCACCTAGCAGTGACCAAAATCAATGTTGACGTTGCTTTCATGAAAAAGAAAATAACAATCTGCTCTATCGGAGAGCTTTAAGGTCTTTAAACATCAGACGTGATATGAAACAAGACATGATGATTGAACAAAGTCAGTCGACAGAACTCCAGTATGTTAGCAGCAGATCTTAGGCAGATTATACAGCAGCACAAAAAGCAAAAGAAATGTTACTTGCTGTTTTGGTTTTTGCTAATTTGATCTGTGGTAAACAAAAATCGTACCTCTTAGAAATGTTATATCGCTTGGTCCTTCTGTCAAGAAAGATTATCAATACAGTTTTTCTTTAATTAATCTAATATTTAAACAGTGCAGACATTCTTACCAATAGCATGAGCCTTGTCACAAACATTTTATTTTTTAACTACCTAAGTAATTTAATTTATTGTTCTTTATCAGTATGCTGCTGGAGTATGTGAATTTCCCCTTGGGATTTATAAAGTATCTATCTATCTATCTAATCAATCTGTCTATCTATCTTATTTATTCCGCCTCCAATACAAAGTACCAAGTTTATCATTTGAGGATGGGATGCTGTCAGAGACCAGCCCTGGACAGGATGTCAATTTAATTTCACTGATCAATCTGGAAACAAAGTCTTAGAGCCATGGGAGGAAACTCTGAGGACTTGAGAAGAACAGAGGGAATCTGCAGCTAACAGCAACAACATTTATTTATATGTCACATTTTCATACACTAGCTCAAAGTGCTTTATGAGATTTCAAAGACAAAGTTACAAGAAAAGAAAAACAAATAGTATCAGGCAATAATGTTAAAGAATAAGTTACTAAAAAGGTAAGCTCAGATGTCTAGGAGGACAGAAACAAGCAAAACAAAACTTCAGTTAGGCTGAAGAAAAAACAAAATCTGCAGGGGTTCCAAGGTCAAAAGAGCCCCCAGCCCTCATGAGGTATTCTACAGTACATAACATAAATGTTCTTAATTTGTTCCTCTTTGTTTCCAGGCTTCATATGAGAGGATTTGATGAAGTCGGTCATGTGGACAAATGAGACAGCTGCCTTCATTCCATCATCACAGGGGGCTGTATAGTGTCAGTTGGTGGTGGCGCAGATCATCACCACAGAAGGACCAAAAAAGACAGCAGAGAATAGTAGTGATTAGTAAATTGTGGACCCCTGAAGTATATGATATTTCTATACCCATACAGTCTATTAGGGGTACAATTAAAATGTAAGTATGAAAAAAACATATTAAAATAATGGGTTTTTAGAAGATTTTTAAATATTATTAGCCTGATGAATTTCTTTTGGTAAAGTATTACAGATTTTAGGTGCATAACAGCAAAATGCCGCCTTGCCACTTCTTTTATGCTTGTCTCTAGGAATTATAAGCAGACCACCGTTCAAAGATCTAAAGTTACGACTTGGAGTGTAGGGGGACAGGCATTCCAAAATATTGGATGGATCAACATTACGGCTTTATAAACCATTAATAGTATTTTCAAATCTGAATGAGATGTGCTCAGATTTTCTTTTTCTAATTAAGATTCTGGCTGCTGCATTCAACACTAATTGTAACCGATTGATGATTTTCTTAGGTAGTCCTGTAAGGCATGTATTACAATAATCTAGTCGACTAAAAGCAAAAATGTGAACTAATTTTTCAACCTTTGCTATGTTCCTCAAATGAAAAAGGCAGACCTAATAATGTGGTTAATATGTGCTTTAAAATTTAGGTAATTATCCCTAAATTCTTTACCTCTAACTGGATTTTTAAACTTAAGGGATCACGTTTATTTCTAACACCCTTGCTAGTTCCATATTTGCCAATCACTAAGATTTCTGTTTTTACCTTATTTAGTTTGAGAAATTTACTACTCATCCATTTGGAAATACTACTAAGACCCTGGATCAGGATTGGTCAATGTCAGAGACTGGTGAAGAGTTACACAAAATGTCTACAATAAGTCATTTCAGCTAAACAGCACAATACAACTTTTAGAGGCCAATGGTGTACCCCAGTACACGATTACATCTATTGATAATAATTAATAATAATTATTAATAATGTGATAATAATTGAAAAAGAAAACTTTGTGTTTAAATTCACATATATCATATTAGTCTGTAGGCACCGTTTCCGTGAATATCTACTGTTTGCCTGTCCAAAGACATTGAAAAAGTCAATGATTTTGATCGGGTATACTTAACTTTTCACATGACTGCACATATAGACCTTAATACTTCTCTAAACTCTATTTGCTGCTGTTATGCCATATAATGATGCAATAGTCAAAATGACAGAAAGATATATTTACATTAATCATTAAGCCTCAGGTAGTTAGCTCTTGCTGTGGTGGGCTGGCACCCTGCCCGGGGTTTGTTTCTTGTCTTGCGCCCTGTGTTGGCTGGGATTGGCTCCACCAGACCCCCATGACCCTGTAGTAAGGATATAGTGGGTTGGATAATGGACAGATGTATGGTTAGCTCTTAAATTGATAACAGGCACCATTCAGTTTTCTCTCAGTGTCAAGTCTTTTGTTCATCTCTCCATCTTTCCATAGTTATTTTACGCACTTGTCTAATCCATGAAAAGAAATGGGATACTGAAACCCCAAACGTTTAAAATACGGACTTAAGGAAATTAAGAGTGGGCTTTTAGAAAGTAACCCTGTGGGCGGAGCCTCTTCAACAACACACTGGCAGCACCTTGCATTATGAATGAGCGGCTGATGTTTCTAAATGATTCCATTTGCAATGATAGCACTTACAGTTGTCATGGGCTAATCGAACAAAGAAGAAATTTCCCATACTGACTTGTGCTGCTGCAAGAATTATTACAATAACAAGAAAATATGAACACATAACTCCAGTTCTTAAATCTTTACAATGGCTCCCATTTAAATTCAGGGCAGATTTCAAAATCCTCCTTTAACATGTTAAACCTTAAATGGCCACGGTCTGGCTTACTTATCATAACTTACAAACCAGAGTGCACATTAAGTTTTCAAGGTGCTGGTCTGCTTATGATTCCATGGATTAATAAAATAACAGTGGGAGGTCGAGCTTTTAGTTACAGGGCCCCTAAACTGTGGAATGGTCTGCCTGCTACTATAAGAGATGCCCCTTCGGTCTCAGCTTTTAAATCCCGGCTGAAGACTCACTACCTCAGTTTAGCATATCCTGACTAGAGCTGCTGATTGACTGTGTGTACTGCATCTTTGTTGTTAGTCATTAGCACTAAAACATAAGTAATAATAATAGTTATACTTTGTTACTAACCCGTACCTATTCTGTTCCTATTCTAGGTACTCAGATGTGGCACTTGGTGCCACTGCCCACCTGCCAAAGTCGTGTGCCTTCCTAAGGGAAAGTCATCCCTGATGGAGGAGCACTAGAATCATTGGGCAGAGGGGTCCTTTCATCAGACTGGCTGGCCCAGCACTGACTCTGTGGAAAGGCCAGTAGTGGAGAGGCAGCTTGATGGCCGAGGTCTCCAGGACTGTGAACAAATCTTAAACATATTATATAATATCATCTACTCTTGCATTTTGCTCTGTACTTATAATATTACTATTGTATTATATTGAGGATTACTTGTGTTCTGTTCACTGTATTGTATTGCATTCACCCCCTTTTTCTAACACCTACTGCACGCCCAACCTATCTGGAAAGGGGTCTCTCTCTGACTTGCCTTTCCCAAGGTTTCTTCCACTTTTTTCCCCAACAAGGTTTTTTTTCTTGTCTTCTTCCACATAGCACTTGGCTGCGGCAGATAGAGGGTCATTTCCAGAGGGTGTGTGCCTGGGGGGTTGAAAACTGGAATCCCGATTTGTTTCGTCATGTAGTGGGTGCGGCAATGCACTATACCAGTGCATGCTCCCCAACTTGACTTGACTTGACTTAGAGAGTCAAGGTTGGGGGAGCTGTCATGAGACAGGGCCTGTTAAAGCCCATTGTGGCACTCCTTGTGTGACTTTGGGTTATACACACTGGCAAGCAATGGATTGTGCAGATTGTGCAAAGCACAACGGCCTACGAGCTTTGGGGGCACACTTGGAGCCATATAGATTTAAAAAAAAAATGTTAATGACTTAGCTCAAACAGCGATTGCACAGTCTCAATGCAGTGCCTTCAGCGGTCAATGTCTTGTTACCATTAACTTTGACCTTGATCACTAACGACGAATTGTATGCTGCTGCCGATCTTCTCGTTGAAAGCTATAGCACGAACATTTCAGCGCTGTTTTGAGCTCAATTGTTCTCATTTCGTGCATGTTTTCAATCCATCCTGTGAACCAAGTTGACTGTTTTAGAAGTAGCTGAACTGTTGCTGATAGATCACTGTGCACCGTTGTCTACTTTCAGTGACGTTTGCATGGCTTACATGTTATTGCTGACTATACCAGTGACTGTTGCTGCCAGTGAGCGTTCATTCTCCAAGTTAAAACCGATCAAAAATGACCTCAGAAGCACTACGTCGCAAGACAGACTTAATGGCTTGGCTGTACTCTCAATCGAAGAGGAGTGTGCCTGACAACTTGATGTGTCAAACATTGAGACTTTTGCGCAAATGAAGGCACGCAAGTGAGTATTTTCAGGTACTAGTGATATCAGAAGTAATATGATTTGTGACTTATCAGTCAGTTCCACTTTTGTAAGCTTTAACATATCTGTAATCTGTTTTATTATGTACCTTAGTATGGCTTACTGTGCATTATTAATGTTACAATCATGAGGATTTGTGAGAGTGACCACTTTATGATGTCCATTTTCTCAGAACTTGTGTAAAACAGGTCAAATGTGTAGTAATATCCTGTCTGCCAGTGTTGTTGTTTTAATTTGTTACAAACTGAAATTGCTTCATTTTATAGCACATAACTGTTTCTTCGTTGTAGCTTACATTATATTTTAATCATCCTCTTTCACAAAGTTGTCTTAGAAAAGTATGTGGTCCACATTTTACATCGATGTATGTACTAGTACTACAGGGTGGTCCAGATCTAATTATGCAATTATGAAAAGGTGAACACATTGCACCCGCTGTTCGACTGACAACTGTCTCCCCGCCATTTTGGAATGCAGGGCAGATGCTGCCATCTATCGGCAACAAAAATAATTTTTTGCGAATTCTTTGTGTAATAAACTTAATAAGTTATAGCGTAATGGAAATTGCATAATTAGACCTGGACCACCCTATACTACCCATTCCATTCCCACAATTTATTTTATTTTTGCTAACTTACAGCGGCTGTAATAAAGCGATTTAAAAAGTTATTACAGATTTTATTTAGAGAGCTGGTTTGTTTGTCACCAGCTTGTGATCTGATAGTGATGCAATCGCAGACGCCACTGCCCAGCCGGCCGCTAGGATCCAAATAAATTACTAAGAGTCATGCTAGACAGGAGGAGCCCACCACAGGGCGCTGCACAGGGGCCTTCAGCAAGCTGGCTACACCACTGGCTATACAAAAATATGTTGCATTGTAGCAAAGGTGGCACACTATGACAGTACCTTATTTGAAGTCACTGAGCTCTTCAGTATGACCCATTCTGATGCCAATGGAGACTGCATGGCTATGTGCTGATTTTTTGCACCTGTTAACAATGGGTGCAGCTGAAACACCTGAACTTGGCAATTTGAAGCGGTGGACATGCACTTTTGGGCATATAGTGTACATCTGCATCTTATAGACTTGTACTTTAAACCTCCTTTCAGCCACACTGGTACAGTGTGTGCACTAAAACCTTCAGAGTTTAATATTTAGCTACTTGAGGAGGATTAGCATATACTGTGTGAATAAAAAGAACAAATAAGCAGCTATTTAACAGATGTGCCCCTGCAAAGTGAAGTGGGTGTGGCTTTTGAAATATATAGAAAAGAATGCAGAATGAGCAATATTTTCTTGTACCAATTTGTCATTCAGGCACACTTGTCCACCTACATTTTTGCTGATGAAATAGAAAAGCGTCACATGGTGGGATGAGGTCTGTGCATGGTAAGCTTTCTGTTTGGGGATTGTAATAAGGACTTCGGAATCCACGGGCTTTGTCCTGAGAGCTCTGCTGTGACTCATCTACAGTTATGTAAACAGTTCATTCAGGAGCCTATTTGCCTAACAGTGACGAACAATCATGAGTATTAATGTTATATAATTTTAATATTACTTTGGGATTTTTTTATTATAATATAGAGATAGAGATATTTTTAGTGAATTACAACAGCAAAACGATTATTGCTGACAAGAGAGTCAATGGATTATTAAATTATTAGTTTTAAAAACTTTAAAAGAATTTGTAACAGACATTTTAATGTTGCAGTGGAGGTCCACATTCCACATGCTTTTTAAATGTCATTTCTTTTTAACAGGATTGCAGGACATAATGATGAATTACTACATAAGCCAAACATATGCATTAGAGAACACAGAGAAAACACAGAGAAGAGAGCCAAGCTGTCATATTTCAGCCAGTATTTCTCCCCTGGCCGGGGTTCAAAGTGGTATTTCTTGTTTGTATTGTCTTATTTTATGCTATTTATTGGTATTCATGTTTCTTTTATTTATTATGTGTATTTTTGTTTGCATTTATTTATAAGTGGCAATGACCTAGATTATATCTCATGTGTTTTGTGGGTAGTTCCCCAAGGGGCAGGGTCACCTCCAGGTATGCCCACACGCCTTTTTATGAGAGGGCCTTCCATAGTTTCTGGTGGTTCATTCTGTCGTGACTGGGGAGTCCCAAAAGTATAAGTTACAAAAACACTTTCAGAATAGCCCACTAGGGTGGAAAAGACCATCAAAACCACAACTAGACCCCAAAAAGGGATTTGAATAATCCTTATAAAATAAAAGGTTTATTTTGTCAAAAGGCTCTGCAATACACGAACCTCTGAAGAGCTCAAAGAGATTGCCCAAAAGGGCAAGGCAATCACAACAAAGTCTCAATACAGAATCCAGAGGTGTAAAGTCTCAATACAGAGCCAGAGGTGTAGTCAAAAACAGAGCACAGGTTCAAAAATCCATAAATGTGGTCTCAATGCAGAATCCAAAGAAGTCAAGAAACAAAACAGGCTTGAAAAATCAAGAAAACACAAAAAGCAGTGTCTCCAGGCACAGTACACACAAGAAACTCTCCTCTCCCTAGTGCAATCAAAATGAACCGCCAGGAACTATTGAAGGCCCTGTCATATATAGGGTGGAGGGCCGTACTTGGTGGTGATTGGTAGGTGGCCCTGCCCCTTGGGGACTCACCCACAAAAGACATGGAAATAATCCAGGTCTTGAAAGAAAAGTGGACATAATAAATAAAAGAAAAATAAATACAAATAATTAGACAATACAAACAAGAAATACCACTTTGAACCCCACAAAGGGGAGAAATGCTGGCTGAAACATGACACAAACAAGGGTCCAGGGATTTTCTTTAGCCGTTATATTCCTGTTGCACTGACTTCATGTTTAATTTACTTTAATATGTTAGCATTTGCAAACTTTTATCATTTAACATTTTAAGAATGGACGACTGCATTTTAATAGGGGTGGCACAGTGGTAGTGCTGCTGCCACACAGTTAGAAGACGAGCGTTTGTGTCCCAGGTATCCCAACATGGAGTCTGCATGTTCTCCCTGTGTCTGCGTGGGTTTACTTCCACTGTCCAAAGGAAAGGTGAGATGAATTTTAGCCCTACTGTGTGTGTCTGTGTGTGTGTTTGCCCTGCGATGGATTGCACCTTGTCCAAAGTTAATTCCTCCTTTGTGCACTATAGTAATAAGTGTATAAGTTTAATATGTCACTTTGCTATGTGCAAATCTATTTTATAAATCTGCCTTTTTCTACTCACATTCACAGTTGAAACAGAGCCAGATTTAGCACAGGGGTTCACCATATAAGAATTGCTAGGCAAGCATTATAATATAAGACACATAAGGACAACTGCGAAATGGGCAGTCAGACTGAGGACCATTGTATATTATTTTTGTATGTCAAAGTCAGCATGAAACTGTATCCTCTTTCACCTTGTCTAGAATGGCATGATTCATTTAAGTGGGGGTCTGCACATGAAGAAAGAGTATAAAGCCTTGGAACAATGGCCGGTACACCTTTGAAGCCGACGGACAGATGGGAGATAACATCATCCAATCCTGAAAATTCTTCCAATGCAGCAGCAAAAATGGCAGACTCTACACATCGGGGCCCCCCTCTCCTGAACTTGGTTTTTGCCATTGGCTTCCTTCGTCTGTTATGCAGCATAAACCGTCATTAAACAAAGCTAAGTTATTTCTCCTATGTGATTTCTTACCGCCATATCACTAAGGGAGGGGTATCCCCTTTTTATTATATATATTGTGAAATAGGACGGCCCGGACACACACAGGCGGACACTGTTTTAGCCATCACCACAAGTTTATTTACAGTTACTATTATATACAAAGTCTATGTGCACCACCACCAAACCCCCAGTCTCCCCAAAGTCCAGGCTCTCAATAGCCACTTTCTCCACACACAAATCACTTGGGCCTCTCCTCGCCTCCTCTGCACCGATCTCGTCTTCCTCCTCACCCAACTCCAGCCTTGATTGCAGGGCGGCGGCTGATTGCTGACCGCACCCAGCCACCTGTGACAGTACTCTCCCGCTAGCTGAGACCTCCAGGGACCAACGGACCATTCCGCGAGGACGTAATCGCCTCGGCGGCAAGCCAACACATTGCAGCCTAGGGCCCGAACCTGCAAACCAAACAGAAAAACAAGGGGCGGGGACGTTGCCCTGACGCAGCCCCTCGGCTTGTCCTCTCAGCTGGGCCAACGCTCTCCGCTCCGATCGGCACCCCGATGCTCCCTCCTTCGGCCTCCCCGCTCGAGTAGTCCGCAGTCCCCGCCACGGAACCACTAGTGGGATCAGGCTTCGTGTCCACCTACCAAGCTGTGGGTTTCTCCTCTGCATCCGCAGAGGACGGCCCTTCGCAGGCATGTCGAAGGAACTGGCCTCCCCAAGCCGCTTCCTCCGCTTACTTTGGGACGCCGTGGCGGTTCGGATCTGCCCATTATAAGAGGGCAGACCCAGCCCCGCTGGCGTCCAGAGCTTCACGGGGTCGGTCTCCTTTACCTTCCCCACTGTGCCTCTCCGTCCAGGAGCTCCTGCAGTGCGCCGATCTTCTCTCGCCTGCGGCTCTCGATCCAACGCCACTGCCATCCCTCCTGACTCCAGCATCTCCGCCCGGAGGGCACATCGCTCGGCCGGCGGCGACAGCACAAGGCGCAGTTCTTCTTGTAAGTCCGGCAAAATCGCCGCCAAGGAGAGAGAAGCAGCTGGCAGTGGGCTTACCTTGGGGGTAGTTCCACTTACCAACTGCTCTCCATGGGCCATTCCCTACGGCCCACTCGGGTTTCTTTGGTGCACAGGACCGACATTCCCTACTCTCGCCTTCGACCAATCTTTGGCGAGAGAACAGGACACGCTGTCCAATCCCGTGTCTGTTGTGAGGAGGGACTTCTGGTCGGCCATCTCGCTCTCCTCTCTCACAGGAGAGCGTCTCTCCGGGCAGCTCTGCTGCTGCTGCTGCTTCCGCAGCCACAGCCTCTCCTTCTCGGCAGCCACCTTCCTGGACCCCGCGTCGGTGAGCCGCCCCTGAAACACAAAGTCCACCAATGGACCGCCAACGGTCCTTGATACACTCCGTTGCTGTGGGTTGGGTGCACACCGCCCCTGCGGCACATGGGTGAGTTCCCCTGTTGTGCCAGGCCTTTCACAGACTTTACCATGAATGCAGGTCCCCACCTTGACCCAGATGGAGCATCCTGCCGGCAACGCCACTGTAAAATAGGACGGCCCGGACATAACATCAGAGGGGCCGGAGCTGGTAAGGTCTACTTCCATTGCCTCGGTACTGGAAGTGATGTCAAAAGAGCCAGGTGGTATCTCCCGGGAGTGGTCTACAGAAAAGGGAGAAAAAGAGTCAGAGCACTCTGCCACATCCCGGCATGCCTCAGAACTGCCTTCACTCAAGCCCTTTAGCTGCCTCCCATGCGCACGTGTGTGGCAATATTTTTTTATATATATATATATATATATATATAGATATAGATATAGATATAGATATAGATATAGATATAGATATATATAGATATATATAGATTCGGGTTATGTAACACGCCGCAATTATAAAAGAACTAATTCCCAGGGAGCTAATGCTCTCTGCTGGATACACCTATTAACTCCAGCACACCGTGCAACCCTGTTCTGGATCAAGCGTTCTAGAAAAATGACATGACATATCTTGTTTTAATAGTTTTCTTAATTAGTAATAACATAATATAATATTCTCACATCCATTGACATTGGATTTAAAAAGCATTCAGAGTCCTTCATGTTCTGCACACTGTCTGGTATTGTAGATTTAATTTTAAATGGATGCACTTGTCATGTTTGCCCATCAATATACACTTAATATCCCATAATAACATAGTAAAAAAAAATGTTTTCAGGAAGGTATTTAT
The DNA here is from genome assembly GCA_026402145.1 of Polypterus bichir lapradei. Taxonomy (NCBI): domain Eukaryota; kingdom Metazoa; phylum Chordata; class Cladistia; order Polypteriformes; family Polypteridae; genus Polypterus; species Polypterus bichir. The sequence goes on along the minus strand of JANRMT010062837.1, from coordinate 86,702,696 downwards.
TCAAAATCAACAACTGAAATCTCTCCTTCATAGGAGTATTCAGACTCTTTGCTTTTGCACTCCAGATGGTGGTCAGGTGCCTCCTATTTCCTTTAATTCTCCTTGAGATGTTGCTAGAACTTGATTGGCGTCCACCTGTGACAAAGTGAATTGATTGGACCCTAACCCTTCTGGTCAAAATATATAGAATGTACATTAAGATTTATAACACATTCCAACAAGACTGATTAAAGCCATAGAGCAGCCTTGTTATTTTTCAGAAAAAGTTGTAATGAAAGGCAAATCAGATATGTATGAAAAATAATTGAACTACCACCGGTTCTACTTTATATATCAAAAAAATAAAAAAAAATAGTGCCTGTCGGGATGCAGCCCTGACTTTTGAAGTTAATATATTATTAAATGACTTCAGAACAAATCACTTATCTAATTGTATTCTGAAAAGTAGTGGTATACCATTTGCGAGAAATTAAACTTTCTAAAAGATGTCTGTCATCTTTTATTATCTAATTCAACCCAGTAATGAACTGCATTGACAGTAATTTCTGAGGAAATTGCTCTCTGACTACTAAGGGGTATGCATCTGCATTTAAAATCATGAGCACCTGCAATTACCCACATTTCTTTTTTAGTTTGCCGTTTAGTTATGATTCATAATCCTCTACATCAAAATTTAGTGAAGCAGGATATTCATCACAGTTTCTTTACCTTCAGAAATCAATGTATTTTGATTTGCCTTAATTTTTCCTGTATTACTTGCAATTTCAATCTAAATTTTGTTTATTGTGGTAACAAATTAGCAGTGTTCACTCTGTGGTAGACATTTAACAATTTGTGGCTGATAAACTCCACTTTAATAGCAGCTTGTGTGAGCAGTCAATTATCCCGGAAATTCACGTTCTGCATGGTCTGGCAGAGGGGTAGTTAAAGATGTCAGCCTGCATTGTGGCTCTGGAATTTTGCAAATAGAGCAGAAGCAGACAGATAAGTTCACCTCTCTGTGCTCTTGTCAGTCTGCATTTTGTTCTTCTCATCTTCTTTGTAGAAGTTAAACACACTGCAACATCCCTGACAATGGGTATTGTGCAATCGTACTACCAAGAGTTGTTAAAGAATTTCTGCTGACATGCTAGCAGTAAAACCATCAGGGTCTGTGTGCGTAAAGGAAAAGCAAAACTCTACTGTCTTGATGGAGTGTGTTTTTTTTATTTTCTCGTATATGAAGTATAGGGAAATTATTGGAATTATCAAAAAGATTTGATGTCGAGATTTTGATGAAACTCGACATTTTAGACTTCACTGAGTCCAAAAATACCATTTTTGGAATTATGTCTATGTGTCTGTCTCTGTGTGTGTTTGTTTTTTTTTTATTATTATTATTTTTTTTTTATATAACTTGAGTACGCTTTCAGTTAGGACAACCAAATTTTGCATACAAGTATTAGGTGCAAAACGTAGATTTCTATCAACCAATTTATTCAACTTTACTTTTATAATAATTATTCAATATAGTATTAATTTGAATTGTTGTTGATGATTCTTTAATGTACATAATATAAAAGTATAATCATTTTCTTGCAGTTTACTCAAATATCCATCCCTATATCTGAGTAAACGAGAAAGTCGAGGGGAGACCACTTCCGATTTCGTTTTTTTGGTTTTTTTGTGGGTGGGATCAATGTCTTCCTGTATGATTCAACTGCACTTTAACTTCATTCCATGGATAGATGGCATGATTTCCTCCTGACGATTCCATTGCTACAGAGCAGAATTAATTAGTTATTTGAACAATGTGAAGGTGCCCAGTGATGAATACCCAAACTGGCACACAAACTACTATGATGCTTGAGTACTGGTATGAGGTTCTTACCGTGCAATGCAATGTCCCCAGCTGCAATGGGGACCATAATATCCAAAAGTTCCATCTAGGTAGAGACAAGCTCTTTAGGATTTGTCCCATACATTTAAGCACAGTTCAATTGAACATGGCTGTCCACCTTGCTTCTGTAATGGAAGGTGTGGATGGACTAGCCTCCCAGTCAGAAGTGATAGTGTTACCTTATCACAGTAGAAGGGCATCCTGGCATGAAGGATAGGTTCTCTTTTTCCTGATGTGGAGGCCCATCATAGACAGAAACCACAGATGGATGGGCATCCCACCTGGGATGGTTGCCGTTTCCTTTCCAGTCAGGGGCAGGAATGGTAGCAGGTCAGGGGGAGATGATAAACAAAACTGACTAAGCTTGGAAATATAATGGATGCAGAAAGTATTCAGAACCCTTCACTCTGTGCACACTTTGTTGTGTTGTAGACTTCATTTTAAATGGATAAATCTTCCATTTTTGCTCACCAATGTACACTCACTAACTCATAATAACAAAATGATTGCATGTTTTCAGAAAGGTTTATTAAAAATAAACTGAAATCTCTCATGTACGTAAGTATTCAGATCCTTTGCTCCAAAGTTTGGTCAGTTACATCCTGTTTGCTTTAATTCTGCTTGAGATGTGACTGGATCTTGACTGGAGTCCACTTGTGACAAGTTTAATTGATTGGACATTGTTTAGAAAGTCACACACCTGTGTATATAAAGTCCTACAGTTCACACAGGACAAAAATAGAGCCATAAAATCCAAGAAACTGTAGGCCTTTGCGATCAGATTCTGGTGAGACATAGATCAGGGCAAAGGGATGAAACATTTCTAAAGCTCTGAGTGTTCCCAGAAGCACAGAGGCCTCGATAATTGTGAAATGGAAAAAGTTTGGAACCACTAGGACTCTTCCTAGAGGTGGCCATCCAGCTAAACTGAGAAACAGGGCAAAAAGAGCCTTGGTGAGGGAGATGATCAAGCACCCAATGGTGACTCTAACAAAGTTTCAGAGGTCCTCTGATGAGATGGGAGAACCTGTTAAAAGGACAGCCGTCTCAGCAGCACTCACTCATTCAGCTATTTATGGAGAAATTGCTAGACAGAAGACACCCTTGCCAAACAGTTTTTTCAAGGACTCAGAGCATGTGGAAACAGTTTTTCTAGTCTGATGAGACAAAAATAAACTCTTTGGGCAAAACTCTGAACTCTACTCATGGTGAAAATCAGACACTGCTCTTCATCCGCCTAATACCATCACTATGGTGAAGCAAGGTGCTGGGAACATTATGATATGGGGTGCTTCTCCATGGCAGGGAATAGGACACTGGTCAGACTTGAGGTAAGGATGAATTCAGCCAAATACAGAGAGGTCCTTAAAGAAAACCTGCCCCAGAATGCATGCAAGCTAAAACTGGGGTGATAGTTGACCTTTCAGCTTGACAATGACAATGAGACAAGACGAACAATCTGACTGTCCTTAAGTGGCCCAGCCAAAACTCAGACTTAAACTCTACAGAACATTTGTGGACAGACCTGAAGGTGGTAGTTTACACACCCTTCCCATCCAATCGAATAGATCACTGAGCCCCAAAACCCCAGACACAATTACACAACCATAATCCTGGGCTCATATTAAATTATTTGTATTAAACAAGTACCCTCAAGAGGTCTCTTCTCTCAAATACAGCATAATGATAGATAGATAGATAGATACTTTATTAATCCCAAGGGGAAATTCACATAATACAATAATGTACAATAATACAATTTTTCTTTCTTTCTTTCATTCTTTCATTACTCCCCAAGGCAAATGTTGTCCTCTTCCTCCCGACACCAACTTCCCAAGTCAAGTGAAAAGACTTCTTTCATACCGAACCAGGGAGTATGACCAGGTCAGACAGAACCCCCTAGAGTAGGGATACATGTTCTTTGCTGCTCCCTTTGGTGGCAACCAACATGGCTGTCCAATGAGACTACAATACACAGTGTGCACCTGGGCACTCCAGCCAAGGGAAGCTGCCTTATCTACTGCCTTGGGGGATTATGAAAGCCTGATAGGCGGCCTCCCCCTGTCCTTCCACTACATTTCTTCTGGCTAGACAAGGGTCCATCCATCTCATTCGGGAATCCTGATAGGTGCGCTGTAGTGTCAAACGCTGGCACTATATCTGATCATGTTCAGCTCTGACGGGAGAGCATCCGCTGTGTGGGAAGAAAAGCACGTAGCCTTGATATCTCTGGCAATCAGCAGCTATCCTCTAAAACACATGTAGCTCTGATCTCTCTCTTAAAAATGTCAAACGTTACTCCTTAACAATCCGTAGAAGATAATGTCTGTTAAACAAACAGGTATTGCTAGCTAAGTGGAGGCAAGGTATGCTCGAACACATGGCGAGAGGTAGAGTGACTCGAACGGAGGCTGGCGCGTGAGTGAGGAGGGACCTGCCCGCTTCTCCTGCTTTCCCATCAGTCCACAGCCTCTCTCTCGGATTAGCGCAAATAAATCGAACTATGATACTTAGCGTGATGAGAGAAGTTGCAAAATCAACTGGAACATTCAAGCAAATTATAGAAAAAAACCTGATCTAAATCCATTAAGTAGTTCTCTCATGAAAAGTGGATATATAGTATATAAACAGGCATACTATTTAGTATGTGAAGTCTTCTTCCACACTGATAAACAACCCAGATTACAGCTAAACATGAGGTCTGAACACACTTACACCTTCTAACTAGACCCCAGTAACTAAACTCGATTACACTACTGGAACAAAATGGCTTTTTATGCCAATATCACATTAATGCACTGTTCCTTTTTATTTCAGAAGTATTGATAAAACAAAAGAGGTACGGACTGACTAAAAGTAAATATATATATATATATATATACATAATAACAATAACTATTGATAGCGACCAATATAAAAATGGGAATAGCTACAGAAGAAGACTGTGCATATTTGCTTTACTAATTACTGTCATATAAACACCTTGAAATCTATTCAAAGTTTCTGTATGAGATTTTGGGACAACTTAGCTTTTAGTTAACCAAACAAACTTGATGGACTGAATGATCTCCTGTTGTTTGCCAGACTTCTTATATTCTTACATTCTAACCCTTAAAGAAGCTCCAGCGCTATCAAACAATGTTATGTGCTCTTATTACACTGACTGAGTCGATTTAATAATTTTTATTCAGTTTAAAGTTTCGCTTAATATTTACACAAGCAAAAGCTTATTTGAAAGAAAGGCTATACATAAGTCATGTGTATGAAACATACCTTCTTGATGGCCTGATTTTTATAAAATACTTTGTCGTATGAAACAAAAGAACAACTAAGCGATTTGCAAATAATATACAACTCTGTTATAAATCCACAAGTACATAACCACATTTCATGCTCCTCTGATTATGGAGGTGATGAGCTTTTCTCCTTCCAATCAATTGTTAATTAAAGAAAACCATTGTATTGCTGACAAAAAATGGAACAAAAAAATTCAAGCTGAGGCAGCCGGTAGGTGAAAGATAAGTAAAAGTCAAAAGAAGACAACAATAGGTCCTCTCCTTTTGTGTTTTCATTGATGAAAAAAAAGAAACTTAACAGTTTTGATTGTTTTTCTTCTGTGAAAGTGTATAATCCATCTAGTTTTTTTTGTTGATTATCTCTACTGCAATATGTGATACTTTATACCTCAATATACCTCATTCCAGAGTATTTTCAAATCTGTGAGATTTAAATCCAGCTTATTGTGACAAATTTAGCATTTCAATGGCTGCATGTTTTGCTTTGACTTTTCAAGCCCACAAGAAATATTTAACATATCTGGATTTAGATCATATCGCTATGTAAAACCCTCATGTTCAATTAGTGCTTTGTTTATTGTTAAGATGCTGGAGGCTAGCTAATTTCTTTTCTTCTGATTTTATCCATAAACAACACATTTTAGAAAGTGCATGCATCCATTCATTTTGTGAGCCCACTTAAATCATTAAAGCATCATCAAGAAGGAGATCCTAACCCAGCAGGATGTGGTACAAGGAAATTCCTAAGCCGGTGTAGGCCAATATAGATTTTTGCCCACACATTTTTCTCATTGACCTACCCTGTTTTGTAGCTTAGCTTTTTAAATATTTTTTCTATTTAGATGAAGAAGAAAACGTTGTGTTTATATAGTGGTTTACATAGAGAGGGGAAGCCACTTCCATCAGCACCAATATGATGTGACAGCAGCCATTTTGTGCTAGTGCACTCACCACACATTAGTTACTACGTGGTGAAGAGGTGACAGAAATAGGTAGCCAATTAGAGACAGGGGATGATTAGGAGGCCAGCATGACCAGACAATGATTAGACAGTTTAGGCAAGACATTGGAACACACCAAACTCATTACCAAAGATGCTCTTGACCGCAAAGAGTCAGGACCTCAGTTTCACGTCTCATCCGAAGGACACCATTTTTGCAGCACAGAATTCAAGTCACTGTGCCGGGGCATTGGGATCAACACTCAGGCCATAGGGTAAGAGGAACCTGTTGGCCTCACCATCACCTCCTCCAGTTGCAACCTAAGCTTTTTCCTAGATGGTCTTTCAGCCAAGAACTGGCTGGACCAGAACATGCTTAGTTTTAGGTGGTTTACCTATTCTGAAGTGAAGGTGGATTGGCTGCATATCACATTTTTACAAATGTAAATGAGCTTTGCAGTGGAACCGGGCCATCAGTTAACCCCAAATGCCAAACACAAACACACAAAGAGTTCAAATATTCAAGTGGTTTATTCAATACAATTCCTCCAAAGTAGCACAAGCACAAATCACAGATTCTCTCTCTCTCCACAATACTTCTCTTCTTATCACCGCACTGCCTCCAGTAGGGTGTTGCTGTACGTCCTCCCAGCTCCGACTCACCTGGATAAGGGAGTCTGGTTCCTTTTATTATGGATCTGGGAGTACTTCTAGTGCCAGGGCCACAGCCCGATGGAAGTACTTCCGGGTCATAAGGAAGTCCCATAAATTGGGTGAGCACATCTCTCGTCAGCGCCCCCTTGCAGCACCCATGGTACTCAACGGGGCTGTGTTGCCGGACTACATTTCCCAGTATTCCCTGCTGGTTCCCAAATGGGCACCTGTATGGAGGGTTGCTGCCATTTCGTTTCCTGGGGGAATAGTGTTTCCCCTGTGACATCTTTTACAATTGATGGGCTGTCCATCCATCCCTTCTGGCCATGTCTTCTGGGTCTGGCTCCTTCCTCTCTCCTTCCTCTCTCCTGGCCTGGATGCCAGTCAAAACCATGTGGCACTGACAGCTTATACTTCATACATGTATTTTATTGCACATCTTCCTTGGTATATATATCAACAAATTATAATCCTATGCAGGGTTGCCAGGATTAGCTTTATCACTATATTTAACTCTTTAAAAGCATATATATGGATAGTGATTTTACAGTGTAATTCCAAATTTAGACTCCCTGTTTGTTTGCCCACACTGGGCCTGAACTTCTCAACTGGGCCACTGCTGCCTGCCCACATAGAGCCAATGAGTTTGTCCATACTAGTCCTACACTGGTGCAAATTCAGTTTGTTTGCTGGCTTGTAATAACATACAGATGTGTTTTCTGATCACATGACTATTTTTTCCTAAATGGCTCCTGCTTTTTGCCTGTTACATTCTGTGTTGTTGTTTTATGTTATTCTGTGTAGTGTTAGAGTTGATTATTACTGATAAATATGATTTTCACAAATTATATATTGATTACATTGAATGACTTCTGTCCTTGTTAACTATTAGCTTTTGCCTTTAGCACTCTTAGAAAGCATTTTAATTAAAGCCTCTTGATCTGTGACCCAGTCCTGTTGCTTCTTTAGCACAAGGACAAGGATAGATAAGAAAACCAGTACAATCTAGTGCAGCAGAATCCTGACTTTTAGGGTCTTGTTTATCAGTAACTAGCAAGGACAAGAGATGTGAAACTCATCACGTACGTCTGTAATTGACAAGTGTTTTTAAGAAATGTGACAAGCATCTTAAGTAATCTCTAGTAAGTAAGTCATCTCTTTCCATGTACTGAGTGGCTCCATGTGCGTGTTAAGGGTATTTTTGGATGGTCAGTCGGAAATATAAAAGAGCATGGACAAGGCAGTAATAACTAGAGCAGAGAAAGGTAATGTGGAACAGCATCCTGCAAGCAGACTATTACTGTGTCCGCTTTCTGATTCTGAGGCTGTCTATGATGGCCTGCCAAGCCCTGCGAATGTCCACGTCTAGGGCAAGAGCGATTCACCATCTTGGGCTCTTTGCTCGGGAACAGGATCTCATGAGCACATTCTCAGTAGCTGCCCAAAAGCACTTGGGGAAGGACGTTATTGTTGGCGGCACGACCAGGTACTGAGAGCAGTTGCACAGACAGCTGCTGCTGACATAACCACCAGCAGCCATCACCGACCTTCAGGCAGGCGAGAAGTACACCACGCAACCCAGATCTGCAGAGGGCCACCTCAACTCAGTTGTTGATTCACATATGAAGGTAGACTTGGGCAAACAGCTAAGGTTTCCGGAGCACATCACTGCAACATCGCTCTGGCCAAACATGGTCATTTTCTCTAACAGCACTAAACAAGTGACCATGATAGGGCTCAGTGTACCCTGGGAGGAGAGCCTGGATGAATCACAGGGGAGGAAACGTGAGAAATACCAGGAGCTCGCAGAAGGCAAGGTTGGAAGACTAGTTGTGTGAGCCAATAGAGAGATGAGACGTTGAGGCTTCACAGGCCACTCACTCTGCCACGTCATGGGCAGGGTGACAAAGAGGAGAGCCGTCAAGACCATTATTTATGCTGCAGAGAGGGCCCCTAGGTGGCTCTGGCTAAAGAGGGAGGCTCATTGGTTGTGCTGCTTGGATGCAAGCTGGGAACGGATCACCCCCGGCTGGGTCGCCTGGGCAAGTGTGTCTGATTTTGGGTAAGACCCATAACAGTTAAACACCACAGGATACATCACTGAAGATGCGTCCCAGCGATTCCAAGGATGTATCACTCAACTTCTCTTTCTGAATTGGCTTTGTTATCTGACTTGCACAAGGTAAGACAGTATTTTCTGTCAGTTTTATGGCAAGGAAGTCTTTTTGGGATGTGTAAGTGCCAATCACGTTTGGCTATAGCATCTAAAGTACAAGACTGCCCACTGGGATGTATGATTGATCAGTTTCCTGACAAGAAACTGGCCTTTGTTCAACATACAATTAAATGGCACAAGATGGTGAAAAACAGCCTAAAAGTTGCAGGTGGCCTAAAGAAGGTACCTTTGATTTGGATCCCCTAGAATTCCCAAGGGCAAAGATAGATAATAGAGGAGGAGAGAAAGATAAAGATATAGCAATTAAAGATAAACAACAACAACAACATTTATTTATATAGCACATTTTCATACAAAAAGTAGCTCAAAGTGCTTTACATAATGAAGAATAGAAAAATAAAAGACACGGTAAGAAAATAAAATAAGTCAACATTAATTAACATAGAATAATAGTAAGGTCCAATGGCCAGGGTGGACAGAAAAAACAAAAAAAAAACTCCAGACGGCTGGAGAAAAAAATAAAATCTGTAGGGATTCCAGACCATTAGACTGCCCAGTCCCCTCTGGGCATTCTACCTAATATAAATGAAACAGTCCTCTTTGGATTTAGGGTTCTCACAGAAGGACTTGATGATGATGGTCACGTAGACTTCTGGCTTTTAATCCATCCATCATTGTTGGAGCATCATGATGCTTTGAGTAGAAACCGGAAAAAGAAACAAGAGAGAGTAGGGGTCAGTACGGATTTTAGAGCCACCAAGAATAGTTATTATGATGAATTGTACATACAGAGTATCAGGATTAAGTTAAAGTGAAGTTATGAAAAGGCCGTGTTAAAGTAATGTGTTTTCAGCATTGTTTTAAAGTGCTCTACTGTATTAGCCTGGTGAATTCCTATTGGAATTAAGATTAAAGATATAAGAGAAATATAAAGCCAGATGGAGAGTATATGTTGATAGAAGAAAAATGGAGAAAAGAGCAGGTTAGAGAAGGAGCGATTGTACAAATCATATCGCAGGATGGAAGACAAATTAAATAAGTTGATGATATCGTCCCTAGGAGATGAGAAAGGGAAAAATGTTCAGGAGAGTCAGTCTTGTATCGATTTGAGTCCCATGAGGGTGACACTGAGTGACAGCATAGTGAAAAGAGCACATATACTTTTTATTGCAGTTTGTACAAATTACAATAAATCTGAACTGATTACAATACATTATAATTTTTTAAAAATGCTTGGATTTTTGAAAGTACTGAGCTACCTTTACATCACATTTTCAAAGGCGTGTCGAGTTCATACATGACAGAAAAAAATACCGAGAAACTGAAAAAAGGCAGAATGTGCAACAGAGCCCAACCACAATAAAAACAACTTGAAGTACCACAAATTTATCATATTTTTTAACACATGAGTCAATGTTTCTGAAGATATGGTAATAAAAAAACTGAGAACAACATTTGAGTGAGTAAACTCATTAGCGCTCACTGATACCAATCAGTCTGTAAATAGACAGGGAGAACATGCAGACTCCATGTAGAAAATGGCACTGTGAGGCAGCTGTGCACTACCACTCTACCTTTGTTAAAACATCCGTGCTGAACGTATTACATTTCAACCTGATTATACTTAGGTGAATTGTCGTTTCTAAATTGACCCAAATGTGGATGAATATGTGTGTGTTCACCCTATAGTGGACTGGCGTACTGTTTAAAGGTTGTCTTGCCTTGCGACCAGTTACCCTACTCAGCTACCCTGTGACCCTGCCCTGCATATGCGGGTTAAGATGACGGATGCCTGTAATGGCCATTCAGTTCTTCTCACTTGATTGCATGCAACCTGCATGCTCAATATTCTCTGTCACCAAAGCACATGCATGCATTATTAATCCAGAAGCAGCAGGCAGTATCTTAACAAAATAATGAAATAAGCTTCCATATAGTGAAAGAATATTAGCTATCATAAGTGAAACGTTTTTCAGTTGCCTAGCTGTTTACAGAACAGAGACCACAATGCACATCTGAGCATTCAGGGTGAATCACAGCACTTGATGATGAGTTTCTGAGGTGAATCCAGGACCCTGGTCCACAAGATTGCAGCAGAGGAAGACGAATAGCAAAGTGAAACACACAACCAGATTCCTTTTGAAATGGTTGAATCTCACAATAATTATTTGCCTTTCTGTTTTTTTTTTCCTCCTAAAAACAACATTTATCCACTATTTTGCAGCATGTGTTGTAACCACAAGGGGGTGCAACTGAACCCCAAACCTCAGACACCATATCACCCAACACAACTCTGGGTTTAAAAAAATAGATTTTAATTTTCACAGAACTCCTTCCCTAGAACACACGGCCACAGATACAATACCACTGTATAAAAGTCTTCCTCTCCTTCAATTCCTCCTGGTGAGTTTCGCTGGCTGCCTCCTGACTCTGACTCTTTGATTTGAGGTGGCAACTTCTTTAAAAGTAAGACTCGGGAATGCTTTCAGTGTCACTGCACTGCATGTCGGAAGCACTTCCAGGTCAAGTGGAAACCAGTGTTGTCCTCTCCTGGCAGTGCCCATTGGTGGCTCCAAGGACCCCAATAGGGCTGCACTTCCACACACCAATTCCCATACAACCCTGCAGATGTCCTGACTGTGATCAGCCTAGAGGAACACTGCCATCTTCTGTGTGGGGGTATGAACCGCTCTCAGTATCCACGTTCACCCAGTATATTCATTATACCTCAATCCCAGCCAGAACGGACATTACTGGGTGTTTCAACTGGGTTGACTTTCCACTACTGCAATCCTTCTATTATGGCCTCTCAGTCTGTCAAGAACTCAGTCTCCATCCCAGCCAGGATGCCAGTCTGTCCTCCATGGCACTTACAGTGTGTAATCACAAGAAATTATTCAACACTTCATAACATTTTATCTTGAAAATTGGAGATACAGTATTTGAATTTTATTTTTTTAAGTTTTTTCCACAGTGGGACCCCCATGCTCATCACATCCATTATAAAACAAAAGAGGAGGCCAGTTATTTTTTTTAAATGTATAAAATATGCTTTATATTAGAACACAATTTCATGTGGAAAATTAACATATACAATGATTGTGAAGAAATAACTTCGACTTGAAAAATGCTAAACTTATTTTTTAATTTTAGGAAGACACAGGGGGTCAGTAATAACTGAATAACAGGAGGGCTCTTATGTCTTTCAATGAGAACTTTGGCTGAAGTGTTATTGAAGCCTTAAAAAATGATCGGAATTAAAAATGTCATCATGTTATTTTTTTTAGTCTGTTTTGGATGTATAACAGGCCTACATAATCAAAACCAAGGAGAAATAAGCATTTTTCTCTCACAGCGAGAAATCAACTCGGTGGTTAAGCAGGCCTCAACTCTTGTGGTGTCAGTTTTCAAATGGATTAATTTTAAGTATCACTTGGTGATTCATATCACATCACTTTAATGAATGTTGAAGCTCCCCTCTGGAGTTGATGTGGATCATTATAGATGCATCTAACTAAGTGCTAGAGGCTATTTATGATTGTTACTTCATTTAATGGTATTCAACAAGATATATACTTTTTGAGGCAGCAGAACTAATGGAAAATTGTGTTCTTGCTTTCATCTTATATTGGTGTCTTTGTCGGAAAGATTTTCTTCATAACGCAGCATATTTGTAATGACCTGTCCATTCAAACACAAAATGCGTATTTTGGCGGCACCAGCAGATGTGAGTACAGCAAAGTGCATGAGGATAAGCTTGACAAAAGGAGAATATGCTCCTGGCCATTGTTATTCCTGTGCTAACAGAGCGAAACCAGCTCAAGTGTTATGGGAGCAGGTGTATAAATCTGCCAAGGATCAAACCAAGCTTTGCTATGATTTGATCTCACAGTTCCTGAACTAAAAATATCTCGTACCTTTTATAATTCCTAAAACACTGTTCGTTGCTCACAGGCAGGTGAACTATCAAACCGATGTAGGTGATATGGAAACCTTGACAAGTTTTAAGAAGTATCTGAATGAGATATTGGGACAGCTTAACTGCTAGCTGAACAAACAAGCTTGGTCGACTGGGTGGTCTCCTCTCATTTGTCAGATTTCTTCTGTTCTTATTAGCAACTCTTCTCAGTCATACTGAATAGTTCTGTCCATAAAGTATTTGAAGCAGAGGTGGCCTTAGGGGTGTGCGGGGCCTAGGGCTGACGCGGGTCCAGTTACGTCAAACGCTGTTACCAGTATGTGTGGACTGTATAAACGTGCGTGCGAATTTAATAAAAATAATGTTAACATACACCAGATTTTCTCATTACAGTATTCAGCTATATTTTTGCAAGATAAAATGCGGACTTTATCAAAATATAATGATGTAATCTATTAAAACAGTGCACCACGATCTCTTCCACTCACGGCGTCAGCAGCGATACGGCTAAACCAGTAATAAAACATTCCACTACCAAACACTTCCCACACTGTTTCAACTAGGCCTACTGTAGCAAACTGAACTAAAGACTCAGCAAAGAAACAATGGCAGGCTCTCCAGACATGAAGGAGTCATAAGCGACATGCCATCAATTGTTCCCAAGTCAAAACAGAAGCCAACGCAGTGACTAATGGGCTATGCCTATTTTAGGAAGGAATTATACTGGCGACCCTTTTTGGGCGATGAAGGTGGAATATGGAATATTTTCACGTACATGTACGGAATTTGGGATTTTAAAAGGGTTCCTCTTAGAAGCATATATATATATATATATATATATATATATATATATATACACAGTATATACACACTGGAGAATATAACTTGACAAATCCGCTTGAACAGAACATGCGAACCTCAAAAGTGGGGCCCCCTTAGGCAGGGGCCTGGGGCGGTCGCCCCACTTGCCACTCCCAAACGCTGCTCTTGATTTGAATAAAATTAGGGTTAGTATAAGATCCTATGGACCTCCTGAGCACCAATACCACTGGTGCCCCCACAAATGCACAAACAGACCGATCAAAGTTTTCACATTTTACTGTTATACAACATTGAATCATAGTGGATTTGATTTGCCGTTTGCAACACTGATCAACAGACAATAACTCCTTAATGTCAAAGTGAAAACAGATCTCTGCAAACTGGTCTAAATCAATTACAAATAAATTAAATGATCGACTGCATAAGTATTCAGGGAAAATAGTCACTGCTCCTCCCTGTAGTGCCTTCTAGTGGCCCCCATGGTATCCAGCAGGGCTGTAAAGGAAAACTCCAATGTCCATAATTCCCTGCTGGCATTCGGGGCACCTCCATGCTGCAGGGCGGCCCTCATCTGGAAGGTTGAACTTGTGGTGAGTCATTATGGTGGCCTAACCTACACAATGAAGGCAAAAAACACTCCAAGTAACTTGATTGATATCCAAGTCACTGAATATCCACTTAAATCAATCTTTAAGAAATGCAAAGCAGAGCCACGGGTGTCAAACTCCGGCCCCGGAAGGGCTGCAGCGGCTGCAGGTTTTCATTCTAACCACCTTCTTCATTAGTGACCAGTTTTTGCTGTTAATTAACTTGTTTTGCTTTAGTTTTAATTAACTTTACTCAGGTCCCTTAGTTGTCTCTTTTTCCTTAATTAGTAGCCAAACAATAACGAGACACAAAACAAGCCGCCACCTGACCAGTTGTCCTGTGCCCATCATACAATATCTGAAAATAAAGAAAGGTGATGGTCTCGGTAAGGTTGATCTCTCAGCTCAACAAAACATCTTTACAATGTTTTTAGAAAAAAACAGAACAAATCAACAGTTTTGGAAATGTCTGCTGTGACAGAATGAGAGCAGCAACAAGCCATGGAATTAAAGAACGGATTTAATTATCAGCAAGAATCGGCTTCTCATTAAGAGATTGGTTGGAGAGAAATTGGTTGGAGTTTGAAATCCCAGTTTAGCTGGTCATCCGTTTCACATCTCATTTCTGTTTGGCTGCCATTTAATGAAGAAAGGAATCAATTCAGAGGACTGAATCCTTAAAAACAGGGCTATTAAAATGATGAGAAAAGAAGTTAATTAGCAGAAAAAAAACTGGTCCCTGATTAAGAAAAGGGTTAGAATGAAAACCTGCAGCCACTGCGGAGGCAAGGAGTTTGACAATCCTGGCTTAGAGTATTATCATCTGAGGGGTACCATTTATGCAAGAAAAAGTACACATGTTCCATACATCAAGGGTGACAGTTTTGCTGCAGAAGGGATGCAGACAACAAGAAACTCCCCATAGGTTGTTGTAGCCTAATAATACCAACTGCCTGCTATGAACATCTGGCCCCCAAAAACGGGCTTCAGCTGGTACTGATGGAAATAATAATAATAATTCTTTATATTTATATAGCGCTTTCCTCACTACTCAAAGTGTCCTCCACATAGGGAGGACCTGGGAAGCGAACCCACAATCTCCTTACTGTAAAGCAGCAGCTCTACCACTGTGCCACTTGTGTGGATAGAGTATGGCATAGCTGTAAATCAGCCAAGAGTAGACCAGCCACAAAAACTGAGTGATTGGGCAAGAAAAAGAGTAGGGAGGGAGGCCACCAAGAGGCCTACAAGAACTCCAATGGAGTCACAAGCTACAATGGCTAACACTGAAGGGACTGTACAGACAACAACTGTGCCCAGGTAATTTACAAATCACAATTAAATGGGAAAGTGGAAGAGAGAAAAGCACTGGTACAAAAACAAAAAAAACCAAAAATGACATAGTAGCACAAGGCACACAGGGGAGGACTGAAGTCAGCTGGAAGGAGGTTCTACGGTCTGAAGAGATCAAAATTAAGATTTTTGGCCTTTATACTAAACGTCACCATTGAACACAGCACATTGTCAAACACACAGCCTATCCCCGTAGTGAGGCACGGTGGTGGCAGCATTATGCTGTGTGGATGCTTTTCTGCAGCAGACTCTGAAAGGCATGCAGAGAGAAAATGAATTCAGCAAAATACAGGGGAATCCTGGAGGAAACCTAATTTGGTCTACAAGAATCCTATACCTTGGGAGAAGATTTGTTTTCCAGCATGGCAATGGCCCCAAGCATACAGCCAAAACTACACAGCGATGGCTTAAATACAACAATGGTGATGTCTGTGAGTGGCCGAGTCAGAGTCCCAATCTCAATTCAATTGTGAATGTGTGACTTAACTTAAAAAGGGCAGCTTACTCACAATCACCATGCAGCCTGACAGAGTTTGAGCAGCTTTTGCAAAATAGAATGGAAAGGAGTCTAGATGTGGAAAAGCTGATAGAGGGAGCCCTATGTGCCAAGATTCAAGGCTGTCATGGCTGCCAAATGTGCATCTACTGACCTGAAGCAGTGAAGACTTATGACATCAATTATTTTGTGTTTTATATTTGTAATTAATTTTAACCACTTTACACAGACGTGTTCTCACTTTGACATCAAAGAGTCTTTTTCTGTTGATCAGTGTCAAAAAAGCTGAATTAATTCCATTGTGATTCGATGTTGTACTGTATAACAAAATAAATTAATTCCATTGTTATTCGATGTTGTACTGTATAACAATAAAATAAATTAATTCCATTGTTATTCGATGTTGTTTAACAGTAAAATGTGAAAACTTCAAATGAAGAGTATATCTTTTTAGGCATTGTATACACTATAAACCAAAACAATTTAATAAGTCAGTACTAAAGATTAACAAACCTCCAAAAGACAGGCACTAGTGACCTGTATCTATTTTCTTAAATTCCAAACAAAGGCCCTCAGGAGTGAATCTGTGTAATCAATTGTTTCCAGCAACAACATATGTACTAAAGCAAGGTAATAAAATGGAATTGAAATGCACAAAAAGAAAACATTAAATAGAAAAAGAACTATAATTACTACCCTAGTCAATTCTTTCAGTCCATAATAGAGCAAATCAACAGAGTAAGGCAAAGCAAAATGCCTTTCAGCTACTGGCACAAAAGCAGCATAATGTGTAAATCTGAACAGAGTTTTTCTTCTTCTTCTTCTTTCAGCTGCTCCCATTAGGGGTCACCACAGTGGATCATCTTTTTCCATATCTTTCTGTCCTCTACGTCTTGCTCTGTCACCCCCATCACCTACATGTCCTCACTCACCACTGCCATAAACCTTCTCTTAGGCCTTCTTCTTTTCCTCTTGCCTGGCAGCTCTATCCTTAACTTCCTTCTCCCGATATACTCAGAAATTCTACAGCCAATAATGAATACAAATCTATATGTCCAAAAGTATTGCACTTTACATGAAATTTATCTACCTTTAACATCCTTCTTCCAATATACCCAGCATCTCTCCTCTGCACATGTCCAAACCAACACAATCTCACCTCTCTGACTTTGTCTCCAAACCGTCCAAATTGAGCTGACCCTCTAATGTCCTCATTTCTACTCCTGTCCATCCTCATCAAATTCTATTTAATAATTTGTTTAATAACTAAGAGGCTCTGCGCTGAGCACTAGACGCTTCGCGGATCTGCCGCTTGTGTATGGGGAAGCGGATGTACAATTTAAACCAATTGTTATTTTCCTGGGAATTGTTACATATGAGAGGTGGCATGGTGGTGCAGTGGTAGCGCTGCTGTCTTGCAGTTAGGAGACCCAGGTTCGCTTCCCAGGTCCTCCCTGCGTGGAGTTTGCATGTTCTCCCCGTGTCTGCGTGGGTTTTGGGTGGCACAGTGGTAGCTCTGCTGCCTCACAGTTAGGAGACCCGGGTTCGCTTCCCAGGTCCTCCCTGCGTGGAGTTTGCATGTTCTCCCCGTGTCTGCCTGGGTTTCCTCCGGGTGCTCTAGTTTCCTCCCACAGTCCAAAGACATGCAGGTTAGGTGGATTGGCAATCCTAAATTTTCCCTAGTGTGTGGGTGGGTGTGTGTGCCCTGCAGTGGGCTGGCGCCCTGCTCGGGGTTTGTTTCCTGCCTTGCACCCTGTGTTGGCTGGGATTGGCCCCACGACCCCCGTGACCCTGTAGTTTGGATAATGGATGGATGGATTGTTACATATGCATAATAGAACTATTTTACATTACAGTGCGTAATTAACCATAGTAAAAAATAGCAAAACATTATAAATTGAAAGAAAATTATGTTTCATGTTTCGTTAGAGGTATTTGTTGTGTTATACATTTTCATTCTGTTTGGCTTTGAAATTAACATGCAAATACTTTTTAAACTTACACTTTTACTGTAAAACTTCAGTAAAAACAATATTTGGAATTAACTTTACATCGATATCGCATTGAATTTTGATTCCGTGTTTGGACTTACATGGCGACAACGCAACATATAACTGTCCGTGAGCGAATATCGTTTCTTTCTCTCTAATAAATAAACAAACTGTTTTGAATGTTTGTGCCTGTGATTTGTTAATTGTCATAGCAAAAGCTATTCTAACAGGAAACTGTAAATGTTTTAATACGAATGACATATCAAGATCTCCTTTGGTGTGTAATGTTATTCAATGAATATGTACTACATTACCATTCTTGTCGACTGTTTGATACCTCCGTCTTTTGAAACTATTAATGCTGACAATTTGTCACATGTTGGTTTATTATAAATGTGACCGTGATCTTTTGGATTCATATAGATGTTTTCTTGGATTTCTTTGTCCATATTTTGCCGATAAATTTTGTGTAAAGTGCAATACTTTTGGACATATGGATTTGTATCCATTATTGGCTGTAGAATTTCTAATACGTCAGATCATTTAACTCATTCAATTCTATGTTGCATCGCTTCCCCGTGATCATAAATATAAACCTGACCGAATTGTGGTTTCTTCAAAATTAAACTTGTAGTAGCTTTAGTTGTTGTGGGACCACATTCTCGTGGTCCAGTATCATGTAAATCTACGTTTTAAGCATTGAATGATGTGAATGCAACCAGATTAGTGTACCTTTGGATATTTTGCCTGACACGAATAAGAGGTGACAAAATCATTTACATGAATGAGAGGTGATAGGACCGTGGGCATGGGCCATTAACCTGAAATAGTTAAGAGGAGGTCGGGACTTGAACAAATCTTTTGGGAATACAGTAATCCCTCGGTATATCGTGCTTCGACTTTCGCGGATTCACTCTATCGCGGATTTCAAATGTAAGCATATCTAAATATATATCACAGATTTTTTGCTGGTTCGCGGATTTCTGCGGACAATGGGTCTTTTAATTTATGGTACACGCTTCCTCAGTTTGTTTGCCCAGTTGATTTCATACAAGGGACGCTATTGGCAGATGGCTTAGAAGCTACCCAATCAGAGCATGTATTACATACTAACTAAAACTCCTCAATGATATAAGATATGCTTCCCGCGGTGCTTGATTGTTTGCTTTTCTATGTCTCTCTCACTCTTTCTGCCTGACAGAGGGGGTGTGAGCAGAGGGGCTGTTTGCACGGAGGATAGGGACGCTCCTCTTCGGCATACTTAAAAACCCAAAAGTACGTATTGATTTTCTGATTGTTTGCTTTAATCTCGCGCTCTCTCTGACGTTCTCTGCGCCTGACGGAGGGGGTGTGAGCAGAGGGGCTGTTTGCACAGAGGCTGTTTGCTTAGAAGATAAGGATACGGACGCTCCTCTAAAAAATGCCGCTTTATCGTGGTGCGGCATACTTAAAAGCACAGAAGCACGTATTGATTTTTTGATTGTTTGCTTTTCTTAGCGAGCGCTCTCTCTCTCTCTCTGAAATTCTCTGCTCCTGATGCGCGCACTCTTTGGAAGAGAAGATATGTTTGCATTCTTTTAATTGTGAGAAAGAACTGCCATCTCTGTCTTGTCATGGAGCACAGTTTAGACTTTTGACTAAAGGGTGTTATTTCATGTCTAGAGGGCTCTAATAATGTTAACAGTGTGGGAGAGTTTATAAGGGCTTAAAATATATAAAAATAACCATACAAACATATGGTTTCTACTTCGCGGATTTTCATCTATCGCGGGGGGTTCTGGAACACAACCCCCGCGATTGAGGAGGGATTACTGTAGTCTCGTCTCTTGGCAAAAGTCTTGTCTCGTCTCAAGATTTTCTTTTATAATAGAGACATTTTTTTTTGTGACCTGTCATTCCTGGACCTGGCTAAAATGTATAATCAAACATTTTTTACTTTTCAGGCTGATATTATTGGTATTCAGTTGGCAGTTTCAGAGTAGATAAGATACAGTGCACAGCCATGGCTTACGTGTCAGGAGAATGAAATGCCTAAAATCTCAACTCAGAATTATTTAGTATTGTGATTCAGTGCTGGATATGTGTGTTAAAATACCCAAAAGTAATAGCATGCGATTAAAAATGAAATCATATCAAAATCAATTTCTCAGAAAAGTCAAGCAAAATGCAAATAAATGTTGGCTGGAAAGAACAAACGAGAATGAAGTTTCCAAAGAGGAAGCCAGAATAGTTACTTTAAGCAATACATAATTAATGGCGTCAGAAACTTCTCAGGTAGACCTAATGCTGAGAGACAACAAAGTCTGTGCTAATTTGCAGGTCTGCCTGACTAGTGTAACTCTCAATTTACTTTCCTTCCGCATACTGACATAACTAATGTGCATTCAATTTTCAAAATCTATCTACAGTACTTTGAATTAATTCTATGCATGAACCGGTGAAGCAACCAGTCAGTTTGTAAAGACTTTAGAGATAGGTGCTATTAAATAATTTACTCTAATTTTCATTTATTTTCTTCAACCAATGCTCATTAAAAAACTGCAGTTTTACTATACTGACATAATTGTATGTAAAAACTGTTTGGTCAGATGTTAATAATAATAATTTGAAAAACTCTGTTAAAATATAAATGAAGGCCTTTCACAATCTTAATAGAATGTGTCTTTGATATTTACTCTTATATGTATTTCACTGTTTATTATATTTTTTTCATTATTTTGTATGGTTTGTAATAACTCTAATGACAGCAGAAACACAAAAAAAAATTATAATGTTTAAACTGAATTTAATTATTTCTCTTTTAGCTAATATTTGTTTGTAAGTTGACGTAGTATTCTTTTTCCTGGGAGAATATTAAGTCAAATAGGGAGAAGTCTAAAAGCGTTTGCCTATTACAGTAGAGAGACTGCAGCACCTCGTAATGGCAACATTGACAGTCATCCGGCGAACTTCAGCGGCTAAGGCTGAGCTTGATATGGACTTCAGTGGTGGTAGATTCACAGGGCCATTTTTTGAAGAAGGTAAAATTAAATGGGACAGTGTGTCAAGCAAACAGTGATGACTGAACCCCACTGAATTCACAAAATTGTGGAAATGTCCGGAAATCTCGCCAACCTCTGCTAAATTCATTGAAGTCAATGAAGAAGGAAAAAGTGAACTAGTTCTGAGTGGATTGTATTGGTGCAGTGGTCTTATAGATAGATAGATAGATAGATAGATAGATAGATAGATAGATAGA
>JANRMT010062837.1:86543205-86681245 GCA_026402145.1 Polypterus bichir lapradei | reverse complement strand
TAGATAGATAGATAGATAGATAGATAGATAGATAGATTGGATAGATTGGATAGATTGGATAGATAGGATAGATAGGATAGATAGGATAGATAGATAGATAGATAGATAGATAGATAGATACTTAATTAATCCCAAGGGGAAATTCACATACTCCAGCAGCAGCATACTGATAAAAAACAATATTAAATTAAAGAATGATAAAAATGCAGGTAAAACAGGCAATAACTTTGCATAATGTTAACGTTTACCCCCATGGGTGGAATTGAAGAGTCGCATAGTGTGGGGTCTCCTCAGTTTGTCAGTGGAGCAGGACGGTGACAGCAGTCTGTCGCTGAAGCTGCTCCTCTGTCTGAAGATGATCCTGTTCAGTGGATGCAGTGGATTCTCCATGATTGACAGGTGCCTGCTCAGCGCCCGTCGCTCCGCCACGGATGTCAAACTCTCCAGCTCCATGCCTGCAATAGAGCCTGACTCTCTCACCAGTTTGTCCAGGCGTGAGGCTTCCCTCTTCTTTATGCTGCCTCCCCAGCAGACCACTGCATACAAGAGTGTGCTCGCCACAACCGTCTGATAGAACATCCGCAGCATCTTATTGCAGATGTTGAAGGACACCAGCCCACTAAGAAAGTATAGTCAGCTCTGTCCTCTCTTGCACAGAGCATCAGTATTGGCAGTCCAGTCCAATTTATCATCCAGCTGAACTACCAGGTATTTATAGGTCTGCATCCTCTGCACACAGTCACCTCTGATGATCACGGGGTCCAGGAGGGGCCTGGGTTTTCGAAAATCCACCACCAGCTCCTTGGTTTTGCTAGTGTTCAGGTGTAAGTGGTTTGAAGTTCCTCTGACAGCTGCAAAACCATGCTGAACTGATTAAAGTGGCCAAAAATGTGACCTGAGCTGTGAAACAACAATGCTAACCACTGCACCACTTTGCTTCTCTGAGATAAAATTATCAGATTTAAATGCATTAGACCCAGTGCTCACTGGGAGGATTATATCCTCTGGAATGACTTGGGATTGTCTTGGGATCTCACAGTATGAGTTGGCAAGTGTGACTGGGGAAAAGAAAGCATGGGTCTCATTGCTAAGACTGCAGTAGAGAACGAATGAAAAGAATTAAATATAAGTACAGTCAAATTTCTTTACAGACAGTGGCAAGACTGTCTGGGAGCGGAGTGGTGGGTCTGAGGCTAAGAATCTATGCTGGTATGCAGAAGGTTGCCGGTTCGAATCCCCGTCACTGCCAAAAGAGATCCTACTCTGCTGGGCCCTTGAACAAGACCCTTAACCTGTAATTGCTCCAGAGGTGCTGTACAATGGCTGACCCTACGCTCTGACCCCAAGGGGTATGCGAAAACTAACAAATTCTTAATACAAGAAATTGTATAAGGCAAAATAAATTACCAAAAAAAAAAAAGACAGGATGCACAAATTCACTGAGGCCTGCCCCCCTACAGATTCAATAGCAGGTACTCGCCTCTCACAAACTTAAAGGAGCAGTTTGTTTTTGTCAACTGCACAGCACTCTGGGTAATACTGTTAAAGGGGTGAGCTCAGTATCACACACAGGTCACATACGAGTCCATACAAACTGACAGTATCCTTAAGGCTCGAATACACAGACACATTTCCATTTTAAATGTAATGGCAAGTTTTGGTCCTCCTCTTTCATCCAAATGCTCTAGGCAGTTCAAAGGAGACCACTAAGTAGCAGGTGACAGATGCCTCAGGTACTGTCCTTTCCTTGTCGCCGACAGACACTGGGCACATGAACACCAATACACACTCAAGCACTGATAGCAAACAATCCATAATGCTACCTAAAAATGGTAGTGGGGGAAGAAAGGGAACCCCTCCTATTACAGTTACAGCCATCTTTAAGAGTAGTGGTGAGCGAACCCTGCAGAATTGTTCACAAATTTCGCCAAACTCTGTGAAATACATTAGAGTCAACATGGAAGAAGGAACCAAACTTGTTTTGAGTGGATTATAATGGTGCAGTGGTCTTTAAAGTGTCCCTGAGGGCTAGGGAACAGTCTGCCAACTATGCTGAACTGATTATTATGGCCAAAAAATCTGAGCTCTGAGTGCTACCCACTACACCACTGTGCCTCAAACAACGAAAGATGCAGACAAAATGAATACAATAAACAAAACACAACAAAAAGCCACAAACTAGTAAAACATTGTCACACACAACATGCACATAGGGGACAGCTTAAGGGCTCTGGTCAGTGTAATTTCCCAGCATTCCAGGGGTTGCCTCTGTATCTTAATGCTTTTTCTTTTTCTGTCTCTGCAAACAGGAAGACCGACAGCCACAACACCACTGACGCCACTACCGGTGCCCATCCACCTATATTCGACTCCTTGTTGCAGAAGGACTTAAGACCGGGAGATACGCCATCTTGAAATAGTTCATTTGGGAACTTGCATCCTTAATTCTTGCTTATTTTTTGTGATTGGTTTTCATTTCAATGTCAATGTGAAAGAGACAAAAAGAGACTGAAAAAGGTTTCACCCATTATATTTGAATTTCTATGGAGGAAGATGTAGTTTTTTTTTTCAACGGAGATGAGTAGTCACTTCAGACTGTGTCCAAGATGGGACCAGTGAATGAGGGAAATGTGGCTTTCCCTGTAGCTGCTGAGGAGGAACGGGCGTGTACAGGGTGTTAGAACCAAAAGTGAGGTCACTGGTAGGGAAGGTTCTGGAAGTGAAGGGGGAGTTAGGCGAGATTATGTTCAGAGTGACTAGAGGGGAGAGAGAAAAGGCATTAGTGCATCCCATCAACCCTTGTTTCAGCATATCACACTCAGCCAAGCCCATTGATTGCCTCCTATGAGCTTGTGTGTGAAAGGAGTCATCACTGAGGTGCCCCCAATCTTTATTGTAGTCTGTCTGTTCTCTTGTAACATAAACAAAATAAAGCTCATTGTACTCAAAGAGTTTTACTCTTGGGGAAAACATTGGTAATACCACAAAGTATTGGTGTGGGCTCCTTCCAGAGTTTGAAGTCAGCTGTAATGTCTTTCTTGTTTTTCTTGTACGTGCAGATGTTATTTCTAGGTTGCTGATCATAAATATGATAATACTTTTGACATTAAAGTTGGAAACTTGTTAGGGGAAAATTTTGCACAAACAGGACATTTTTCTTTATACAGAGAACCACAGACACTTGGAATAAGTGACCAAGTACAGTAGTGTGGTAGACAGTAGGACTTTAGGGACTTTCAAACCTAGACTTGATGTTTATTTAAAAGAATTAAATGGATAGGACTTGTGAGCGTTGTTGGGCATGAATGGCCTGTTCTCGACTAGATTGTTCTAATTTGATTCTTTACTGGTGGTCCCAGCTCTCTCGTAGCCTCTCCCAGAAGATTAAAGAAATGACAAACTTCAAATATAAACACGTGGAATAACATTTTAGAATATTTCAGGATCAGCGATTGAGATGTTATTTTTGATTTCAGTTACTTATTACTAAAGCTGTGTAAGCCCGTGCTGTAAATTGAAATGTAGAGATGTCAGGTAATTGAAAGGAACTTCTCTAGGGATCTCTCTCCTAGGAGGTTTCGTTTTGCTGATGTGCTCACCTCGCTTGTGTATCAGCTGCTAAGTGACTCTGTCTTGTTTTGCCGACGTTCTCGTCTTGCTTCTGTGTTAGCTGCTAAGTGATTCTGACTTTCTTCAAAGGTTTCGTTTTGCCGACATTCTCGTCTCGCTTGTGTATTAGCAGCTAAGTGCTAGCAGCTAAGTGATTCTGTCTTTCTTCGGAGGTTTAATTTTGCTGATGTGCTCACCTCACTTGTATATTAGCAGCTAAGCGACTCTGTCTTTCTTCTGAGGTTTCATTTTGCCGACGTGCTCGCCTCGCTGGTGTTATTAACGGCTAAGTGACTCTGTCTTTCTTCTGAAGGTCTATTTTGCCGACATACTAGCCTCACTTGTGTTATTAGCTGCTAAGCGACTTTGTCTTTCTTCTGAGGTTTTGCTTTGCCGACGTGCTGGCCTCGTTTGCGTATCCTTGCAGGTGGAGCCCTAAGTCCGACTCCACACACGCTTCCAGACAAACACACACTTCCACGCGTAGATGTTTATATACAAGATACTGACACCTTTATCCGAAGCAACTTACAACATTTGTGTCACAATCGGTTGTATTTGTTTTTCCAGTTGGAGCACAGGCAGCTCATTGTCACACAATTGTCAGTAGCAGGATCTGAACCCACAAACACAGGGTTTGAAGTCCAAAGCCTTTTTGATTCTTTACTAGTTATCTAGCCCAATATGGACATCTATCAGAGAGCGAAAAATGACAAATTTCTATTACAATTGAGGATATATAGACTCTAAACATTTAAATTGAAGCACACATTTTAATATTTCAGATACCTGGCACAAGTATTCTTGTTTATTACGTACTTCTACCTCTTGAAATAAATCCTTATATTTTTTATGAACATCCACAATTAGGGCTGCTAATGCCAATTCAGACTTTTTGTTCTCTCGGTTAATTGCGATGGCGATTTTTTAATAATTTTGCCACATTTTAACTTTATCAGCTTATATGAAAGATCCTCCTGTGCAAAGTTTCTTTCAGAAATCTTTCTGATCAAATTAAAACTTCTAAAAGTTCTAAACTGTACAGCAATGACAGCAACTGATGACCCAGCAGGCAATTCAGACTCTGAAGTTAATTAATCTAAAGCAGCTAAACAAAATCTTTAAAAAAGTTCGAGCAGAATACAAAGGGGCAAATTCAACTTCTTGCACATCCAGCTACAAATTTAGGGCCACGTGGCTGAAGCAGAATAATTGTCCCTGGCATCACTCAGTTTGGGCCTAACATTTTAATACATTTAGAAGAAAGAGTTTAATGAATACCTGAAATGGAAACTTTAATAACGGTTTCTGCCATTTTCTTTTGAATGAGGGCTGGAATGTATTTTAAGTTGGCATACATAAGCCTTCAGGTGGTCCTCTGAATATTCAGTTTTTCCACTGCTTTTTACTATCTTAGCTGGACTAATGTAGCTTTGATTTCTGCCTTCATTTAGCTGCATCATGAAATCTTTATCAACCTGCTGGAAATAAGAGGTCATCGAGTATTTGTGATATGCAATCATCTCCTCAAGCTTCCTCTGATGTCGTTTTGATGAAATAATCCATTCCTTGGGCCTGTTTTGATTTGGAATGCTTAATTTTTACATGTATAATAATTCTTGTGCTTCACTGACCTACAGTGCTCAGAATCAATGATTCTAAGTACAGAGAACGATGACATTCTTACGTCCATGTCTTCCTTGGAGTACTAACCATTCTAAAGTGCAGTTGACAATAAACAGCACTAGATGACATGCAGGGTCTATAAAAAGTATTCACCCTTTGGAAGTTTTCATATTTTATTATTATACAAAATTGAATCACAATGGATTTAATTTAGCTTTTTTGATGCTGATTAACAGAAAGAGACTCTTTAATATTAAAATGAAAGCAGATCATTTTAAAGTGGTCTAAATTAAATTCCAAATATAAAACATAAAATAACTGATCATGTAAATATTTACCCTTAAATCCTCACTGGTGCAGCCAATTCATTTTAGAAGACGCACAGTTAGTCCAATGGGGACCACTTGTCAGAGGTTTCAATAGATTGTAGTATAAATACACCTGAATGTGGAAGGTCCAAGTTGTGTTGAGTCAGTGGCCTAACCTATGCAATGAAGACTAAAAACACTATGAAAAGCAAAAGTCGGAGGATGGAGACAAGAAAATATTCAAGTCATCGAATATCCCCTTGGAGGCCAGTTAAATCAGTCATTAAGAAATAGAAAATGTATGACATATCTACCTAGAGCAGGCCGTCAACAACAGCAGAATGATCAGACAAGAAGAAGACTTGTGAGATCAGCAAGAGACCAACCGTATGAGAACTCTGAAAGAGTTACAAGCTACAGTGGGAGAGATTTGAGAGACTGTGCAGACAGTTACCGGGGTACTTCACCAGCCTCAACTATATGAAAGTGGAAAAGAGAAAGACAATTAAAACAACACATTAAAAGGCACATACATGCAGTTGTCAGTATGAGCAGCTGTTTCTTTGTGTTATGATTTAAGGATTAAAACTTCCTATTAATTTAGTGTTGTGAACGCCAATGTTCCTGTATGATTTGCTAGTCTGGAGGATTAAGAGAAAGGTGAATATGTGGGATGACTCTGGGAATCATGTAAGGCATCATGCTTTATATATACCCTGGACAGAAGGGTATGACGGGGCGGATCCTGCTCCATGCTCCTTCTTCTCTTCAGGCACTCCTCTCTTTTTCTTTATTTTCTCCTGATCTCCCATGCCAGCCCATACTTATATGGCTCCTTGGGCACAGCGTCTCAATCATGCACCGCAAGAAGCCAATGTAGCAATTGAGAAAGATTGCACCATCCCCTGCAGGTGCGACTCACCCCAATTACCTCATCAACTCCCCACGGATGCACCAGCGCACCCACGGAGACTGACACGGCCAAATGGAATTATTTTAAAAACCACCATTCTTTCGGCGCCACATACCCACTATATCACAAAGGGAGAAGTGTGCCTGTGATACAGTATTCTCAACTTCATGACCCCCTGTAGTGCTTTGTGGTCCAGAAATGAGGTTTCATACCGGTCTGCACCCAGTGAGAATGGACTCAACTGTACATTTACAGAAGTCTCCCCTGAGAACACAAAGGTCATAACAGCAGTGGTGAGCCTTTTTGAAGATGGCTGGGATTTGTTGTGTCCACTTCAGGTAAGTCGAATCCAAGAATTTTAAAGCTGCCGACAGGTTAATGCATAAATAATAGCTTAGACCCTTAAATGTCTGCCTTATTTCCCCTTGGGATTAATAAAGTATCTACCTGGCTATCTATTTTTATAGCCTACAAGGGGGTTCGCCCCCTGCTCGCTTTACTTGCCAACCCCCCGGCCTGAGCTACGTGCCAGCCAATTCGCGTCTCTGCTGCTCATGTTGTGAAGAGGGGGGCTGAATGCACCCCAAGGAGATGCAGTTGCTCCTTCGTAATCCCCTCTTAAACGGTGACACAATGGGAAACAGTTTTTTTTTTACGTCCTCTTTGCTCGATCAGCTGCTGCTGCAACACATGATCTGCATCTCGCATGGCGCTTCAAAGATTTAAAAGCCTGTACATCAGCTGTCCTACTCTTTGTCTTTTATTTCTGGCCCCGGGTGTGGTTAAATCTCTTGGCACAAAGTCTCGTCTCGCGGTCCCTGGCCTTTACACTTATATCAAAGTAACTGAAGCACACTCATTGTAAGGAATAGAATGATACAGTTTATTCATAAAAACAAGAATTATAGAAGTATGATAACTGCATATATTTTATATATTATATATTTTATATATATAACACAGGACTTGGACAGAAAAACATAACATATAGGCAATCTGTTTACTGGTACTTAGAGTTCTGCTTCTGTTTTGGTGCAGATAAATAGTTTCGCGAAGTCTTTAAAGATACTGTCTGATGTCATGTGGAGTTGTTGCTTTGTTGTTGCTCTGGGTTTAAGTGGAGGATTCTACATGCATTGGAGGGGACTCTCTCTTTGCTACATCACTGTGCAGCTGCTTTTTCAGCTTGCCTTCTGCCATCCTTTTGTCACTTCCTAGGTAAAAAGCATTACTCATTTTGGCCAAAGAGTTTAATACTGAAGTTCCCTTCATAAAGCAATGGTTTCTCAGCCTTCTCAGAGTATTGGCCCACAGCTTTGGCTTGGCAGACTGTGTCTTAACTTCCATAAAGAGAAGAGTTTTTCAGTTTCGTCTCTCCAAGAAAAAGTGGATCATAGCTTTAGTTTGAGAGAAGAGTTTAGACAATCATTTTGAAGAATGTCCACAGAGTGCCCCTGGGAAGAGTCCCAGTGTTCTCCAGAATTCCCTATAGAATTTCAACAAGTGTGCTCAATTCACAATTCTCCAGCCTTCTCCTCATCCTCTGCCATTCTTCCAGTGACAAAATCAGTGTCTTCTAATAGGCGAGTTCTTCTGCCCATCTTAGTTGTCATCCCTTGAATTATAAGTCTTTGTCCTTGCTTGAGTCCATGTTGCATCTTCTTTGTTATCAGATGAAGTCCAAAACAGATCCTACTACAAGCTGGAGTTCAGGTTCTTAGTTTGGAATGTGAGCAGGAGTAGGTGTAGCTGGATGTCTGCATCCCTGTTAAATCTGCTTTCTTAACAGGCCTGGTGTGCCACAAAAGCCTAGAAGAATGGGCAATACCCACTTTATCCTAAATCAGACAGACACACTTTAACATTTTATTATAAATTAATATTTGCAAATCAACCAGCTGGACTGCATTCTAAGGTTTCCCCACTTTACAACATAAAAATCTTAAACATGCTTAACCAATTCAGGGTCCAAAAGCAAAGCAGATGCTAGTCTTGGAGAGGGTGGCTGTCTATTACAGGGCTTCCTCACACACACACTCACAGGGGAACGTTTTAGAGTTATAGGTAAACTGAACCTGCATGTTTTTGGAAAATTTCAAACCAAAGTACTTAGAGGAAAGACCACATGGGAAAAGGGTAGAAGTATAAGCACTTCTGTGCCAGGTAAACCCCTGCTGCACCCACTGATGGCACCCACAGAGTCCAACAGGGTTGTACTCTGGGAGTCTAATTCCCAGCATACCCTGTGGTTATCAGAATGGGTACCAAAGCCCAGGGATGCTGCCATCAAACTTATTAGGGGAGGACAAAACTCACACGGACAGTAACTGGGGTCTGAATTCTAACCCAGCGAAAAGGGTCCACAAGCCAGCAATACCCACTGCTCCAGTATTCCAGCACACATAACATATACCAACATGTATTCGTATTTTTTTGACAAACTGATTGATGCTTGTAATGATGTGAAAACAGATAACATTACAGAGATGACATAGGGCAAGCCGTGTGAAATTAAAACCATCTCAACATTTAAATACTACAGATTTTAGACCAACACTTTGAACTATTTCACTTTCATTGGTGCTCGAAAATACCACAGACTGTGGAAATGGAAGGAATTTCTAGTTTTATTAGTTATAAGTTCTTATCTATTAAGTGCAGAGGGATGTAAATTCCCCAGGATCATCGAGATGCTTAGACAGCATTTCTGTGTTCTGTAAACGGAAGGGTTATAAATCTCGAACAGAAGCAATCCACTTGAAAAGCAAGATGCCCAAATCTCGTTAGACTGCCACTTAAGAGAAGAAAGGATTTCACGGATACACAGGCAACTTTTTAAAAGGCCACTAGAAATCACTTCTGCCGTGACTTCTGGCAAGAGAGATATGTGGTAAACAAATGAAAAAAAAAGTTATGTATTGAGGGAGATAACAAAGAGGAGACAAAATAACTTTGTTCAGAAGATGAGGAAGATTTCATTGAGCTCTGTAGCATAACGTTACATTTTCTTAGGAAACAAACTCTGTTGTTCACTTCATGTGAAGCTCTGATTTTGTTCAGCAGAAATAGGAATAAGTCTGCATTAACTCGCAGTTTTGGGAAAACGTTTAATTTCTTTTAGACCTGCGGGGAAGTTTTCTTTGATCTTCTGGTCATGTTCATTCGATCAAATTGCTGCACAGCATGCTGCAAATCTATCACCCTAAAAAGTACAAAATAATAAAAAAAATCTGAATATATGAAGAATTACTTTAATTATTCTACTTGTAATAATTTACCACTTCTAATAATTGGTTGTCGGTATTACAACACCCCATAGTTCCAAAACATCTAAATACAGATGGGCACGTTTAATAAATATACAGTACATGTATACATTTTAGTCACAGGGTGACTAATTGTAAAGGGTAAAGGGAATTGATACCCCGCTTGAGATGTTAGACGTGTAAGCAGGATGGGATCCTCTCAGCATCTAAGCTTTGAGCGAATTAGCAGAAGCATAAAGTAGCCATATCTGCCTTTCCGTGCTGTATTGAATTATCAAGGTAAATGGAAAGGCAATGTGTGTTGGGCTGGATATCTTTCTCAAAACTTCTGATTTTGGTTTTCATTTTTACATTTCATATAATATTAGAACAAGCTCATCCCAAAGTTGGAAATCTGTTGGAGAAGCTCTAAATCAGAGCTGCAGGTTGGATGTTCAGTACTCCAGATGAGAACTCACCAGTGTCCAGCATTATATTTGTGTTTTATAGTGTTTTGTTTTTTAATGTTTAATTTTACTTGTTGGTGTTGTTCTTTATTCGGTTTATGTTGTATTATTTAGAATTCTGCTCTGCTCCCTTTCCCTATAATTTATAATTTATATGCACCTTCTGCCGAGTCATTAACTAGTTTTTCTTGATTTTGCTATTCAGCTCTCTTCTGTGTCACTGCTCCTGTTAAAAACTTTGTCAGTCCCAGATCATTTTTATTTGGATCTTTATTTCAGATTTTTGGCTTTGTTATCTGGTGTAACCACAAGAGGACGCCCCAAACCACAAGATACAAAATCACCCAACGCAATTCCAGGTTCACAATAATAAAGGATTTTGATTCCTTTTTTAGTGAACACCGCCAAAACACACAATTATAACCACAAGATTCCTCCCTCCTGGCAAGTGTCGCCCGCTGCCTCCTGACTCCTTTTATTTCAGACCTAGAAGTACTTCCAGTGCTAGGGCATGGTCTGTTGTAAGCACTTCTGGGTCAGGTAAACTCCTGCAGCACACCCTGGTGGCACCCACAGAACCAAACAGAGTTGTACTCTAGGAATCCACTTCCAAGCATGCCCTGTGAGTATCGGAATGGATATCAAAGCCAAGAGATTCTGCCATCTAGCTTATTGGGGGAGAAAATGTTCAGTTTTCATCTCTTCTGGCCCTTCCATTGCACTGGCTTCCCTGTTCAGTCCTGATTGGGATGTTAGCCCATGTGTGTCATCCATTACTCTGGATATTTTCCCAGATTGTTTTTTGGTTCATTTTTGCACTGACCTTTGTTATTCATTTTGTATTCTTAAGAAAAAGCAAGAATGTCATCCCTAGCTCAGTTGTAATTTCTTTCTGTTTAACCTTTTTGCTCTCTGTTAATATTATGTAAATTTTGCTGTTGATAATATATTTGCTCTCTGTTTCATACAATGTATTATTTCTTTGCGAGTAATGTCTGTTTATTAATTTTATGTTATCTTATGTTACTAGATTGTCTGTCTGTTCTTCATGCTATGTGCCTTGCATAATTCAAGTTGATCCTAAGGGTTAGGACCCCCTCATTCTACAGCTTTGCGATGTCCCATAGTCTTATATAAGGCTAAAAGGCTTGGTGCTAGTGCCGTGACATTAGGTTTAACTCTTGTTTTTATGCTTTCACTTGTTTTGGGATTTTAACAATGGGTGCTCCTTGAATGGAGTTTCTACTATCCCCCCATGTCCTCATGGGTTCCCTCGAGGTGCACTAGTTTCCTCCCACAGTCCAAATTGGAGTGGATTGCAGATGTTAAGTTGATCGCTGATGAGGGTGTGTCTGTATGTGCTTTGACCCTGATGTGCAGTGGCAGACATACAGTTTTGGGGCCCTGAAGCTTGAACTGTTTATGGGGGCCCTTTTTGCAACAAGCAGAGAGCACTGGGTAACCGCTGTTCATAAAAACAGTATGGTTAGGCTAATCTAAAACTATTTCACCTTTATTGCTTGCCTTACTTTTCTAAATATAACATTACATTTGAGTAGAGATAATTAAAATATTGTATCCTTATGAACACTTTATAACTAGATTGCCATCACATTGCAAAGGCAACCACAATGCTAACATGATTATGCCCTTTCAATGGCTCCCTTCTTTTGTAATGTTATCTATTGTTTGCAAACAAAATATTTTTATTACCTTTTAATTTTTACTGTCTCTTAATTGTACATAAGTAAAATTGTTATAATTTATTGTAATTGTATGGTATGTTTAGTATATTTTATAGAATGAAACGACCGTAATTTGAAAACTGTTTCATTTACAGCTAGCAAATACATAACGTTTTAATTTTTTATTTTAATTATGATTTTGCATTAAATTACACAATATTATTATTATTTTTTTTTTTTAAATTCCTTCTCATACAGTAGGCAACCAAAATTTTTAAGCAGGATTACATGCCTTGACACTTAAGCTTCATTAGTTTCATAGAAAAGTCGCCTCTGTTTGGGTGTGTGTGTTTTTACCAAGGTGTTGACATGAGATGAAAAGCTAAAAACTTAGTCAGGGATGCATGTGTGCATGGAGAAAAATTCAGGTGCATTTGGGGGCTGAGCTAACGGACATGAAAGGTTGGAGCATTTCACATTTCTTATTCACTTCATCCAAGAGTCTGTTATATTTTTGTAACAATGTGTCATATTAAAAATTAGCAAAATCAGTGATAATTAAATGCCACTATGTGTTAGAAGACTACATTAAATATGTACTAACATTTTTGAAAATAAACCCAAAAATGCTAAAAAGAAAAATAAGCTTCTCATCCAGTTAATATTAGATAAAACACACTTCTTCTTTGTCTGCTCCTGTTAGGTGTTGCCACAGCGGATCATCTTCTTCCACATCTTTCTGTCCTCTGCATCTTGCTCTGTTACCCCCATCATCTGCATGTCCTTTCTCACCACATCAATAAACCTTCTCTTAGGCCTTCCTCTTTTTCTCTTGCCTGGCAGCTCTATCTTTAACATCCTTCTCCCAATATACTCAGCATCTCTCCTCTGCACGTGTCCAAACCAACGCAATCTCACCTCTCTGACTGTCATCCAGCCGTCCAATTTGAGCTGACCCTCTAATGTCCTCATTTCTAATCCTGTCCATCCTCGTCACACCCAATGCAAATCTTATCATCTTTAACTCTCCCACCTCCAGCTCTGTCTCCTGCTTTCTGGTCAATGCCACCGTCTCCAACCCATATAACATAGCTGGTCTCACTACCATCCTGGAGACCTTCCCTTTCACTCTTGCTGATACCCGTGTGTCACAAACCACTCCTGACACTCTTTTCCACCCATTCCACCCTGCCTGCACTCTCTTCTTCACCTCTCTTCCATAATCCTAATTACTCTGTACTGTTGATGCCAAGTATTAAAACTCATCCACCTTCACCAACTCTACTCCCTGCATCCTCACCATTCCACTGACCTCCCTCTCATTCACACACATGTATTCTGTCTTGGTGGTCTTCCTGACCTTCATTCCTCTCCTCTCTAGAGCATCTCTGCACCTCTCCAGGATCTCCTCAACCTGCTCCCTACTCTCGCTACAGATCACAGTGTCATCAGCAAACATCACAGTCCACGGGGACTCCTGTCTGATCTCGTCTGTCAACCAGTCCATCACCATTGCAAATAAGAAAGGGCTCAGAGCACACACTAACTAATTAAAATTATATAAATTATCACATCCCTCAATCGAGCACATGAGGAGGTCCTCCAAAGCACATGCATGACAACTGCTAAGTAACAATCAGGCACAGTGCCTACATTTGTTGCATGCCCAGTGGCTCCAATCTTCTGCCTGCAGATTTACTGTGGCTCCGTTTCTAAACCCATGCTGTTTATATCACTCAGTGGGTACTCCTTACTCATGTAATTAATTACTTCAAACACTGTGTATCTGAAGATATTATTAGATCAGTCAACTCAGTATTATAAACAGTATGCTGGCATCATTATTTTCCTCTTCCATTTATTTCCAGAGAAGTGAAATTTTTTGTGAAGGAGGCTGTCAGATGAGTAAATGGGGAAAATCTACAAAATATCCAAGTTCAAGCAACAACTCTTAAGTAAAATGGAAAGAGTAAACTAAATTTGGTGGGGTGTCTCTTTTTGCTCCTGTACCCCTCTTCACTCTGTACTCCTCAGAGTATAAATAACAGCAGGTCAGGTCACTTGCAGAAATCCTGCAATAATTCTGCACGTATGGTGTATTGATAAGGGAGATGAGATAGAAGAGAGCAGTCAGATGGACAACTTTGCTTCTTAGTGCAAGGAACTGCTTATTGATTTTCACCACACCAAAGAGCCTCTATGTCCTGTCACTATTCATGGAGTGGATGTAGAGGAGGTGCACTTCTACAAGTACTTGGGGGTCTACATCAATGGTCTCAACACAGCAGAAACTATAAAAAAAGGGCAGAGCAGATTATTTTTTTCTTTGTAGACTATGTTCCTTTAATGTGGGTGGTATTGACAAGCTAATTAAAAGTGAAAGTTCAGTTATAGGATGCACTCTGGACCCCCTGGATGTATCAAAGGAGAGAATGAAGAAAAAAACCGAGTGCCATTATGAACAACGCTGCACAGCCTCTCTCTGACACAATAACACTGAGAACTTTCAGAAAATGAATCATTCAGCAGAAATTGAGTCAGGAAACGCTAATGGGGGCTCCTTTATACCAACAGCAGTACACTTTTATACCTCACTGGGACTTCTCTTTTGTTCTTTAGTCAATTTAGAAGTTTTCTTTCTCTTTAAAAATTCTTGTTTGTATTTATGTATTTATGTTATAATATATTTATTTATTTATTGAGTTTCTGTAAAAAGCTACATTTCTACAGTATCTAACCTAATCTAATCCCTGTGAAGAACCCTACTTACTCTAGTGGTAAAGCCGCGAGGAACATCAGGCAAACCAATCCCTAGGTGGCAGTCCATTACCGTGCATACTCAAGTGCATGCCCACACTCAGTCATACCAATTCATTTAGAGCTACCAGTCGAACTAACTAAGGTTTTGGATGTGGGAAGAGAAAATTAGAGGACCCAGGGAAAGCTCAGACAGACACAGTAGAACGTGTAAGCTTCACACAGTAAATGGGCCAGGTCTTCAGTGGCAGTCTTCTAAAGCAGGGGAGACAGTAGAACTGCAGCATGAAACCAGTGAGTCAATAAGCCACCCACTGCAAAGCTAGCATGTTAAATCAGTTATTAACTTGTAATTGTGTTCACGCCTACAGTACAGAGTATTTTTCTTGCAAAGTTAAACTATGTACTATAAATCATTTATTTTATTAAGAAAATTTATATACTGGAGTAAGATTCTGAAAAGATGATATGCACAGCACAGTGATAATGTCTGAAAAAACAAAATGTTACAGTGCATGAAAAATATTTTGTTGAGCTTCAGGCTGCCTTCAAGAAATGCTGGAATGCTCTTGTGGTTTATGACTGCAAACCTTAATTATTGCTGTGATATATGGTACCGATTGTCTTTCTGACTTTTATTTTTCTTAATTTTGTTTCACTAAAATATGTTGGATTTATATAATTATAAATTCTAATTCTTTGTGCTGCATATTTTTAGAAATGAGTCTGACTTAGAATAAGCAACCCAAATTCGGGGTGTTCATAAGAAATGCAATAATTAACTTCATGAGGTAGAAGTACATAATAAACAAGGACAGTTGCATCAGATATTTCAAATATCAAAATGCGTGATTCAGTTTAAATGTTTAGTCTAAGTATTATCGAATAAAATAGAAATGTGACATTTTCACCATCTGATAGAGGTCCATACTGGGTTAGATTCCAAGTAAAGGGATTTTGCAACCAAAATTCAAACTGCTGCTTCTATCACTGGCGCAAAGTCCTAATGTCACTCCTGTTCTGTAATATCACTCCTGGGACACTCGGTGCACATTATGATCTTCTGAAATCTTCTCTCAAGCTGAAGGAGTTTGCCCTCATCAGAATCACATGTCTGATTTCACAATATGACAGTCAGTCATTTAAACAGACTGACGTGTGCATTGATGCCGTGAATGATTTGGATTTTACACAGTTAGCCTCTAATGAACTTGGAGGTGCCGTTATTTGCACATAAGTGAAGTCTATTGCACCCATGACATTTGGAAAGCTGAAATAACATGATTTATTTTTACTGAAACTGCTATAGATAAATATATTTTACGCAGACTCGCTTACCAAAAAAAAGAGAAAACTAATAAAACAGTAAAAATGATGCAAACTGTTTGCACGATGGTCAGGGATTTGCTGCGGTGTGTTAACTTTGCAATGTATGGCTTCAACTAAAACTGCATATAACATTTTTTTGCAGTTCTGTAGACATCAGGAAATGACATGGGGTTTGTGCTGTCCTTTAATATATTTGCTATGGACAATCTGAGATCCACATTCATCGGATTTTCAAAGGATGGATCCATCATGGACGACCCCATGGGGTTGTTGAAAGCAGACTGGCTTTTTATACATTTAACGTAACCACAAATATCTCTCTGTAAATCGTCTTTATGAATACCAGACCATACTTGCCAGTTTTTATTATGAGTGTTTACGTTTTTACTATTAAGCCCTCAATTTAAGGGAGGGTTACTCGCATAGCGGCATTCAAGGAATAACTCCCGGCTTACACAGAGATATTTATTTGTGTTATTGAGGCCCCAAAATGAAGTTAGGCTTGGTGTTTCTTTTGTCTCACTCTATTTCACTTACCCTTAAGTATTTCTTTTTCTTTATGAATAAATGATTTGATTTTATTTCTCCAGTGCTTACCTAGTGTATTTCTAAGATCGTGAGTGCCACCAAAACTTACAAGTGACATTTTTAACCCAAATAATTCTCTTCTGACATCCATTTATCCATCTGTACCCAACAAAATGTCTTAATAAAACTTGTACTTTCACAAATGATTAGAGTCTAAAATGTTCATCCTTTTTGAGATATATATACTCTGTACATTTCTATATAAGAAAAAAATAATAAGTCAAGACCAAATTGTAGCCATTACCGGTCCATTATTTCCACATTCAGTATATAATTCTTATAATTCACCTTAAGTCTGCAATTTGATTTTTTTAGCTTGGGAAAAAAAAGGTTGGACTTGATTTGCTCCCCATTGGTTCAGATAATAGGTACTGTTGCAGTTTCGTTTTTTGTCCAAAGGCTTCCAACATCATTTTCAGCTATTAACCTCATATTGTGCATCCTGTTAAATAGCTGAAAGGAGATCTTTAGAAAGAAAAACACGGATAATGAGCACAAGTTTATAAGTGGATTTTAATTGGAACACCTGTACAATCTTTACAGCCTTTATGCAATTTTAAATTTCCACAAAATAGCTTGCACATTAGCTATTTATAGTGATTTGCTCATAAGGCAACCTTTCGAAGACACAGTTATAATATCTGTTAGCCATATATAATGGACACCAATGGAAACCAGAACTGCAGCGCCAGTTATTTAACTAAAATTTCATTCTTCATTCATGAAATGACAGTAAACAAACCGGAATAATAGCTAAACACAATGACAATAACAGAACAACTTTGAGCAGGTTGGCTTGCAGTCCTTCAGTGTTTGGTCACCACCTGCTCTAGCCACCACTGCTTGCCACCTCTGTTGCACAGAGCTAATGAGCCTCTGAATTTGCATTTGTCCAATATTATCTGATTCCTGCAGAAGACCCTGACAAACCCAGTGGCCACTGCCTGGAAGAGGGTCATTACTCTGGGTGTCGCAATCCTGGGCTTCCAGAGGCGCGCTAAAGAGAAGAAGTGCAGGACACGAGGTGGTACCTGGACACCAACATTCATCCATCAGCACAGTGATGCTGCCTGGCATTGTCCTGTGTGATGTTAACCCTTAAACTGCCACATACTTGATTAATGCACCCCTGGACGTTAAATACTTTTTTGTGGGACTTTTTAAGGAAACATCACAATTCTCCAAGAAAAAGTAGAGAAAAGCCAAACAAAATGACACCTTTTATTGGCTAACTAAAAAGATTACAATATGCGAGCTTTCGAGGCAAATCAGGCCCCTTCTTCAGGCAAGATGTAATACTGAAACTGGAGTTCCCTGTGTTTATATACACACCAGGACAAGACGCAACATTGGTAAATCTTTAAATGAAAGTGAAATTTGAATTTTAATTGTGATTCCAATACTTTGTACATTGTAAAGTAAGCTACCTGTTTTAAAGTAATCTGTCTATAACTTTATTTTCTATTAAACCTTTCAATTTGCTTTGATGCATCTTTTAATGTATTTGACGATGAAAAGGTTAAAACAAATATTTTATAAAGCCCAATCCTAGAAGCCGACAGCTGGAGAAATCCGAGATTTGACTTTCCATAAAGGAGAGAACCAATCTGTACTTCAGGAAGGTTTCCGCAGAAAATAGGAGAACATCTTTGAGTAATTAAGAGATGATATCAAATATCATTTATGGAAGAATTATAATGTAGGCTAAGACTTAAACCTATAAACTATAAATTGGCTTTCTATAATGTGTAAGTTATGAGTTTAAAGTTTGAGAATGCATGCAGTTTCATAGTCTAAAAGGAAATTGGAAACACACTCCAAGAGATCAAATAATGTATCTAGTATGCTTTAGATCTGCTGTTCATTTTCAGCAAAATAAGGGTTTGTCACCCACAATTATTGTTTTTCAATAGCGGGAATGAACACATAAATGCTCAACTTCGCTAGGTCAAAGGTCTTCTTGATGCATGGGTAAATGTTAAAACAAATAACATTAATGCTCTAGCATTTACTCTTATCAAGAAGAATGTGTTTCAGATGAGGTCAACATGTTATTGTAACCTGCATGTTTCATACTTCACTATTCACTATTCATTTTTTAACTTCTAGTATAAATATAATTTGTATTTTGTGCTATTTTAATTATTATTGTTGCTGCCAATGTGTAAGGCGAAGTTAGGCACGGGTAAGACGCGTGTCAAAGAAATCTCACAGTCCAAAAGTTCGTTTTAAAATATTTAGTGAAAGTTAAAAGCAAATAATCCACACAAGAATAAAAAGAAAAATAGTTACACACATAGAATAAAGGCAAAAAAAAGGAAAAAATGTATCTTCTATAGACTTAGTTTTTCTTAAGAAGCTTTGGTTATTTCTGTACTTAAAAGTTCTTAATTTCTTCTTCTGTATGCCTTAAACATACGGTTCAACACTTAAATCTTTTATTTTAAGAGTTACTTCAAACTCAAAAGGCCCGTAGGCCGTTGGCACTTAGACATGCACGAACGTGGGCACAAACAAGGACACGGTTAAAAAACCGTATGCCTCTATACCTTACACAAGGCAAGGCTAGACTCTAACTAAAGAACATTGTTTACTCAAAAACTGTTAGGAAATGAGAGGAAAATACCAACTTAATTCTATTCACGAGGGTTATAGGAACCTCCCTTATTTTATGCATTATCATCTAATAAATATTCATATATTTTATAGAACTAGGAAAATGGCTCTTACAATTATGGTTCTATGGATACAACAATGTGTTCTGTTTTTTGGTGGTGCAGTTTCTGCATGGGTGCACCATGTTGCTTATGGATGCTAACCCTGCTGCTACTCATGGAGGTCACATAAAATATTTGGTCACCATGGAACACCCTACCATATAAAAGATGACAGAAAACAGTTTTTGGCATAGGTGTAGTGCATCTTTCAAGCCTTCATTTTTTTCTTGTTACTGTTAGAGGAAGATAAACGAGTGTTATGTATTAATGTGTGTTTAAATGTTTTATTGATTTTTTCTCATTGTCTTATTTTTTTCATATTTTAATGTTATTTCTGTTGATGTTGTTTATAGTTAAACAATTGTGTACTGTCTTTTCACGTTTACCTCTGTTCCTTGTTCTTTGTGGGTGGAGCCTCAGGAGGCAGACCCACTCTGAGTTTTTCACTTCTGAGCTCTCCCTCCGGCTATCCAAGCCAACTGAGAAGGCTCAGGAGCAGGAGATCATTTTGTTCATTGTAGAGCTCTATGAGATATTGTTATTCTTGCTTCCATTTAATGAATTTTTTGACATTCTTACCTGCTTTTATTGGATTCTGTTTATGGATTGTATAATGTGACTTATTTGCTGAAGGACTGCCTTTTAGGATAATTCTTTGGTCTCTTTTTGCTCTGTTTAACATTTGTTGGTATTTTTCTGTTTTTGGTAGTGAATCTTAAAAATATAAAGCTTCTTTGTTGCCCTTTTTGATCGCAGGCTATTGGTTTATGGTTATCCACCCTCTTGTGGGGCTTTCTGATATATATGTGGAAGATTCATGTTGTTTTGCCAGCTACTTATATTTGGGACCTTCAGCAGCTGAAGCCAGCAGGTAATATATGAAGCCTCTTTTCTTATATGAGCTTCTTCTGGGCAGGTTGGTCACAGTCCTGGGGTCAGATTTGTAAAATTTATATACACACAAAAAAGAAGAGGCCCAAAATGTGCATCTTTCCACACAAACATTAGGATTTATAAAAGAAAATTTGGCTGGAAAACTTGTATATATTTATGGCAGTTCTGATCAATCTATATGCAACATTTTGGAGAAGCTGGGAAATAACAACACCCTTGATAAAGTAGAGAAATGCAAGCAAACCAGCTAAACGGTGACTCACGTGTATAATAATTCATATCACAGAGTTATTATAATGCGCATTGATGTGACAAACATATTTAACTTCAAAAGTGATGACTACTATGTCTTGAATATTTTAGTCCCCTTTTAAGAGAGCCATTGCTACATATTCCAGCTTCTTTTGTCTTTCGTTAGTTTATATCGGCTACCAGTTGTCACTTATCTGGCTTAACTGGCTGACAAGTTAGCAATATCTCAAGCTTCAATGAGCTAAGCTTCAGCTCCATCCTGTGCTGGAAGGCATTAACTGACTGACAAGGTGCTACATTCAATTTTGGGTGGTGTGGGTGTACATACAATGGCAATTTGCAGGGGTGTCTTATTTCCCTAACGTAGTTGGAGCAGTTGACTATACTCATATTAACAAGAAGACTAGCAAGAATGAAGCTGCTGTTGGTAAACATACTGTAAGCCAGTAACATTCTATTAACACACAAGTCATCTGTCAAGCTAAGATGAGTATGACAAACGTTTTGGTTCAGTGGCCTGTGTCGCTCATTGATTCATTTATTCTGAGACAAAGTAGTGTTGTTTGCTGACTTACAGAAGGTGCTGTAGGTGATGGCTGGCTTGGTGGTAAGGTAATTGGTTAAACTCTCAGTTTTTCATATGGTCTATATTATTCCTTGTAGCAGGTGGTGTATACTATTCATTGTAGTAGGTGATAGCCTTTCCCAGACTCCCCAGAGAACAGAGGAGATGTTCAATAATGCAATTCATGCTCTTGTACACTCAGATCTTCTCAAAGGTAGGTGGTGGTGTCTCAGTGCGTCAGGTAGGAGGCTGCCGTACCACCCAATGAAGGTCTGTAGGTTTGTGACTGCATATGTACAAAGTTGATTAGCGTTGTCCAAATATGGTTGTTTCAGGGTGTTAACCATACAGAGTTTTAGGCAGCTTCATGCAAACACCTTTACAACATGATTGTGATTTATAAAGGAAAATTGCATAGAAATGTGTGTATGGCAATTTTTATAAATCAGATTTTTTTTGGACACATGCATTTTTCAGTTTTTTTTGGTGTAAACAATCTTTCATACTGAAAACCATGCAAAGTTTTATAATTGAGACTCCTGGCGTGCTTCTTGGACTCACCCCCATTTTTGCCTTTTTCAAAAAAGAGATAAATTCTAGTGCTAGGATCTCTTGCTTGTTGTTTTTTTTTTTTTTGTTTATTTTTTTTTTACATGCTTCTTGTTTTTGTGTCTTGTGCTATTGAGGGTTATTATTTCTAATGTTCTCATAATTTTCTGACAACAACTCAATCTGTTGTGCTTCTGACTCCTAGTTGTCCCTTTTTGGCACATATGGGTGTGCCATCTTGGACGAGTTGGACTACCTTTGCAACCTGAATCGGTTGCAGGTACCACCTTGTGCTACCAGTAGTGACAAGCACACAAGCAAAATGCAAAATGGGTATCTTATATATGAATGTCTATGCGTAGAAGAGAGTGAGTGAGTGAATCTGTCTGTCTGTCTGTCCTTCCAGCCTGGAAGTGAGAGGCTACTACAGTGTGAAGCTCAGAGAGTCGGCAAGGTGGCCCCAAGTTAATGAGTCGGAAGAAGAAAACGATTCTGTTGCCAAAGTAAAACCGCCGAGAAAAGAGAGAAACTCTTATGCAAGCGAGACGAGCACATCGGCCAAACAGTATCCCTTTTATTTTTCCTCCCGCCACTAATACACAAGTGAGACGAGCATGTCGGCGAAATGAAACCTAGGAGAGAGACGCCCGGAGTAGTAAGCTTCTGTAAAGTTTTAATTTCCCAATGAGGACAAATAAAGTATATCTATTTTACAGAAATACAAGTAACACTTTCATTTTAGTCACATGCTTTTCCAGATGACAGATGGCACCTAAAAATAGGTTTAACAAA
The DNA here is from genome assembly GCA_026402145.1 of Polypterus bichir lapradei. Taxonomy (NCBI): domain Eukaryota; kingdom Metazoa; phylum Chordata; class Cladistia; order Polypteriformes; family Polypteridae; genus Polypterus; species Polypterus bichir. The sequence goes on along the minus strand of JANRMT010062837.1, from coordinate 86,658,949 downwards.
TATTTGACTTTTACCCTTTATTATTATTACTAGTATTGATCTTTTGGGTGTATGTAATGGGATATTCTATTCACTTATGTAATATGCAATTTTACTGTTTATGAAATTTTATTTCCCTCTGTTAAATGTACAGTTGCTCAACTAAAAAGAAGCCATAGGTCAGTGAAACAAATGCAGTCTTTAACAGATGATTTGCTTTTCAATCTGTTAATCTCTGAAACCTGAATTAATCCAGATTTAACCTTGCTAAATCCATCAGAACATGGCAAGATAATGAAGTCACAAACTTTATTAAATAACAAATTCAAAGGTCAGATTACTTATAGACTACTTCAAGACTGCAGTTTTCATTTTATGAGGAAAACAAGACTTATCTAAATGAGGCACGGCAAACTGGTTAAGGCTCTCATTTTTAAACCACCATGTCTGATGCACTGTGCAAGTCAAATTAAATCTTAACCTGCAAAGGCTGTAATTAAACCATTTGTAAAATATCCAGATCTTGTACATTACATTTGCTAAGTTGTCTGCCAACTGTAGAATACTACAGGGTGGTCCAGATCTAATTATGCAACTTTTAATGCAATGCAGGAAAACAATACAAGACAAAAGCATTGTTCGAAGTATCTTGTAATAAACAAAAATGGACTTGCATTGAATTAATTCACTGATTTCGCTGCCATCTATCAGCAACAAAAATAATTTTTTGTAAATTCTCTATGTGATAAACTTAATAAGTTATAGTGTAATGAAAATTGCATAATTAGATCTGGACCACCCTATACTTATGCAGATAATGCACATCTAATAAAAAACTCTATAATTTTTTTATGATGTCAGCATTTGTGCTTGAAAAACACACACACACGGTAGTTACAGTAGAGGAATTGAACACATGAATCAGACCAAAAAGAACTTTATTGTGTGAGGTTCAAAACAGTGGAGAATTGGGGACGGTGCAGGGATGTACAGGTCAAAAAAAATGGTGTGAACAAACCAAAACACACCACCATTCCTAGCTTTTTGTGGACTTAGACACACCACTAATTCCACTGCTTCTCATTTGCAAGACCACTGTGCCTGGCACCTCTACACAACCTCTGTATAGGGCTCTTTTTCACAACCATCTTCCTTTTCATTCTCCGTTGTTTTTTCCTTTCACTCCACAGCTCATTTGCCAGTCACACAAGATCCCCTTTCTTTATCTGTCCAGGGGACCTCCTTCCTTTAGTTAGTTGTCTATCCACCTCATTGGTAATTGATGATTTTCATACACTCGGCCCATCAATTCTGCTGTCAGTCCATATTGGAATAGCCGGTCATCACCATGCAGCTGGCTCATGCTGTCAATAATATCCAACTGCAGAGCTACAGTACCATACATCACTACAGGTCTATGGTAGCAGTTCTTCATCAGCAGTTTTACAGAGGATGATAATGTTAGAGGATAGTATGGTTAGCATGTAGTATTCTGTAAATAGTTAAGGTTAGGGTTAACATAAGGTTAGGGGTTAGTGTAGTAGATGGTTAAGATTAGGGGTAAGTTAAGGTTAAGTGATAATGTGTTTAGAGTGTAATATAGGCGGTTAAGATTTGGGGCAAGTTAAGGTTAGAGGTTAGTGTGGTTAGCATGTAGTATAAACAGTTACGATTAAGGATAAGTTAAAGTTTATTGGTTGGTGAGGTTAGCCTGCATTAGAACATTAGAACACTCTAGACGAGAACAGGTCATTCAGCCCAACAAAGCTCGCCAGTCCTATCCACTTATTTCCTTCAAGAAAACGTCAAGTCGAGTTTTGAAAGTCCCAAACATCTTACTGTCTACCACACTACTTGGTAGCTTATTCCAAGTGTCTATCGTTCTTTGTGTAAAGAAAAACTTCCTAATATTTGTGCGAAATTTACCCTTAACAAGTTTCCAACTGTGTCCCCATGTTCTTGATGAACTCATTTTAAAATACAAGTCTCGATCCACTGTACTAATTCCCTTCGTAATTTTAAACACTTCAATCAGGTCACCTCTTAATCTTCTTTTACTTAAACTGTAAAGGCTTAGCTCTTTTAATCTTTCCTCATAACTCAACCCCTGTAGCCCTGGAATCAGCCTAGTCGCTCTTCTCTGGACCTTTTCTAGTGCTGCTATGTCTTTTTTGTAGCCTGGAGACCAAAACTGTACACAGTACTCAAGATGAGGCCTCACCAGTGCATTATAAAGGTTGAGTGTAACCTCCTTGGACTTGTACTCCACACATTGTGCTATATAACCTGATATTTTGTTAGCCTTCTTAATGGCTTTTGCACATTGTCGGGAAGTTGATAGCTTAGAGTCCACTATGACTCCTAAATCCTTCTCATAAGGTGCACTCTCGATTTTCTGACCGCCCATTGTGTGCAGTATAAACAGTTACGATTAAGGATAAGTTGAGGTTGGGTTTAGTATGGTTTGTGTAGTATAAATGGTTAAGATTAGGGGTAAATTAAGATTAAGGGTTAGTGTGTATTATAAACAGTTGAGACTGGGGTAAACAGTAGGACTAGGGGTTAGGGGTTAGTGTGGAGTATAGATGCGTCATTTCTGCCGTGAAACTGCTGGTGCAGACCTGTGGTGATGTATGGTGCTATGACTCTGATGCCGGGCCGACGACATACAGTGGGATGCAAAAGTTTGGGCAACCTTGTTAATAGTCATTATTTTCCTGTATAAATCGTTGGTTGTTACGATAAAAAATGTCAGTTAAATATATCATATAGGAGACACACACAGTGATATTTGAGAAGTGAAATGAAGTTTATTGGATTTACAGAAAGTGTGCAATAATTGTTCAAACAAAATCAGGCAGGTGCATAAATTTGGGCACCACAAAAAAGAAATGAAATCAATATTTAGTTGATATGTCTTTTGCAGAAATTACAGCCTCTAAACGCTTCCTGTAGGTTCCAATGAGAGTCTGGATTGTGGTTGAAGGTATTTTGGACCATTCCTCTTTACAAAACATCTCTAGTTCATTCAGGTTTGATGGCTTCCGAGCATGGACAGCTCTCTTTAACTCACACCACAGATTTTCAATCATATTCAGGTCTGGGGACTGAGATGGCCATTCCAGAACATTGTACTTGTTCCTCTGCATGAATGCCTTAGTGGATTTTGAGCAGTGTTTCGGGTTGTTGTCTTGTTGAAAGATCCAGCCCCGGCGCAGCTTCAGCTTTGTCACTGATTCCTGGACATTGGTCTCCAGAATCTGCTGATACTGAGTGGAATCCATGCGTCACTCAACTTTCACAAGATTCCCAGTCCCTGCACTGGCCACACAGCCCCACAGCATGATGGAACCACCACCATATTTTACTGTAGGTAGCAGGTGTTTTTCTTGCAATGCTGTGTTCTTTTTCCTCCATGCATAACACCCCTTGTTATGCCCAAATAACTCAATTTTAGTTTCATCAGTCCACAGCACCTTATTCCAAAATGAAGCTGGCTTGTCCAAATGTGCTTGAGCATACCTCAAGCGGCTCTGTTTGTGCTGTGGGCGGAGAAAAGGCTTCCTCTGCATCACTCTCGCATACAGCATCTCCTTGTGTAAAGTGCGCCGAATGGTTGAACGATGCACAGTGACTCCATCTGCTGCAAGATGATGTTGTAGGTCTTTGGTGCTGGTCTGTGGGTTGACTCTGACTGTTCTCACCATTCGTCGCTTCTGTCTATCCGAAATCTTTCTTGGTCTGCCACTTCGAGCCTTAACTTGAACTGAGCCTGTGGTCTTCCATTTCCTCAATATGTTCCTAACTGTGGAAACAGACAGCTTAAATCTCTGGGACAGCTTTCTGTATCCTTCCCCTAAACCATGATGGTGAACAATCTTTGTCTTCAGGTCATTTGAGAGTTGTTTTGTGACCCCCATGTTGCTACTCTTCAGAGAAAATTAAAGGAGGAGGGAAACTTACAATTGACCCCCTTAAATACTCTTTCTCATTATAGGATTCACCTGTGTATGTAGGTCAGGGGTCACTGAGCTTACCAAGCCAATTTGAGTTCCAATAATTAGTTCTAAAAGTTTTGGAATCAATAAAATGACAACGGTGCCCAAATTTATGCACCTGCCTGATTTTGTTTGAACAATTATTGCACACTTTCTGTAAATCCAATAAACTTCATTTCACTTCTCAAATATCACTGTGTGTGTCTCCTATATGATATATTTAACTGACATTTTTTATCGTAACAACCAACGATTTATACAGGAAAATAATGACTATTAACAAGGTTGCCCAAACTTTTGCATCCCACTGTACATGGTGTTTGTAGCAGTATAGCCAAGTTGCTGCAATATGAAATACACGTTAAGGAAGGTCTTTGAGAAAAAAGGATAATGTATATAACATTTTGAAATTTGATGAAATGTTCTTCTTTAAAAAGATAAGTCTGACACTTTTGTGGTTTAAGTATTTTAAATTTACAAATGCTTTAGAGGAAACCTGCACAGATGTAATGAGAATACTGTATGTAAGATCCAACTAACATCCAAACATTTGCACTGCAAACTAGATTTACAAAGTGTGAGTTTGGTCTTTTACTGAATTTCTATCCTTCTATTTTAAAATATGGATTGCCTGACTTTGATCCTGCCAACATTCTTTTATAGGCTCCTTTTGTTTCCAAATGGCATTGATAATGATGCAGATTAATGTTCCCTTTGTTTTGCAAAGCTGATCTGTCTGGTCCAATCATACAATGAAGTTGCTCAGGGCAACCTTCCTAATGAAATGAAATTTGAAGAAAAAATTAAATGTGTTAAAGTAATTTTTTCTTAAAATGTTTTTATGACATACCATGTATTTTTATTGTCATTATGTGTAGTTTTGGACCTGCCTGTAAGTGAGAAAAAATAAAAAGTTATATCAAGGCATGTGTGGAATTGTTGTCTATAGCATGCTTTTGAGCATTTGTAATTTTCAGATATCTGGCACTTGCTGGTAACACACCAGTGAGAAACATGCAATATTATTCCAAAATTTTCAACTGAATTGAGATCTGGACTCGGTCACCCCAGGACATTCACATTTGTTTTGTCTTGAAGCCATTTCTGTGTAGCTTTGTCTTCATACTTGGGGTCGTTGTCTTGCTTGAAATGCAAATCTTTCTCCTAAGTTGTTCTGCAGGTCTTCCTCCAGGGTTTCCTTGCATTTTGCTTTTTTTATTTTCCCGTCACAATTCTTCCTGCTGCAGAAAAGCACCCCCACATCTAAATCATCAAGTTCCACAAGCACAACACAGGCTTTATTCCGTGGGAAACTTTTTTCCGAAGTGTTTCCCACCCATAAGCAGAGTACACAGGCACAGGAATAAACACTGTGTCAGGAAGCACAACACTTTGCCTTCTCTTCTTTCTATGCATTCTTCTCACTCTCTGTCCGCCTCCACTCCTGCTCCAGCAAGCTTTGTCACCTTCCTCCTGACTCCAGAAGTATCAGCGGGCTTTTAACCTGCACCACAGAGTACTTCTGGTGGCCTGTGTGACAGATAGGGGGCACTGTCGTCCCCTCGAACCCTCCGATCAGACGCCAGACACCAGATAAAAGTCCAATAATTTTTATTTGGACAATACAGTGCACAAAGCACCCTCCACTCCACTATACTCATTCAATAACCAATAATTCCACAATAATCAATACAATAACAATCCTCCAACTATCCCAGATGTGTTGCCACCCTTCCTCCCAGCTCAGCTCAACTCTGGGATCTCCCACAGTCCTTTATATAGTCCGTGACCCGGAAGTGCTTCTGAACCCTCAGTCCATGTGACTTCCTAGCACTTCCGGGTCAGATCAAAACTCTTCTTTTCTTCGTCAGCCCGGAAGCACTTTATTTCTTCCGTCCTCGTGACCTGGAAGTACTTCCAGGCTGTATGAAAAACAAACATCTCTGTGCTTCCCTGCAGTGTCCCCTGGCGGCCCCGACATTATCCAGCAGGGCTGTGTATTAAAACTCCATAGTCCATGATGCCCTGCTGGAATTCGGGGCATCTCCACATTGCAGGGAGGGCTCCATCTGGCGGCTTGGGGGTCTTGGCCAGGATAAGCTGCCGGCCGTAGTCCACACCTGTTAGAGTGTTCTGGAAGCAGTTCTGGGTGAGGTGGAAGCCCAACAAAGTACGGCCTCACAGTCCCTGCAGCACCCCCTGAAAGCACCCAAAGAACCCAATAAGGCTGTGCCAAACTCCAACTCCCATGAAGCCCTGTGGGAATCTGACACTGCTGCAATCCTGTGGCTCTGCCACCTAGCTCTCTGGGGGAGATAATGCCCTGTGCATGTTCTTTACCCTGGTCCTTCCATTAAGAAGGCGTCCCAGCTGGGCAAAGGCGCCAGCCATCCAGCACATGGTTTATTATTGCTAATATTTTGAATTAGATATATGTGGGGGCACCAAAATCTTTCAAGTGCTTAGGGCCTCTAAAGCTCTTATGCCAGCCTTACATTTGCATCATTCTGTCTACCTATTGCTGCTCGTAACAAATTCAAAACGCTTGCTGTGGCCTACGATTTATTGCATGGATATATTCTTTCCAAATGTTTCCCTAAGAAGCCTCACTTCTGCTTCAGCCTGTCTGCTAACTGTCCCTTCTGTCACCAGGGCTTCTAATAATGTACACTGCTCCTCGGTTCTTGCTTTCAAGTCTTTCAATTATCTTCCATGATCGTGTGAACTGCTCTCAGGCTACTGATGCTCGAGGTCCTCTTAAAACTGTATCCCTTCATAAAGCACCTTGGGACCCCTTAAGCTTTCTGCCACTCAGCTCTACTGTTGGCATCTTCGACTTTTTGTGACCTTATTGATTCATGATTTACTGTGACTTTGTTGATAGTCTTCACCATGGCTGCAGTGCTTAAATTCGTTCATTTCGAACATAATTACCTTCCCCACTACCTTTTAACTCTGCACTGTCTTGCTACTCATGGAAATATATTTTATTTGTCGACAATTACAGTTTTGTTGTGAGTCATCTTGTGTAAAGTTATCCAACCTTTTTCCAAACCTTATCTTGAGCAGGGTCAAAAGGGAGTACTGTAGAAGTCAATCTTAGCAAACAGGAACAATTCCTCAGTCCACTGCAGGATAAACACAAACCCACACTAGTGCTAATTTGGCAATGCCAACACACCTAACTTGCATGTCTTTGAACTGTGGGAGTAAACCCAACCAGACAAGGAGAGAACATGCAAGGAGCAATTGGGACACAAACCATAGTCTCTTTGTTGCAAGGCAGCAGCGCTACCACCGTGCCATGATGTCACCCTGGGAAAAAGCATCTGTTAGCCACATAAATAAATATGACCTCTGTATGAATAAGTACACAGATAACAGGAGTTAAGATTTGAATCGTGGCCCAGTCATCATCCTTTGTCAGACAAATGGGCATCTGGAACTTTTCACTGGTTTGTGTTAGAAAAATATGGGGCATGAATTTAAAGAGACACCATCTCTAACATTAGTTCTGTCTTTTTCTTTAGAGTGGAGGAAGAGTAAACCCTAGAGGACTGTTGAGGTTATGTCGGGTCAGTACAAGGTCCCACTCTATCCAGCCACAGTTATACTTAAATGAGAGGGTCAGCTGAAGTCAGTGTTTAATCTCGGATGTTTCTCCACGCCTCTGGAGATTTTCTTCTTTTCACAATGGCATTTATGTTTACTTTACCAAATTTGTCTATTTGAAACAGGGCATCCCCTAGAATCCCAACCCTTATTTACTCGATTTGTTTATTCATTTACAGTTTATGCAGTTGAAAGTTTTTCTTTATGTCATGTAGGTTTTGTTCCCACATCCCAAATATGTGTGTTTAGTTATGTGGGGGCTCTAAACTGACCAAATTATTTGTGTGGGCATGAATGTAGCCTGTTATGAGCTGCCTCCCTGCCCAAGTCGACTCCTGCCTTGCACCTAATGTTGGAAGAATAGCCTCCACACCCTTATGTCCTGAAATTGGGTTAAATGATTTGCATCAATGATTAAATATACAGTAAAACCTTGGATTGCGAGTAACTTAGTCTGCAAGTGTTTTGCAAGACGAGCTAAAATTTTTAATACATTTTAACTTGATAATCGAGCGAGGTCTTGCAATACGAGTAGTATGTCTACGCTTTGTCTGCCGAGCATCACGTGATCACAACAGAGCTGATGGTTCTTCTCTCTCTCACTGTGGGATTGTGGGTAATTGTCTCACATGCTCAGACTCAGTCGGCGTGCCTCACTCATATAGTCAACATTCATACGAGCGTATACTGTTTACTATAGCATTGTGACCATGTGTGTCTTGCACCCCAAAACACGAGGCTGAGTCTCAGTACTTTAGTAAAACCAGCTTTAAATCAGCTTGAAACAGGAACAGCACGGTTATTTATTGTGAAGCGGGCTCTGCCACTCTGCTATACACAGACACAGCAATCAGGCAGGGTTGGGGCCAAGTTAATGACCAAGTAATTCTGTGCCCTTGCATTTATAATGTCCCGTGCATCACCCATTGACGGCAGGCGCTTATAGCATGACCGCAATCTTTTTGGATTCGATTTTGCGGGGAACTGCAACAGTGCTGGAAGCCTTGTGGTTGCTTCGGGATGCTCTTCCGCGTGTCGTCCCGTTGGGGGGAATCCCAGAAGAATTTAGAAACCTTACAGTGCGTAAAGTATTTTTTTTTATTTTGTGTCCAATTGTAGTACCTCTTCAGGCAAAAGCAACTGTTATTGGATAGGTTTCCTTGTTAAAGTCGCATAAAAAGAAAAAGATTTCAGTGAGCCGACAGATAGCAGATTCCGTTAGTTATAGTGAAAGTCGTCCCACACAATAACCTTCCTATTCTCCTCTGTCATCTCCCTCACACCAGCCACGATTCTTTTCAATGGTAAAGTGCAGGTTATTTGTTTTATGTATTTTTACTTTATATTTTGTATTAATCATTTTATATGAATATTTTTTGGTGGTAGAACGAATCATCTGAGTTTCTGTTATTTCTTATGGGGAAATTAACTTTGATATACGAGTGCTTTGAATTACAAGCACGTTTCCGCGATAAATTATTCTCGCAATCCAAGGCACCACTATAATGATAATAATAATAATGATAATAATTATCAAGGGTTGTCACACACATGCACATGGGAGGCAGTCTATGGGCTTAACTAAGGGTAAAATGCCGGGTTGGGGGATAAAGTGCACTAACACCTCCTCTCACTCCTTTGCAGAACCACAGAAGACAAGACTGACTACAGCCTTACCAATTTCCACTTCCCTCTCCAGACCACACCCTTCTGCTGATGTCACTTCCTCTAGTGCCCTGTTGGACCCTCCTCTTTCTTTCCACTTGCCTATAAATGTAGTCACTTGTCTTCCTCAGTCAGTTCCATTCCCGACTCAGTCTTTTGAGACTTTCTTATGGAGCTCATAACTTCTGACAATATGCGGGGTGGATCCCCAAACCTTTTATTTGTTTCTTTGTTTTCTTTTACAGGATCTTTAAGAAAAGTAGTGGTGTGGCTGTTATTAGCTCAGCTCCCTGATTTTGCTATGTAGTAACAGCCCATTCTTCCTTTTGGGATTTCTCATGGAATACTCCGGTTTTGTTTCCGCATCCGTGTGTTAGGACAGTCGATGGTTATAAATTGGCCCAGCGGATTTAAATGCGAGTTGGCCCTTGTGATGGTCTGTCATCCTGTTTAGAGATGGTCCTCGTCTTACTCTCCCGGCTGCTAGGATAGGCTGTGCGTTAGGAGCAGACAAGAGTCTATGCCAAGATTACGGTGAATAATGTGACTGTGAGCTGAAAAGAGCTAAACAGAGTAAGAAACAAGCTCCGAGTCATGGACAAATGGAGATCAAAACCAGTAAAGATAATGTAATGACTGGATTTCAGTTTATATTTATGGTTGTCAGTCAGTCACTATTTAACACACTTAGTCCTGAACTGGAATGCAGGGGTCTGCTTGAGCGTGCCCCAGCTAGCTTAGGGTGCAAGATAGGACCAAACCCTGGACAGAATGCTAGCCCAATGCAGGGTGAACACACAAAAATGGGCCAATTCACCTAACCTGCATGTATTTGGACTGTGGGAAACCAGAGCACCCAGATAACACCAAAGCAGACACAGGGAGAACATGCAAATTCCATGCAGGAAGCACACAGGTCTCATTACTGCAAGGAAGCAGCACTACGACTGCACTACCATGCCACCCTTATATTTATTTGTTTATTTTAACTAATTTGTATGATCTAACACTTGTTTTGTTTTTTTTCTGCAGTCGTAGATTTCATTTCTGGTGTTAATTTTTCATTTTATTGTTTCCTTTGCAGGTTGTTTAAATTCTTGGTGTATTTTTGGCTGCCATCTTGTATTTTAACAATCACCATCATTTTGGATTCCTGTTATTAGGGCAGTACCACTTGATGCATGGATAATTGACATTTTGGATTAAAAGGCTGACTAAAACTCACTTCCTCATCTGAGTTTTTTTAACATACTTTGCTTAAAACTTTTCTTTTTTGATTTTTTGCGGTTCCAAACTTTTTGCTAATGTTTTTTGACTATCAGTTTTTGGCTTGAAAATTGTGCCTTTTTCTGTCCCACATTTATCTTCTGGTGATAAGAAAAATTACTTATCAGCATTACATAGCAGAAAACAAGATCAACAAACTAAATCATTTTTTGAGCAAAAAATATTTGCAAGTCAAACTCCTGAGCAGAATTAGGCAAACAAACTAACCAAGGAAAATTCACAACCTAAATAAACTGAAGCACACACAGCAAAGATTTCTTTAGAAAAGAAAAGAAAACCAGAGGCTAAGCCAGCCATCTTTATATATCCCATCAGTGATGATGTCATACATCACAAGGTCAGAGTCACATGACTGAAAACGGAAGATCAAGCCACAACAAAGATGGCCACCGAAATGAAACATGACCTCACCTACAGGGAAACAACACAATAAATCACAAAAATAAAAATAAGCAAATACACAAAATCAAAATGATAACTGAAATTATTAAAAAGACGAGGAGGAGAAGGAGCTGAAACCGTACAAGCCACATCACCCGAAACAGTTTCTTACAGAAGCAAAAGTAGCCAAAAAAGCAATCATTACAGCTGTGTTTGTATTTATGATTTTAGAGAGTTAAGAGACATTATAAGAAGTGTCACTGGATTGGTTTAAGTAGGTTTGAGAAAGATATATTAAGTCTTCGTAAAGGAAATCTCTACTCATGGTTTTGTCTAAAATCATAACCACTGAAAATCATCCATGCAATAAGAGCCATGGATTTGTACTCTAAAAAAAAAAGGAAGAATTTAACTTGCCCACCCAGGGGCATCAAGGTAATGTTGGAAAAAGAAGAGATTTTAATTTGACAGCCTCCGGGGATGTAGGAAGGAGAATGATTTGAGCATGCACTGGTACAGTGTGTTGCCGCACCCACTACATCACGAAACAACTTGGGATCCCAGTTGGCAACCCCACAGGCAGATACGCAGTCCAGTCCCACCCTCCGGAAATGACCCTCTATCTGCCCAGCCAGGTGTTACGTGGGTGACCCCTTGGTCAGGTCCAGTCACTCGGGTCCCCAACAATTTTACGAGCCGGATCACCCTCGGGGAAACGGGCCACATGGCCATAGCGCCATAACTGACGCTCCTTCACAATGCAGGTAATGTGCCTCATTCAGGACTCGATGTGCAACCATACATTCGACGCAAAGTCCAACCAACGGTACCCAAGGATTTTCCAGAGAGACACAGTACTGAAGGAGTCCAGTCTTCGTCTGGCCTCTTTGTCTCACAACCATATAGTGAACAGTGACAGGCTTTTTTACATTTCTTTAATACTAAAATTGATCAAATCTATCATAGTTTTCCCTTCACACCTCAATCACTCACTCATTCAGATCTGCCATCTCCACCATCAAGACTCACTTGTTTCTCACTTGTTGACTCTCTTGTTGTTCTCTCTTGCCATCTCTAAACTTATTAATAAGTCTAATTCCTCCTCCTGTCTTCTGGATCCTGCTCCAGCTTCTCTGCTTAAGACATGCTCATCCATAATTAGTATTCCTGTTGCCTCATTTATGAATGCATGTTTCATTTCAGGTTCTGTCCTCAAAACTGCTACAGTTACCACAATCCTTGAAAAACCTAACCTGGATCCTTCTTCTCTCTCCAGTTACAGGCCTATCTCTAATCTCCCTTTTTTGGCTGAGGTGATGGGACGCATGGTTGCTACACAACTCCATGCTTTTCTTCTAGACAATACACTCTATGAGCCTTTTCAGTCTGGTTTTCGCACACAGCACAGCACGGAGACAGCTCTTCTCTGCGTAGTTAATGATCTTCTCCGGTCTGCAGACTGTGGTTCGCTTAATATTTTCCTCCTTCTTGACTTAAGTTCAGCATTTGACACTGTTAATCATGAAATCCTCCTGTCACATCTCTCTGCTGTAGGGAACTCTGGCTTAGCCCTTCAATGACTCACATCATATCTTTCTAATAGGCAACAGTTTGTCACACTCGGCCGATTGAAATCCTTCACCTCACCTGAGTCATGTGGTGTCCCTTAGGATTTAGTCCTCAGGCTATTAATTTATCTACTTTATATCCTTCCTTTGGGTCAGAGAATTAGCAGACATGGCCTTAACTTCCACTGTTATGCTGACGATATACAGTTATATCTTAGTACAGACTCCCCTACAGATTCACCTTCCAGCATATTCACTGACTGCATCACTGATCTTAAGCTATGGATGGAAAATAACTTTCTCAAACTTAATGTCAATAAGTGTTACTGGTAGGCCCAAACTCCCAACTTTCTAAGGCATCCAATTTCTCTGTTTCTGTTGATGGTACACTTGTCAAACCTGCTCCTGTGGTCAGAAATCTTGGTGTTTTGTTTGATTCATCACTTAACTTTGGGCTACACATTAGGTCTCTTTCCAAAATTTCATTCTATCATCTCCATAACATTGCCCGTCTCCGTCCATTTCTGTCCTTTAATGATGCTGAAACTCTAGTTCAATGTTTCATAATGTCTCATATTGATTACTGTAATTTCCTCTTCATTCGGCCTCCCTGCAAAATCTTTACAGAAACTACAGTATACTCCGCAGCCAGTGTCCTTACCCACACAAAGTGTTTTGCTCACATTTACCCTGTTCTCTCCCAGCTTCACTGGATATTGGTTCCATCAAGAATTAAATTCAAGATTCCGCTTCTCACCTTCAAAGCCCTACATAACCTTGACCTCCTCTACCTCACTCAGCTCCTAGCACTCCTTGTCGCTCTCTCTCAGGTCCTCGAGCAGTAATCTCCTTACTGTCCCACGTACCAGACTCTCCACCCTGGGAGGCAGATCCTTCAGTGTTATGGCCTATCACCTCTGGAACTCTCTCCCTCAGTCTCTCCGAGATTGCTCCTCTTTCTCGGCCTTTAAATCTCAACTGAAAACTTTCCTCTTTTATGAACTTTTGTCTTCTGTGTAATTTTGTTTTTACTCTGTATGTAAAGTGACCTTGGGTTTTTGAAAGGTGTTCTATAAATGCAACTTATTATTATTTTATTATTATTATAATTTTGTAAGGCCTTACCTTTCTCCGTAGTAGGCAGTCTGTGACTGTCAGACTTATATCAACGTAACTGAAGTACACTCATTTTAAGAAACAGGATAACATAATTTCTTGATAAGCTCAAGAATTATAGAAATATAACTAAATATATATCCACATAGAGGACAGGACACAAGACAGACATGACAGACAGATATATGACATAGAATAGGCTGGCTGTTTACTGTCTATTTTGAATTCTAATTTTTCTAGGCACAGATAAACAGTTTTACGATACCAAGTTTTTAAGAATGAAGTCCAATGTTGCGCCGTTATTGCTGTTGTTGCTCTGGGTTCAAGAGGCGGATTCTCCTTGCTTTGGAGTGCACTCTTTCCCTTTGCCGAATTAATGGTGTGCTGTGCATTAAGGTAAGGCTTTTTACAATGTCTTCTGTGACTTCATAGAGAAATGCATTACTCTTTCTGGCACAGAAGTTTAGATGCTAAAGTTCCAATCTTGAAGTAATAGCAGCTTCTCAGTAATCACACACTGGGCTCAGTCACTGGAAAAGAGCTTGGCTTGGCTGAGTGGATCTCAGGTTTCAGGTCCACAAAGTGAAGAGGCTATCAGCATTCAGCACCCAAAAGAGAGAGCGGCTCAGTAGCTTTTAGGTTTCATAGAGTGTACGAAAGATTTTCTAAAGAGAGATGAGTGCTGCTAGTTTTTGAATGAAGGTGTAACCTCTAGTGATTGGATTAAAGTCACTTTTAGTTACAGAATCAGGGCCTGATCATAGGTGCATTATGTTGTCCATCACAGTTGTCACAACGTTTGTTCGAACTTGGGTGTTCTGGTCTGAAGGAGCCTCTGCAAAGATGTCAGCTAAACCAATGTACACCTTTGATATCAGATTAACTATTGGTGATGACTACAGTTCAGCCACTTACTCTGGGATCTACGTAGGTTGGTGAAGCCAGATTTCTGCCTCCCTGTTAGACCCTCTGTCTTTAACAGGCCTTGTGTGCCTCTAAAAAGCCAAGCATACTGGGCAATGCCCACTTTGTCCTACAGTACTCCTACATTACTTCCAGTTTGCCATTTTCACAAAATTCAGAAGTGACATATCGATGTATAAATCTGCTTTCTGCTAGTTAACCAGCAATGGGTTGTGTTTATTTCCTTTTGACTTCCAAAAATTGATATTTGTTATGAAAATATTATTGTTAAAAAATGAAAGCATCAAAAGAAGACAGAGAGTATATATATATTTTGTGGAAAGTTTCCTTCAAAATTACCAATATAAGTTTGTTCGCTTCCTTATGCCAGTATGCTGACAGTTTTAGCTAACCTGTTTTTTATTTTTTACACTAGCTCACACTGTTTCCACACATAAGTATGTTTGCTTGGAGTTTCACACACGCCCCGTCCATTTTGCAATGCACGATGGGATTTGTAGTTTCGTTTTTCCAGGTAAAAGATGATTTTCTACTCCAGACTGTGCGATATCTTCTTCTTCTTTCTTACTACTGTATATAAAAGCGGTTGAGATTGTCCTTCTGTCCCGTGAGTGGAAAGCGTAGCGGTATTCCGCTTATCACAGACTTACTACTTGCACTTGCGGTACGAAGCGACATGATGTGAGCAGAGTTCTGGTGCTCCCATCGTTCCCTTGCTTTTGTGCGCGATGCGCTGGAAAAATAGACAAAATTATGTCTCTGGAAATAATTAATGTTGATGGAGTACAAATGCCTCACCGCGTAGTAAATATCAGGGGGGTTCAAAAGGGCGACCTCAATATAGAAAAAAAGTTTAAATTTCATCACAAAAATAACAAAAACTACGAGTATTAAAGTAATACCGCTCAAATGCAATATAACCAAATTAATGAGTTTATATAAAATATCAAATTGATCTACATATTGAATTGCCTTAAGAAGTGGTCAACTTAAAAGTCGGTCGCCTTAAAAGGCGGGTCAGCCTAGTATAGAATAAATAAGGTAAAATAGGAGTAATCTTATAAATTAACCTACTACATATACTACATCCATGCTTACCTATCTATTATTCATCTTGATATTGTCTCAAAAGTTCAAAATCTGTTACAGGTTGACATTCAAAAATCCAGCCATCGATAATTCAGTTCCTTCAGATTTCCGGCATGGATTTTAGAGTGCATTTTTAAATTTACCGCGTTGGCACTCCAATGTTTTCTGGAGGCGGCGTTTATGTTTTGATGGCGCAGTAGTCGATAATTGGTTCTTGGGTCTTGATTGCACCTGCTAACAGGCATTCCTGCTCATTCCTTCTCATTGTATCATTTATTTGCTCATGTCTAGCCCCATTATGGATTCAGCAAAGAAAAGAGGTGACGTAAAACATAAACACCGTGCGTTGTCGATCGCAGAGAAAGTGGAAGTGCTAAAAAAAACTTGATAACAGCGTATCTGTGCGAACCATTTGCTTTTCATTTAGTGTTTCATTTTCTTTCTTTAAAGGACTGTACAGGTAGTCATTTTCTGTTAAATATATACAGCATATATAACCATCCAAAATCCGGCATTTTCGAAAATCCGGCACTCCTCAGGTCTGGAGGTTGTCGGATTTCTGAATGTTATCCTATATTAAGTTCCTGCCATGAAATGCATTACCATGCAACATTAGATATGGTTTTGAAATTATAGTTCATGTTGTTAGTTAGAAAAAAAAGAAATTTGAATCTAATTGCTGTTATAATAAGTTTTGTATACTGACCAGGAGCAGGTGCTCGTTCTATCTCAAAACGGACAGAATTAGCTCCACGTTGTTACCAAAAAAGACAATAATGATATATCATAAACTCCTAATGCTATTTGAAAATCAACGTCTAGAAATAAGCTGGAGGTTCAAAATAACCAGAAAAGTACTAAAACAAAATGAATCACATGTAAGGTTTTCTTTAATTCAATCTGGGATAAATCGGGTCTGTACGTGATGTTTTCAGTACCGTTCCGCTGATGATGTTGTGCACTCCCAGAGGATTATGGGAACATTGCTGTAGCAACGGCACATGTCAAAGCTCAAGAAGAGCAGCAGTGACCACAGATAAATAAAGATGATGATATGTAATAACAAGAAATATAGTCAAATTTTAAATGGTGCAATTTGAAAATGAAATAATGTCAAAAATGAATTCTCCATTCAACACCCAAAGATTGCCTAAAAAGGAAACAAAAAAAAATATTAACAAAACTAGACAACCATGACAGTGTCGTTGTATAGTCATGTTTCACTGACAAGGCACTCACTCATAATCGCAGACTCTCAAATATTAACTCTGAGATGAGTATTTTCCCTAACAAAGGACGATTCCTGTGTCAATAGGACAACAAAGATGTTCCAACTAAAAAATTTTGGTGCAACGTGAATCTTAAGGCATCACATAAAATTTATGCTCTAGTTGGATTTGAAGCACCGACTACAAACACACATACTGTAGTTTCACAGTTTGGAACAAAATTTGATCCTTCCTCCATTTTGCTGGCTTTGATCCATTTGCTCCTCTATGCTTCGTCAGTTGGAAAGCCGTGAGAAATCAGGTAAAGATCTTTTTAAATTGGAACACATAGGCACACTACAAAGTTCTTGTTTTGGATAACTGGAATAGAATTTACCTGCCCATAATACCTACTGGAAATAAAAATAAACAAGCACAAAAAAAACTAGTTAGGGCAACATCAGATTACATTCAGCCCAAAATGTAACAATAGCTAATGTAGTCGTTCTTAACAATCTTAACTTTCTTAACTGATAAGCAAAACCTCTTCTGGCTACACACACTATATGTCTAAATGTTTGTAGACACCTCACCATCAAACTTACATGAGCATGTAGGACATCCCATTCCAAAACCATGAGCATTAATATGGAGTTGCAATCCCTTTTACAGCTATAACAGCCTCCACTCTTCTGGGATGGCCTTCCATAAGATTTTGGAGCATGTCTCTGGAATTTATGCCCACTCATATAAAACAGCATTTGTAAGGTCAGGTACTAATGTTGGACAAGAAGACTGGGCTCACAATCAGCATTCCAATTCATTCTTAAGGTGTTCAATAGGGTTGAGGTCAGCGCTACTCAACTTCCTCCATGTCTTAATGGACGTGGCTTTGCACACACATGCATGGTGGAACAGAAGGGGGTCTTTCAGAATTTATTGCCTCAAGGTTGGAAGTGCACAATTGTCTAAAATCTCATTGTATACTGTCACATTAACAGTAGTCTTTACTGGAACAGGCGGAGTGGTGGCTCTGAGGCTAGGAATCTGCATTGGCTATCAGAAGGTTGCTGGTTCCGATACTGTAAACACCAGAAGTGACTCTGCTCCATTAGGCCCTTGAGCAATGCCCTTAACCTGCAATTGCTCCATCCTGGGTATGACATTAATCTGCATCAAGCCCTGCAAGTAGGCCCTCCAACCTGCAGGGAAAAACTGGGGGGTTGGTGGCAGAATTGGCACACCAGCCACCATAAAAAAACTCATTAGTGTGGTGCTGAGGTGTCACCTGTCGCATGGCTGCAGACTGGTCCTAATCTGGGATCCTGAAATGGTTTGTCATATGGTGGGCTGTATCAGTGCATGCTCCTATCCTCTTCTCTCCCTCTCTTTACTGGAACCAATGGTCCTAGCCCTAACCCTAAAAAACAGCCTCAGACCATCAGCCCTTCCTTCACCTTCTGCAGTCCAGAAGGTAGGGTTCTCCTGGCATCTAACAAACCCAGATTCATCCATCAGACTACCATATAGTGACATGTGATTCATGGCTCTAGAGAACACACTTCTGCTGTTACAGAGTCAATGGTGGCATGCTTTACACAATTCTAGCAAATGTTTGGCATAGTTCATAGTGATCTCAGGCTTGTGTGCAGCTGTTCGGTCATGGAAAACTACCTCATGAAGCTCCCAAGGCACAGTTCTTGTACTGATGTTGCTTCCAGGGGCAGTTTGGAACTCTGTGGTGAGTGATGCAAATAAGGATAGGCAATTTTTACATACTATACACTTCAGCGCTCAGCAAGCCCGTTCTATGAGTTTTTTGGTCTTCCACTTCATGGCTAAACTGTTGTTGCTCCTTGACACTTCCACATCAAAATAATATCACTTAACAGTTGACTGGAGCAGATATAACAGAGCAGAATTTCCACATAATAACATGTGTGGAAGAAAACTGAGACTTAGGGGTCACATAGTAATATAGTTATTGTGCATGAAGTGTTTTGGTATGCTTTTCATATTAAATATATGGAATTTATTTTAGTAGCGTAAAGTGTTAATAAATGTCAGAGACACGTTCAAGCATATCAGAAAACCAGATAATGGTCAAGTGAACAACAAAGAACAAGAAAGTTCTGGGTGATGGTTCAAGAAGCTGGCTGACTGTCATGCACCCAGTAAGACTTGACAGATGTCATGCACACAGGAACTCAAAAAGTACTGAAAAGTATTGTAAGGTCCAAAAATAGCGAAATGAGCCTTTAATTTTGGGGTACGTAGGCTGGTTATATGAGGTGAGACACAAAAATAACCAGATTGGTAAAAAAACATATTTATTGTTACAACATTCTAAACATTGTCACCTTCTATATACTCCTCCTCCCGATCTCTACACCGCTCCATACATATCTTCCATTGATTGAAACAGTGCTGGAAGACTCCTTGCTTGAGGCTCTTCAACAGGCTTGCCGTTTCTGTCTTCACTTCATCCATTGAAGAAAAATGTGTTCCCTTCAGGTCACTTTTGATTTTCGGGAACTAGTAAAAATCACAGGGAGCTAAATCGGGCGAATAGGGAGGATGATCAAGGACAGGAATGTTTTTCAAAAACTGCTTTATGCAAAAAGAGAAAATTCTTGAGAAATTTGATGTTGATTCACTGTTCCAATTTTTTTCACACGACATTATTTCGGAAACTCCTATAGCGATAGTTATGCAAATACTGACTGGGCTATTCACAGGATATACCTGGCCGGTCGGGGGTTTGAGAGGGACTGTAGGAGGGGATATAGCTCTGTGATTGGCCGACCTCCAGACGGTTTTCCAGGAAAGCCCCAAGCCCAGTCCGGTTATTTTTATGTCTCACCTCATACTCTCTGCTGGAAACATCTCTTGTCTTTTAACCACTCAGAGTAATTATTCAGATGGCGCAAGCCAACAAACCAATAAGAGCAAATGTCAGGATTAATTCTGCACTGTGATGTAAATTCAATTGTCTATAAACATGAGCCTGTAATTTTGCTTATTGGCCATTCCACAACAGGCTGCTGTAATGGAGTGTATCCCTCTTCATGAAGAGAAATTCATGACGCACTGGACAAACTTCCTCCTGTCTGGTTTCTGACTCAAAAAGGGTCCTAGAACAGGACAAGATTTCTTTCTTTAATATATTTCCAATTTAATTTCTACCACACATGTGGTAATGGTGGCCAAATTTAACGTGACTGAGCTCTTCAGTACGACACATTTTACTGTCGGCATTTGTTGACGGAGACTGCATGGCTGTTTGCTGGTTGGATACACCTGTTAGCAATGAAACACCTCAACTCGATTTGGAGGGCTGCTCACATACTTCTAGCCACAGAGTGTACATCAATGTTACAGCTGCGATAAGCAATCTGAGGCCTATGATTTGTATTTTGAAATTCAAATATGCTGCTACTCTTTTGAATGTTTCTTATACTAGTTAAACTTCAGCAATAACAAAGTAACCAAATATGACTTTTTTACTGGTTTATATTAAGTATCCCAAATGGGGTCCAGTCCACTTGGGGGGCTTTCATAATCTTTCCATTGAATTATCTTGCCCATCCGTTAAATATTTCAATCCTACTCCTTAGCCATTCTTGTATTTGTTAACTCTTTTGTTTGAACGTTATTCTTGTCACATCTTTTTGTTCAGTGTACACCAGATGCAACCTTTTCATGCTGTTGTTTGGCCTTGTCTTCTTGCTCTAATGCTCTTGCCTTTTATAATCTACTGAATCTAGTGCTTCCTGACATTCAGTATGGACTGCAAGGTCTTTTATCTGCTCTAATGCTTAAAAATACATATTATTTAAAAGTGAATATAGATTCCCATTCGTCCTCGGCTTTGCACTCCATTAATCCATAACAAAATAATTCCATCCACTTCATCCTTCACGGTGTAATAGGTGACCTATTTTTAACCTTACCAACAAACTGTATTTTCAACAGTACTTAAAGCATAATATTGCCCTCTGTATCATTGATATTCTTTACAATGTCAGCTGCTGTTTTATGCTGCTGTAATGCTTATCAAAGACAACAGTGATGATGTACAGTACTTTACCATTTAATATATCCAGGCTTTAAATAACCTTGGATGGCAGAGAAAAAACATAATAGTATATCTTGGCAACATCAATAACAAAAATAAAAATAATTACTGTGCTTGTTCATCTTTATGCATACCGAGTTCAAATTATATGAGGAGGGTTACATATAATGAGCTTATTTTTTTTCTCTGAAAAAATACACTGCTATTTTTGTTTGCTTCTAAGCACACTTCAATTTGTGGGAATTTAATAACCTTCATCTTTACTTTTAGGTGGTACAAAGGTTAGCTCATCGATTTCAAAACGTGGGTTTAACCCATTGGCCTTGACACAACATGAAGAGTGCATATTCCTTCAGGTACTTTGAATGAATACAGTACGTGCATTTAGAATTGGCGGGCTGGTCACTATTAAACTTAGAAGTGAGTGGGCTTTGCATATCCAGCACTTTTCATTGTCTACTGCTTCTGGGACTAAACTCCTTAGGACTTATAACTTCATGAATTTAGGACATGGACAAAGGCTGATCAAATCCATTCTTTCTAATTTCATGTACCCTAGATAATTAGAATACAGTACAGCATAACAATCTCACGCTCTCTTGGCAGTTAACCTCATATGTATGTATTAGGGATGTGGGTAAAAAACATAATACAGGATATGAAAATCACATAAACATGACTAAAACTTCCAGACTTGTCTTATTATGTTATCAGATCACTTAGAACAGTGTTTTCAGCCAGTGTGCTGTGGCACAGTGGTGCTCCATGAGAGCTACCCAGGTGTGCCATGGAAATGATAGTGTAGCGCACCTGGGTCTGAACATGAGAGGGACAAGCTCCACAGGTGGTGAAGACCTGTCTGAAGAGGACTGAACTACATGGAGAAGCTAGCATAAAAGCAGCTGTGCAATCACTATGTTAGAGCACTTCAGACTCATCTCGTGGCTGCTGGAGTCCATCTACCAGGGTGTGTGGTGGTGCTCACTAAGTGCCATGTCTTCGAATGTTGATCTCAGAGCTACTTTTTTAACCGGCTTCTCCAGTAGTCCGGCTCCTTTAGACAGCTGAGCACGTGTATAAGATAAAATGTGTTTGTTGTGGTGTGAAATGATCAGACTCGACACACTTAAAAAGGTTTGGGGCAGCCACCCGTATATTATCCTTGGCTGCAATGGGTTTGGTTTTAGACAGAAGTGTCTCTGTTGGAGTCCAGACATGAAGTGTTTGAGGTTTGGAAAGATGGCAGTTTTAACTGATATCACTGGATGTGACCTAGGGGAACAGGAAGTGACATAGGGGAACCGGACGTGACCTTCTTCTGGAGTCACCGTGGGAGGCGGAACCTGAAGTGACATCAGCCTGGGTGCCAGAACCGGAAGTGATGTCTTCATCGATGAGTCATTCAGGTTTTCCATCGACTGGTCTGCAGGCATAACAGGAGAAGGTTTAGTGCACCCTGTCACCCCATGGTCTGGTATGGAATTACCTTTGTTTGGTCCATACAACATCCTCCTACTCGCACGTTAGTGATATAGTGGTGTGCCTTGGGATGATTTTTGTTACAAAAAGTGTGCCATCCCAGAAAAATGGTTGGGAAACACTGACCTACGACACGAATCTAACACATAAGGTACCGACTAACCTCTCAGGTTCTTTTCTTTATTTTTGTAATGTATTTATATTCTGTATATGCCCCTTATTCTTAGGGTCAGAAATTACCCACCTTCAACACATCCATTTTTAGAAAATCTTAATTTTAATCATTAAATCAATTTTATATGAAAAAAAAAAGGATCCGCCACCCATTAATAACTTGGTGAATAACTGTTTTACAATACAGCAGGACTTCCCATATTCAATGTGCATTACTCATTTGCCCTACAGAACACATTAATGGAATGTTTTGCTCTTACTGTTATAATTGTTTATGTTGGTATTGTGATTAATTTTATTATTACAGCCATTTCTAAATATACTAATTGAGTTAAAAAGCACTTGAATCCTTTTGCAGGATGAGATAGCACATTGACAAATATGAGTGTTTCTGTGAAGTTTATCGAAAGGAAACCCTCCTTATTCATAATTTCCAGGATGATTTGTTCATTCGCATGCGTAATGAAAAGATGGAAGGTTAAGGCAATGTCCTCAGCATTTGATATGGCCAATCTAGTGTGTCCTGGAGTCATCTTTATCAGATTGTGTGCTTCCATCCTCCCCTTATTGAAAATAGGGTAATGAAGACCATTCTAGCTACCATACAGTTCTCTCTTTCAGCTTGATCATCTTCAGAGAGCTCTTCTTCTGAAGCCGACTCATCATGATCTTGGTTGAACACTTTATCATCCTCTTCTTCAGAGATCTCCTCCACTTCTGTCCCATTGTTTGCTGGCTCATCCTATACATTTTCTGAAGTAAGCAGGTCAAGAATCCGCCGGACATTGCACTGTGCATCCATGCCTTCAGCAAAGTGGGATACTACAATCCTTTAAAACGAGGTTAAAATGTTCATACAGGAAGCAGTCTTAAAAACCAACAAGCTCAGTGCTTCTTTCTTGTTAGCATTAGCGTCTCACCTGCTTCTCCCGACTTGGCTTTGCAGCAGACGAGATGCTCTCTCTGCAGCTGCCCTTCAACATTCACTATCACGGGTCTGGAGACCTCCCGATCCTGGCTTCAGTCTGGCACTCATCCCAGACCTGAGACTTGGACTCCTTGGCCTCCAGGACGCCCACACCAAGGACTGCAACTCCAAGCCTCGCGACTCCCGCTGCCTTTCCGGTCTTCTACGGCCAGTCGCCTTTCCCTGGTCACTCCCGCTACCTGATCACTCAGCGGGAGCGACTTCAACGTCAACACCTGGGTGTCGGCCTAACACCCAGCTTCCTCACAGCTGCCCACGAGTGCTTGTTCGCTCGCCCACACACACGCACCATGTGTCTCTCTCTCTTGCACTGACTTGCTCCCTGTAACCTCCGTCCTTTCTTTCTCTTTTCGTTTTTTCTCTCTGATCTTTTTCTGTTCTCCCAACCGATTCACGCTTCTTTTTATATTGCGAGGGGCCATAGCAGCTGCAGCACATTAGCCACGGGAACAATCACGGATGTGGGCAGTCCCTCACCTGTGCACTCGGTGAGAAACGGCCACACCGCAGATCGCCCCGTGGCTTGCTATGGCCACTACACCCCCTCATGAAGCCGCCGTGAGTGTGGTGATTATTTATTTAAAAAGAAATGGCCTTTGCTGAGCGAGCTGTGGACCCATAACACCACACTCCCACGACAAACATTTGTACTTTTTACATTTGTGGTGGGTGCAGCAACGTGCTGTAATCAGAGCATGCCTCCATCCTTACATTTTGGGAAATGCTGTCTGTGACATTGTCTTTCTCACAGTAAGATGTATGGTGAAATTATGAGCCTGAATGCACAGAAGGTGTAAAAATTTGGTTTTCCCACAAAATGCACAGCCAGGTGTGGAAATCTGGGGAAATGCAAAGCTGTTTATTCACGAGAAAGCTGTTGAACCACACACACACACACACACAATCTTTGACTCTCCATCTTTTCTTGTGTGAGTTTGTGTGTGTGTGACCGAGAGACAGTGTGGGAAAGTGAAATATTGCAACTCTATTTGAAGTTATGCATGTACTATATATGTGCTCAAAGGTGATTATCATGAGAAATATCAAAAGAAAATGGACTCTGGAAGTTTATTATAATTTATATGTGCTGCCTTTTATCTTTAATTAATGTTTCAATTTGCCAGTAAACTATTTTTTTACCTTGAATTAAGACAATTTTTGTACCTTGACTGATTACTAATTTCTTAAAAAACTGATTTTCTCCAAAAAGCTGATAATTTCTAATATATATATATATATATATATATATATATATATATATATATATATTTGTAGTGGTAGGGTCATTGCTGTAAATTTCATTGAGGAAAAAAAAAGGTTTAGTTTCTACTGGCAATGTCATAAATGGGCCATTTTTGACCCTCAAGACAACATTAATAGGGGATATAAGAAGAAATGTCAAACTAGCTACGTACATGTTAACTATATCCTCTTACCTGTCTGACTGTCATTTTTGTACCCCATACACTGTATTCAGCCCTTGGGACATCTAATGGCATGCAGCTCACTGACTGTGCTTGCATTCCGTTACTTCAACCCAGTCAACCACCAATACAGGACTTTATGAAAGTGTCAGCCCTTTGCCGTTAAATAATAAGTTTTGTATTTTTCAGGCCAAAGTTATTCCCTCACAATCATGTTAGCAATTATTGCCAAATGAAGTTGTGTTATAAAGTGAAGCATATTTTACACATTTGTAGCAGCAGGTGGGGTGGGGAATGACAGGGGACAAACAAATGGGGGTGCCACAGATGGAGATCCCTAAGCTTGCCCCTAAGGGTACACCCACAAGTATAGTCAACTTTGTAGATAAGGTCGACCTGTTTGTGGAGCTGCAGCAACTGAGCGGTGTTGAGCTGCAGGGATTCCTGAACGGGGCACTCAGCGGTCCAGCTCACAATCGGTGGTTTGCGGAGTGGCACAAATGGAACAACTCTATGAAAATTTGCACTGTCTTTCTGAATGTGTTCCTCTCTCGATGAATACCAAGCACTGTTGGAAGAGAAACTCCAGGCCTTTGTGCGGAAACCATTGCAGGGACTTTATCTATGAATTCTGTGGCATTGTGCCTTAAGTGGCGTTCCAACATGAATCAGAAGGAAATAATGCAATGAATCCTTGAAGCATGTGACACTTGAGCGGCAGTTACTTGGGTGTGGGGGGGGGGTCGTAAAAATGGTGGATAAGTAGGCAAAAGACAGCACATACATCCAGAAGAAACTATAATCCATGGTGGTTGAGTTGTAATCAATATTATGTAATCACAGAGAGTGTGATGCGTAGAGACAAATACCGACAGTTGATCACAATCCTCTTGCTGTCTCTGTTTGGCTCCTTTTTGCACCCACTTAATCATCCTTCTTCCCAGCAACTTCTGCGTTCTCTGAATCTACCCAATTGCTCCATCCTGCCAGGGCTGTTGGAAGATGTAGGCAATTTTAAGTAGCACTGATACACATTTAAAATATTACTAGCCCACTCATGAGTTTTATAATGGAGCTAATAAGTACCGAGGTCCCAACAGGAAACAAACATTAAAACTCACTGACTACGTCCATTTTTCAAGTCAAAACTCTTTGTATGGATCCATGTCTTGAGACTGTACACACATCTAGGCATATTTACAATATTTTAAGAAAATAACAAAATGAAAACATGTTTGTGAGGTTCAGACATTTCAAAAAGAGAGGGGCTGTGTGCTTTACTTCACCACTTATCTTCCTCCACAGCAACCTTTTGGGATCAGTAGACTGACAAGTGATTTCCAAGTGCCATTGACATGCTCTGTTCTGTAGACAACTGGGTGATAATACTTGAATAAGGAACTCTTAACCATCACTTTCAGTCTTTCACTAAATGGAAGCTTATTTCATTATTTTGGAAAGATATCACCTGTTGCCTGTCGTGTTTCAGCCAGGGTTCCTCCTCTGGCTGCAGTTCAGATCTTCATTTTATTTCTTTTTTGTTCATTTTTTATTCTTTTGTTCACATTAATATTACTTATGTTTATTTGTATTCTTTGTTTTTTATGTTCTCTATGTATCCATGCCTTGGTTTTGTCCCATGTATTTTATGGGTGGTCCCTCAAGATACGGGGCCACCTGCAAATCCAGAGGGTCGCCCGGTGGTTCATTTGGAATGTGTTCTGGAGTGTTGTGTTGATTGTGTTTTCCTTTTGTGGATTTCTGGCATTTTTTTTTTTCCAACTTTTTGCTCCGTTTTTTGACTTTGAGTGGGATGCAGTATTGGGTCTTCTATGCTTTGAGTTGTCTTTGTGTTTTAGGCATTTCCATTTTGCCTTTGTGCTCTATGGAGCTTGCTTGTATTCACAGAATGATTTTGTCAAGAATAAAGCTTTTTGTTTTATAAAGATTTTACGTGGCCCTTTAAATTTGACAGGCTTATCCCCCTTGAGTGGGGATTATTGGGAATACTTTTGGAATTGTTGGAACTAACATTCTGTGTATCATGATACTGCTGCTGGAATAATAATGCACACATGTTGCTTAGGTGGACTAGCAAGATATAAATTCCAATCAAGTGGCAAGAACTGAACAGACATTACAGGTATACATTTAGTTTTAATCAGGATAAAGTGTAATAAGTTTAGTGCGGATGTTGTAACATAGAAAGAGTGGAACCCTAAAGCTGTCATTCCTATTTCACAGCACCAGATTCTGCATGTTATCCAAGAGATAAATAAAGGTATTACTTACCGTGCACTCCATAATGTTTAGGACAAAGACACAATTTTCCTTGATTTACCCCTGCTCTCCAATATTTAAAATTATAAATATAATAATTCAGATGTGAATTAGTGCACTTATAAGGGTATACTTAAGATACAAGGGTATATAAGATATCTCCAGTTGCTGAAGGTCTTCTCTCTCTAACGCTGCAATCTTCAGCTTCTGCTTGTTTCGGGTTTTGTCCCCTTAAGTTCTTTCTTCAGCATATTGAAGACCTGCTCAAATGGATTTAAACTGGGTGACTGGCTTGGCCATTCAAGACTTTATAATTTTTTAGCTTTGATAAACTCATGAGTTTCCTTAGCAGTATGTTTGGGATCATTACCTTGATGTATGATGAAGTACTGTCGAATACGTTTGGAGACATTTACTGGAACTTCAGTAGATAAGATCTTTCTGTACACCTCAAAATTCATTGTGCGGCTGTCATCAGCAGTTCCATCATCAATGAAGAGAAGTGAGCAGGACCTGTGACAGCCATACATTCCCAAGCCATAACACCACCAGCACCGCCACGTTTAACAGATGAGGTGCTCTGCTTTGGTTCATAGGCAGTTGCTTTTATCTCCATACTTTGCTCTTGCTAACACTCTAATGTTTCATCTTTGTCTCTTCTGTCCACAAGACCTTTTCCCAGAATTCTGCAATCCTTTTTCTCAAACTGTAATCTGGCCATCCTGTTTTTGTGGTTAATTAGTGGTCTGCATCTTGCAGTGTGGCCTCTGTATTTCTATTCGTGAAGTCTTCTGCTGATAGTCGTCTCTGACACACACACCTCTACCCCCTGAAGTCTGTTTCTGATCTGTCACACAGGCGTTTAGGGCTTTTTTTTTTTTTTTTTACCATTGTGAGGATTCTTCTGTCATCAGTTGTGGAGATCTTCCTTGGCCTACAAGTCCCTTTGTGATTACTGAGCTCACCAGTTGATTTACGTCACCCTAAAGTGTTATTGATGTCTCTAATGGATTTATTCTTGTTTTCCATCCTCATAATGGCTTATTTGACTTTCATTGTCACAGCTCTTGTCCTCATGTTGAACAATGGCAACTACAGACTCCAAAGAGTAGAAATGAGGAGTCTTCTGAAGCCATGAAACCTACCTGAGAAATGACAAACACTTGTGACAGCAATTGTCCCAAACATTATGGTGGCCTTAAATGGAGGGCTATTTCAAAAAAAGTGTTGTCATTTCTCCATGCTGTGAACAAAACATCTGCAAATTCCCATAAATGAGAGTCTCCAATGTGCACTTTAATCAAGATGTCTGAATTGTTTGATTTGGAATTTTAAACTGTGGAGCAGAGGGAGAAATAAAGGAAAAATGTGCCCTCGTCCCAAACATTATGGAGGGCAGTGTATCTCAAGGAGCTCTGGTTATTAAATTATATATCTGAACTCAATTTTGACGTTACTTTTTGGATTAGCCACTTACTAATGGTTTTGTATTGTTTATGTCATTTTCTTGATCTATCTTCGTTTTCTTGGGCGGCACCATTTTGAACATTAACCGTTATAATGTTGCTATGCACTGAGAGGTGCCCGGTGTTGATGTTATCACCATGACAGTTAAAGGGTTGGCACCATGCATTTCCTGGTCATCCAAATTGGTGAAAAAAAATCCAAAACAATCTCTACATGTGGTTGTTTCTATTCATTACTGATGTTACAGACCTCCGCTTGTTGGCTTTGACTTTTATTTTTGGTTTAATGAATTAGCCTAGACAAAAGATAGAAGAGATTCTTGGTATTGAATCTTTTTCTGGTTTTCTGATGTTTCTCCTCCTGGTCACCTCCATTATTTCTAGTTTGTCCATCTTTATTTTCGTAAACATAACACAGCTCTCTTAAAATTAGTATTTTAAATCGTAAACAAGTCGGAGGAAATTTAGTCAACTGTTAAAACACTAACTAAGAAATTATTTTCCGCTGAGTATAAGGACATTGCGTCAGAAGAGAACTTCACTTAAGGGTTTTTAACTTTTTTAATTGAACGTTAAACACCATATGAACTTTTCTTGCAAAATAAGCATAACCTCAAGAAATAATGAAAGCTTGTAACCAAAGAATATCTGCACTGATGGAATATAAACGCACAGCAGCCAGATGTTTAAAAGGATGATTTGTGGTGTGCAGGATTCAGTCTGGACTGTGAAATTAAGAGTTTACTCAGTCCTTGTGTTCATCCCCAGGGATTAATTAAATGTATTTTACAAACCTGCAAGAATCCATAGCATTCTATTTTATTAAAAAGGTAGCATTCAGTATTCAGAATAGCATTGAGTAAATAAAAGTTTCCTCTGTGCCAGGCACGGAAAAAATGTTTTATGGCAAATCAGTGCTTCAAAGTGCTTTTGATTTGTAGGGTAAATTCTTATCCATAATTTAGCAAGATGTTTAAAAATGTGGAAGGCTGACTGTGTGCTTGTCTATAATGTGCATATGCTGTACATATTTTGTTTAAAAGTGTTACATGATCTGCAGAAGGCTATCACACCAATTAAGCAGAATGAGGATTAACGCCAGACATCATTGGCTCAAAACAACGTTAAATATTCAGTAAATGTTCCGAGTCTTGGCACTCCAATTTACTCAGCAATATTTTAATAGGCTAAACTGTACATTTATGTATAAAAGACATAAAAAAATGTTTTAAATGCTGTTCCGATAGTTATGAAAGTTTTACTTTGACCTTGAATGGTCTTGTTTTAATACTTGAGATTAACAGAGCAAATAATTGTAATAATTTTGGATATTGTTCTTTATAGAGAATTCCTCCACTTTTCTAGCCCAGTTATTCCAAAACAGGGACCTGGGGGAGACAGAGCCAGTGCATGAGAGGATATAATAAGTGTTATTAATTTTTTTATTGCTCTAAGGATTATATTACCTATCCATTCATTTTTTAAGCCTTCTTAATCCTTTACAAGGTCAGGGAGGGATAGAGACTATCCAGCACTAAGAGGTGCATGGCAGGAACCAGCAGCATATGGGGTACCCACCCAGCAAAGGTTTGTAAAGCTGTTGTTGTTTTATATTGTTTGTTATATCAGTTTGATAAATGTAATTAATTCTTTCTTCCAACCATTTTTCAAAAGTTATTCTATTAGCAGGGATGTAGGGTATTGTCACATCAAGTACAAGGTAGGAACTAGCACTGGTTGTACTCACCAAGTACAGTACATAATAATAAAATGGAATAAAGAATTTAATTTTTGGCTGGGCCAATTAATTTTTTTAGCTTTTATAATTTAAACTCAAGGTGCATTGGGATATGGGAGTAAAAACAGAAATCCCTGAGGATAAACATAGAAGATCTAAACTCTACATAGTGCCACAGGCAAGCGAGCCGGAATTATGGTGGTAAGTGGTAAGAGTACAGGCGTCAGTGCCAGTGGAGGAGCGATCATTATCAATCTCTCTCTCCTTTTGCTTGTAGCCTGAAGGACAAAGCCCACTGATGTCATTATCCAGCTTGGCATCAAAGAACCCACCTCTCCTGCTCAGGTTGCAATTTACAGAACAGCGTCAACGGAAGTCCAGAGAACCAGAGAGTGAAGAGCACCGAGTTCCAGAACAGAGAAGCCACTATGAAGCTCGAGAAAAGTGAAGACGGTCAAGGATGTGGAATGTCTGCAATAATACCCTGGGAACGTTTGCTTTCCTTTTCCCCATTTTATTTCATATTAAAGAAGGTATTGGCTGGTCACAACTATAACCTTAAGCCATACCAACTGCACTTTTTTCTTGTAAATGCATCTATAATGAAATACAAAGACAATTAGAAAAAGAGTTGGGGCACCTTGAAGGCAAACCATGTATATCTGATGACAAAAATAAAGAAAGAAAACGGCAAAATAGGTTTATATGTCTATTAGGACTACAGTCAGATTAAAAACTGAGACAAAGATGGTAGCGCTGCTGTATAAAAGAAAGTCAGACCAGAAGTGACAGGGCCAGGAGACAGAAAACAGGATGTGACATCACTGGGACTGTTGATCATCTGATCTGTAGGAAAAACGTGAGGAGAAGCATTAGGTAACAGCGCCATCCCTTGGCATGGGGTGGCATTGCAGCTAGATGGGCCCTCAAGTTGTCTCCCAATCACACGTGTGATACATCCTATACTTTTATAGATGGATATATATTGTGTTTTAACAACTGTTTAGTCCTCAGAGAGGTAAAATAATTGAAATATGGTATGTAAAAATTCTAGTTATTATTGAGTGGTTTAAATATTAACTGAAAATAGAAAACATTTTAATTATCAAAAAGAATGGTTGTAATGCTCTTCTGTTACGTAGTAGCTGGATTATTCTTATTTTCTATTGTAAATTCCATATATGAATAATGCTTTAACCTTTTTCTTTGCCATTTTAAAAATTGCATATAAAAGTTAAAATTCTTTGTCCCATAACTCTGCTTTGTGTACTTATTGGTCTTCCTAAATCAACCTTCTGCTGTTTTAAGGAACTGCTCTCACCTCCTGTATCCCTCCGAAACTGGTTATCTTCTGATCATGGAAAACATCAAACATTTTCATGTTGTGGTATCTCTCCAGAGTTTTATAGAGAGAAAAAACTTTATGATTATACCTTTGGAAGTATTCTGACTTCAAACAGTGCTGGTGTTCCACAAAAAGATTCTAATGTTTTATATACCACGTGAAGGGGAATATAAGCATTTTAGAATCAGCAATATACATTATGAATTTGTTAGAGTGTTAAAATTATTATAAGAAATATGTTCATGATACAAATTTTAAGAGTGTAAATTCTTTTTTTATTTTTGCTTGAACTTTTCTGTCTTTGTGAGAGTGATTACAAAGTGACTTTTTTGCTTTCACTGTATAAAGCAGACTTGCAATGGAAAAACTATTTTTTTTATTATTTGCTATATAAGGCAGACAAGCAAAAGGTCAAGCACTAAAATGTGGTAGTATGTTTATTTTCTGGACTTTCCATATTAAAGGTATACATGTGTAAAAGTTAGGCCCTCAAGCCATGGGATAGATACCCTTTACCTTCTGAACATGTCCTGATATAGTCTGCCAAAATAACTTTGCACAGAGGGTAAAGTAACGGATGTTCACCCTGTGTCCCAAGAAACTTCAAAAAGTCAGCAGCTTAAGGAGAAAGCAGGAAGACAAAGCCACAAAGATCCTCATTGTGAACCATATGAGCTACAGCATGCTATAACAGCAAGAAGTGAAAGCCATCTGAACACCGAAACACATGTTGGGAGCCACCACAGAACCCTGAACTCAACATAACTGAGGTCTTGTGGGACCACCTGGACAAGGAAAAAAAATGAAAAGAAGATTTATGGAAAACCCTGTTTGAATCTTGAGAGAATTTAGTACAGGAAAAAAATGACTTCCTTCAGTTTAAAAATCTAAAGGAGTCCACAAAATACAGAACATGATTTAAAAACACAACATGTTGTTAGTTTTGTATTGTATTAGTGTTTATTAATTTTTTTTTTCTAATATTATATAGTGATTTCATAAGCATGTAAATACTGTTCAGACAACTAACTAATAATTACTTTCTTGGGTGTCAGAATTTTGCACCATACTCTATTTTGGCCCTGAGTACACACACATGATTACTCAGATCCACTATGGAAAGTTTATAAAGAGAGACTCTTTGATAGCATAGGAATTTTATGATCTCACATTTTATATTAATATCATTCTGGGAACATTTAAAATAAATTAATTTTTACAGAGAAGAATTTGTCTAATCCATGTAATGTGAGAGTAGCGCTGATGCAATAGTTAGTGTTGCTGACTCAAGGATTCATCTTCCAGAATTCTAATCTGTTACCAGGCTTTGTTATGAGTTTGCCAAGAAAATGGAAAGCAAACTAAACTAATGGAGACGATCAGGAGAAGTAATGTCAAAAATACCGATAAAATGTTCAGTGCCAAGAATCAGTCCTGTCCTCCATCAGACATAAATGCTAAGCAGGAATTTAAAGCCGGAAAGAAAGGGTCTGAAATGCTAAATAGGAAAGCAAACAGCAACACGCAGAGACTTCTTTTGAATTATACGCAAACTTGGATTGACTGAATGCACAGGGCCAAACTATTATCTTGAAGCAGCAAAACATTAGCTTTGTACACATCCAAGGGTGCAACGCTTAACAACTGATACTCAGAATGGCAGCGCCCAGAAAAACAAAGATGGTGTCAGAAAAATACAACATGAGAACATTATAAATATATATATATACACTCTGTAATTAATAAACTATTTCCAAAATTATGTTCTACAACCTCAAAAACCTATATTTAGATACATAACATCATAACTAGAGCTCTAATAAATGAGTAATTCATTTCAAATAAAAACATACTTTAATGGTCTGCACTAAAATCCTCCAAAGAAATCGACATACTTTACAGATTTAGGTGTTCTGAATCCATTTCTAAAATTAGAATTTCTCTACCACAAACCATTTTTGCGAGATATCAGATTCAGTGAAAATGCTACTTTTAAAAAATGAATTGATGATT
The DNA here is from genome assembly GCA_026402145.1 of Polypterus bichir lapradei. Classification (NCBI taxonomy): domain Eukaryota; kingdom Metazoa; phylum Chordata; class Cladistia; order Polypteriformes; family Polypteridae; genus Polypterus; species Polypterus bichir. The sequence continues at coordinate 86,625,137 of JANRMT010062837.1, read as the reverse complement.
TAAAAATAATTTACATTTGTTTTGTGGCATAAGTATTTTTCATGCTCGGAATATTATTTAAAATATATTTTGAGCTGAAAAATGTCAATCTTTCTCATTTTTATTTATTTTTTTAATATTTTATTGATTTTAATTAGAAACAGATAACATTATATACAGTCAAGTCAAATTTAAGAAATCAAAGCAAAATTTAACCCCCACCCAAGAGAAAGAGAGTACCCAACAACTGCAGCTACTCTATAAATGGAGCAAGAAAAGAAGGGGTGTCCTTTTCCCTGAAGTGGAAGCTTATTCTAAAAAGTTATTGATTAGATTCTGCCATATTTTTTAAAATTTTTGAACAGATCCTGTCTAAGTGAGAATTTGATGTTTTTCAATTTCAAGTAGTAGAGAACATCGGTTACCCACTGACTTAAGAATGGTGGGGTGGCATACTTCCATTCTTCTCATTTTTAATGTTAGTTGAGAAGAAAGCAACCCAAAATCGAGTATTTTCAACTCAATCTTTACTATCTTTTTTTTATTCTTACATAATAAAGGGGGATTTCTATTTTGAGTGTTAGTAAGTTGCCTTTTAATTGTTTTTACAGAAATCTGCAAGATCGATTAATCCACCCATTGTCTTATCCATTATTGAAGAAAAAAGAAAAGTATGTGGCACAATTTTCTCAGAGATACAAAACTACGAGGAACTAGTTGAAGAGGTTCACTTTCTATGTAGCACTTGGATTGATGCAACATGTCTTTAAAAATGTATTTCCTACAATCCAATTTGGATTGTTTCCCCAAGAATAAAGGGGTGGTCCCTCACGAACGTTCACCAGGACATCACTCAAATGCAGAGACATTTTAAAGGAAATTGGAAAAAAAGTCTATGCTAGCAGACATCAGTTTGGCGTTCCGCCATGAAACAACTTCAAAGGATTATAAGAGGAAAAAACTACCAAGTGACTATTTTTTGCAAGTAATAAGTACACATAAAACAATTATACAATTTATAATTTTTTCAAGTCTAAATAATTAAAAATATATTTATTCAAAAATATATATTTTTAAATAAAATATTTATTTTACATTTTTTTTTAGCTCTAAAATAGTGTTTTCTTTTTCTTTTTAAACCTTCATATCTCAAACTTGGAAGTAAGAGAGCAATTCTGTTGCCAAATTTGGATTCCCTCCAATCTGTAAAGAACACCTCCAATTTTTCACGGGAGTGATTTTTTTTTTTTTTTTTTTTTTGCAGGCCAGTGTTATAACAGTTTGCTGTTTGTTGGACTTTCCCTATCCTTTCAGGGTCTGCATTGGCTTTTCTCTGTTTATCTTGGAGAAGATGACTGTATTGATGGATCTCTTATTCTTTCCTCTGCATTTCAGCTATATGAAAATGGTTTCCAACACATCCAGGATTCCCATAGTTGCCAAAATTTCACATACACCTTGTTTTCAGTTTCATCAGGCTGATCCTGACATTTAAATCTCCCCTCATGTTAGCTCTACATTCTACTGTAACTACAATATTATATTCTAATAGACAGATTACTCTATCAGTGACATTAATAGATGTCCTCATTATAAAAATTCAAGAAGTTGTTTAACTTTTTGTAAAGGCTGATTCCATTAAATATTTTTTTTTCCACTGAAATGCCTCCCCTTGATCCCTGTATACACTTTTTATTTCTTTCAATTTGTTTTTCAACATTAAAGAGAATACTCAAATCAACGCCCACCGCACATATACACGCACACACTCGCCTACTCACTCACATCTCACAGGCCCAATGAGCCATTTCCTGCTCAAAATGGAATCTTCAAAGACATTTTTATTATTATTTTTAGTAGGTTTAGTGCAGCAGAGAAAATTGAATTATTTAAGAATAAGGCATAACGGTAGAAATACTCTGTGGTGCGTAACAGTTCATGTAAAGTATGTATGTATTAATGTCTCTGAGGAAATATGACATAAAGGAATCTCTTCACTTTAAACAGTGCCAATCTCAGACATCCTGTAGGGCTTTAGCAATCATGTGTGTCTCAGGTGCTCTTGCTAATGAAGTGTTACTTGATTAAATACTAAGCCACAGAGTGCTGCAAAGGTCACGGGAAGGCAGGAAGAATACAGTATATTACTCTGGGGGAAGACTTTATTCTATCAGAAATCACTCTGCCTGGGTTCGCTTTCTTTTAACAGCCGCATGCGTTCATTTGTTAGGAGTTGAAACTTCACCTGTTGGTTTTTGTGCTCTGTATTCAGGAATTTAGTGTTACTTATTTCTGTTTTGGCTTTTTATGTGGATTCCCTCATAGACAGGTACAGTAGATAGATAGACAAGGCACTATATGATAGATAGATAGATAGATATACTGTATATGTCCCCAAGGGGAAATTAAAACATTACAGAATTAATATATACAATATCTCCTTTTGGTTGTTAGTATAAAGTCTTTTTTATTATTTAGTAGTCCTTCTTTTTTATCCTACATATGCTGGGTTCATGTCCAAATGTCTGTTAATGGTGTTTTCATCTGAGAGCCATGATTCAACCTGTTGTCTGGCACTTTTATTAATTCATTTTCTACCTTTGTGGACCACTAGCTACAAATATGCAAACCGTATCACAGACCTTCTCTACCACATATATATATATATATATATATATATATATATATATACGAAATGCAGTCTGTTGCCTTGTACTTGTACATGTGTAATGACAATAAAGTTGAATCTAATCTAATCTAATATATATACGCATGCTACCAGTGACATTTGCTGGTTACAATCAGAGACGCTTGAACGAAAGCACCATATAGATACTATATTATGTTATTGATGTCTGTGTGGTATAGTGTAGGGGATTGGGAGCCTGGGATTCCCAGACATTTTTCATTCCCTCATTCTTGGGAATGAAACTGCTGTAATTCCCGAGAAACCAGGAATGGCCAAGCTTGCATATATAGCGTGTAAAAGTGTAAAAATCGATCAAGAAATAACAGAGTTATAGTTGAAAATAATAAAGTGGCATGGCTTTTTGGCCCACGGTGTAGTGTGTTGCCAATTAATTCAGTCAACAACAGACCAGCAGCAGTCAGTCTCCCGGCTCTGACTAAGACTGAACACAGTGGACTGGGAGGAGTCTGCACTCTGCAGCTCACGAATGCCAGGACAGGGCAGACTTCATTGACGTCTGTCAGACAATGTCTTTGAACAGCAACTTGAAATTGCAATGTGTCAGTCTGTTGCATCCGCATTATCTGTGCCAAGAAACTTGCCATCACAGAATGATGACAAGAAACTGGATGCATCAGTAAAAGCTGAAATGGCAGTGTTTCCGAGCAATGGAAAGTGCGGGCGTTGTTTAGAACAAGTGTATCAGTGTCTGATGACTGTACCACCTACTCCAGTGGAGGCAGAGCGTGCTTTCTCAGCAGCTTGAGTACTCTACACGAAGGTGTGCTCTCACCTGGACGACCGCACGCTGGACATGTTGTGCTTTCTACGCTCTTATTACCGCAACTAACTAGATACATGTACTTATATGACAGCATGAACTGTTTGTAGATAAGGTTAGTCTTTCATTGTTGTCAACATATTGCAGTAGTTTTATTAAAAATAAGTGTTGGTCGTTCTAAAACCATTCACATGTGAGAGGCCCGTGCACTGTGTCATCCCTGGGAGCCTGGGATTCCTGGGAATGACATGCAGGATTCCCGAATTCCCGGGAATGGATTCCCTAGTATAGCGGGTCTGCAGCTTAAAAAAAAAATAGGGCCAGATTTAAATCCATAAAACTGTGTCACTCTCCGTGGGCGCTACTGCATGACCGCGGGGAGTTAATGAGGTAGTTGGGGCGAGATGCACCTGCATGTGCGGGTGCGATCGTTCTCAATTGCTTCATTGGCTTCCTGCGGCATGTGATTAAGGTGCTGCGCCCACGGAGACAAGTGGGTATATATACTGGCTGGCACAAAAGGAGAGGGGAGGAATCAAAGTATTGTAAAAAGATCAAAAGGAAAGAAAGAGGTTAAAAGACATGAAAGGCAGTCTTTGGGAGACGATCCAGACACCTGGAAGGAGGAGGACGCAGTATGAGCTGGGACCCCGTGAAGGAGCATTGGCTGTGGTGCTATAGGAGCTAGTTCGCCCCACTGAATATTCTGGTGGACTGTGGCGAGCAAGGCAGTTGCCCTCCCTAGGCTTCTGAGGTGCGACCAAGTGAGCGTGAAGGAAGAAGATAGGAGAGTCGACCTCGGATGGTCTGGCTGCGATGTCTCCGTCGGCTACGCGAGCAGTGGGTGAGCCAAGGAGAAAGAGAAGGAGGTAGGCAGAGTTTGGGAGGAGTTAGACTGCATTTTAACCTCTGATTTTTAACGGATTAATATATTGATTTTTATTCTCACTTTTCACTGGATTTTTAAGGATTTATTTATGTACTGTTTTTAGAACACTGCACAATGGATACTTTTTTTGGTTTTACTTTTGTTTTGACTGTTTTTTAATAAAAGCACGTGGGCTCTTTTTCCACTATCCTCTGGCATCATCAGAGAATTGTCCTCATTTGTCAGCTCATCTCGGTTATAACTATGAACGGTGTTGGGTTAGCAGAATCCCATGTGAGAAGAGGTAGTCTGAAGGGGCCATCTGCATCAAAACTAGTTTGGTTTGTTTATAGGCAAAAAAACAGATGTCACTAGTTATTAGAAAATAAACTGGAGTTTAGTTAAAAAATACGTTGTGATTTTTGTGCTTCTTCATATCAGTGGAACTGTCACAAGTCAAGACTGCCATAACCCGAGACCTGCCAGTATGTATAATAAGCTTAGTTGGTTTAAGAAAAAAAAAATCTGAGATGTGCTAATTTACCAGCTTAAAAGCTCACATTTAGTCATCCTGCTTTGGTGAGGCGGAATCTGTGAAAGTGAAGGAATTTGGAGATGATTCTTCTTGAGCGTATTTAGAGACACCTTAAACTATGGGATTAAGAATCTCTGTCATGTATTTAGACATAGCTTAAGGTATCTACACATAATGTACTTATTTGTAGCTTGACTGAATTGTTTTTAATTCTACAGTAATATTATTACTGTATTATTTAAAATTAAAATCATTTAAATTATTTAAAATTATTACTGTATTATTTATTTATTGTACTTTTCTTCTTAAACTGTTCTGAGGAGACAAGCAAGTATGAATTTCATTGTACAATGCACACATATTAATAAAACTGACATAACTTTGAAGGGTTTTGGGGGGCACACTGCAAGTTAATGTACATCCATTTTCTTCACCAGCCTGAAAGACTCAGAACAAGCGGAAGTCTTGTAAGGAAACCCAGCCTTCCTTGAAGCTTCCTTTATCTCCACATTGTAAAACCCTCACCAACTAAGGAGCATCCTTAATAATAACCAAGTAATAAAAAAGACATGATTATACTTTGTACAAAGTTATTACTAAACCTGCCGTATATAATTATTACAATTACCGAAAAGCTCTGTGGTGTTGATAACACAGTCCATGGAAACTACCATATCTCGAGCTGAAATGGTGTTCTGCAGCAGTGAATTTTCAATGGGAACAAAAAGCAATGGCACATTTATAAAAAATTCAGAAGGATAAGACATCAAGCCCAAGTTAAAACCCAAAACTCTTAGTCAAAAATGTGTATCAAAATATTTCTTTAAACCAGGAATCTGAAAAAAAAATGCACAAGTAAAGCTTAAAGAACTCTTCGACGACCAGAAAGCAGACACCCTGACTTTTTATCATGTTGTGATTGTGACGTCACCAACTGTTCGAATTCCATAGTAACATGATTGCAACCTTGCCACAAAACTGCAACAATTATAACAAACAAAATACCACTTTGTAACTTTATTGAAAAAAAATGAAAAAATACAATGCCAGAAATGGATTCTGCAGCCCACAAAACCACAGCAACCATAAAAATTAAAATAAAACCCATTTAAAAAAGTAAAAAAAATGAATAAATTAAAACATCCATGACAAATGGACTCTCAGCAGTAGTGTTGATTGTTGAAATTCACCAAAGCGTTTTTTGCAAAGAATTTCCTGGGTTCCCCTCTGACCTTGTTCTGTGAATTTTTCCCTAAATATTTACCATGGGGCTGGCTTAGGTGAACTCTTTTTTTCCTAGAGCCCCATGATGTTTTGACAGGCAAGCATTATATCATAGAGTGGTAGCAGCCAATGTTGGATGGATACTCCAGCTGGATTTGAAATATTTTTATTTGAAGGGTAGATTAGCTGGCCATAATAGGAATAGTACGATGATAATTCATTGTTTGCATAGATTCATTGTACGTTGCATCTTCAATGCTAGATTAAGCATGCCATGATCTGTGCTATGTAGCACAGATGGGGTAGTGACAGAGTCAGCTTTTCCGAACTCTGACTGTATAACGAGGATCCTTTTAGTGTGTGTTATAATGATAGGAGATCTGGAGACACAAAGAGAGATAAAGGATGAAGTATTGTGGAATCGGATTAAATTTTAACTCAGGGAGGCATAATGGCACACAGCTAAGGCCAAATATTAAAAGTCATTTCCCTAACTGTCAGAGACACTTTGAAGACCATTGTAAACCACTCAAAACTAGTTCCAATTCTCCTTTCCCATTAACTTCAATGCATTTTGTCAAGTATCCCGAAATTCTTGAACATTCCTGTGTTTTTGTCCAACTCAAAGCGAAGTGAATCCAGCGGGGTTCACTTATCACTAGTCAGCATTATTGAGTTCCCCACTAAGCATGTGCATATTATTGCCATCTTTTGTGCCACTTGCTTCTCACGTTCAGTATAGATTCTTGCATCGTTTCAGAGGCATTGATCATATTTACCAATGTTTCGACTACCAGTGAATGACCTGGAAGTAAAGCAGCTATCTGAGCTATTTATTGTTCACAAAGGCAATCAAAGAGAAAGCAAATTTAATTACATCCTAGCTGTTTCAAATTGTTTTTTCCTGTTAGTACCTTTTGCCTTACTTTTAATAAAACACTGTATCGTTTTCTTTACCCTGAGGATGTCTAGTTTTAAAATGAAATTTGCCTCAATTTTAATATGTTAGTTTAACTTGAATACTTTTTTTTGATTCTCAGGTTGCAAACTAATAAACGTTATGTCACCTTTTATGCTCGACCTGATTGGTATACAGGACCAATTAAAGTAGATCTAGTAAAGTTGTGGAAGATAAAAAAAAGGTAAAAATAAACTGCTTTCTTGGTGTACTTGAATCCCAACCTTGAATTCTGCTTGTGAAGCTACTACTGCCCCACTGTGTGGGATAGTGACGGCTTTTCACCTATTCTAGCAAGTTCTCACATTTCTTTTACACTGCATTAATTCATTATAAAATTGATTTCATATTCCTTCCTGTTGATGTTTTGTTTGTTTTCATGTAACACGTTTTATGTCATGTTAATTTAGCAGCACTGTAACACACAGATTACAGTGGCTTCCTCTGAAATTGATGGACTCACCTTAGCTATTGTCTATATAAAATGTGCGTGTCTCTTGTATTCATTTGTGTTTTCTCCAATAGTGTATTTTGCCCCATATCTCCTAGACTTGCACGTTAGATGAATTGGCTGACCTAATATGTGTGAGTGTGTCTGATGATAGATAAGTTCTCAATGCTGCCAAAACAGTCTAGCTATCCTGAAAAAAAGCATATCCAGGAAATTGATGGATAAATAGAATGAAATATTTTTTCAAGATGTTGTGAAATGACGTAACAAAGGAGAAATTAAAGGGTTGAGGGTCAGCCACTCTGTTTAATGCAAAAGGGGAAATGTGGGGAAAAAACGTTTTTGCAATATTTTAGTATGGACACAGTGCGTCTTTCAGTAGCTCTTCTCAGGCTAAGATTTTGTTTCATTGCAGCAGAGCTCTGTACTCCTCGGTGTTAGATTCAATCGGATTGTTCTTTAAATGTCCCATGGAGCCGAACAGGTGGGACCCCCAGGATAGAAGCAGAAAGATATCAGTGTGTTGTGCCCTCTGGGTGGTGGATGAAATTAGAGAGTCCTTTATCAACAAAGTTTTTCCATGTTCTGGTGTTGGTGTACTTGCTTCAACAATGCTATAGGGATTGGATTAGATAGAACTTTATTTGTCCCCAGGGGGAAATTTGTCTTTTTACAGAAGCTATCCTACTAATGAAATCACTTCCTCCGCTCTCCCTTAAGGCCGACATCTTTGTGACAAGCAAATCAGTTCAGTTGTGTTCTGGACTCCAACCTGTACACTTCTATACAATTATTCATTTCATTTTGTAGCCAGAAAAGAATAAATGGATTGCTTCCCCGGACCTTTTTGCGGCTTTTGTCAAGTTTGTGACAATATATACTGCTCAAAATCAGAGTATAACATCAAGTCAATGAAACGTCTGGGCTATTGATCTGGTCAGTTAAGTAGCAGAGGGGCTTGTTAATCAGTTTCAGCTGCTTTGTTGCACTAGAGGGGCAACAATGAGATGACCTCCAAAACAAGAATGGTTCAACAGGTAGAGGTCAATGACATTTTCCCTCCTCATCTGTTTTTTCATTAGTTTTGCATTTGGCTACAGTCTGTGTCACTACTGGTAGCATGAGGCGATACCTGGACCCTACAGAGGTTGCACATGTAGTCCAACTTCTCCAGGATGGCACATCAATATGTGTCATTGCCAGAAGGTTTGCTGTGTCTCCCAGCACAGTCTCAAGGGCATGGAGGAGATTCCAGGAGACAGGCAGTTACTCTAGGAGAGCTGGACAGGGCCATAGAAGGCCCTTAACCCATCAGTAGGACTGACCGGTATATGCTTCTTTGGGCAAGGAGGAATAGAATGAACACTGCCAGAACCTACAAAATGACCTCCAGCAGGCCACTGGTGTGAATGTCTCTGACCAAACAACCAGAAACAGACATCATGAGGGTGGACTGAGGGCCTGACGTCCTCTAGTGGGCCCTGTGTTCACTGCCCAGCACCGTGGAGCTCGACTGGCATTTGCCATAGAATACCAGAATTGATGGGTCCACCGCTGGGTCCCTGTGCTTTTCACAGATATGAGCAGGTTCAGCCTGAGCACATGTGACAGATGTGAAAGGGTCTGGAGAAGCTGTGGAGAACGTTATGCTGCCTGTAACATCGTTTAGCATGACTGGTTTGGTGGTGGGTCAATGATGGTCTGGGGAGGCATATCCATGGAGGGATTCACAGACCTCTACAGGCTAGTCAGTGGCACCTTGACTGCCATTAGGTATCGGGATGAAATGCTTAAATCCATTGTCAGACCCTATGCTGGTGTAGTGGGTCCTGGGTTCCTCCTGGTGAACGACAATGCCCAGGCTGATGTGACGAGAGTATGCATCAGTTCCTGGAAAATGAAGGACTTGATACTATTGACTGCTCCCCAAGCTCACCAGGCCTAAATCCAATAGAACATCTCTGGGACATTATGTTTCAGTCCATCCAAAGCTGCCACGTTGCACCTCAGACTGTCCAAGGTCCAGGAGCTCAGTGATGCCCTGGTCCATATTTGGAAGGAGATCCCCCAGGACATCATCCGTTGTCTCATTAGGAGCAGGCCCAGACTTTGTCAGGCATGCATACAAGCATGTAGGGGCCATACAAACTACTGAGTACAATCTGGAGTTGCTGCAATGAAATTTTGACAAAATGGATTAGTCTGCTACATCATTTTTTCACTTTGATTTTCGGGATGAAGAGAACAAGAGACAGGCCTGTTCCTTGTGGTGCTCCAGTGGTGCTCACTCATTCTTGTGTCTCTCCAACTGTGGTCTGCCTGACAGATAGTCCATTACCCAGGGCACTGTAGGCTCATCCATTAACGCTTAACAGGGATGTCTGGATGGATTTGAAGGCACTGGAGAAATAAAAAAAAAACACAAACCTCATAGTGCTGCCAGCTTTGTCCAGATGAGAATAAGCCTTGTGGATCAGGCAGGTAATTGCACTGTCCATATTAATCTTTATCCAATAGGTAAACTGCGGTGGGTCCAGGTGGTCTAGCACAAGAAGACTTGCATACTTCAGGACCAGCGTAGCGAAGGCCTTCATGATGTGGGATGTAAGGACCTCTAATCTGTAGTCATTAGATGTAGAGGCACCTGCTATCTTTGGAACAGGGACAATGCAGGATGTTTTTTACAGCAGCGGCATTTTCTGGAGGTGACCGAACAGGTGACAGAGGACACCACAGAGTTGGTCAGCATGTGTCTTAAAAATTCGAGGACTGACTCCATCTGGTCCTGTAGCTTTTCCTGTATGTAACATCTTCAGTTGTCTCCTCAATTGGTCTTCAGATATGGACAGCCCATACTGGTGGTCAGAGGTGGACTCGTCAATGGCCGTTCCAGTTAATGTGGTAGGAGTTGTTGATGTAGTAGGGATGGTGTGTGGAGATTGATCATTGGAAGAAGGTGGCAGTAGGAGGGAAAATCTATTAAAAAATTGGTTCAGGGAATTAGCTTTGTCCACATCCCTTTCTAGCACCTGAGGACTGGATTCCTTGAGTCCAGTAATTATGCCCAATCCATTCCAGACATCTTTCATGTTATTTTGAGTGAGTTTGTATTCTGATTTGTTCACGTGACAATACTTATGTACATTTATAGCTATTTTTACTTAAAGTTACATTTTTATACTTAACTGATATCAAATGCCCATGATATTATGTTAAGTGGTGAAAAATTCTCTCGCCTGTGCCTGTGTAGGTTTATCTGTGGGTATTCCAGTTTTCCTCCCACATCCCCAGTGATGCACTTGAATGTTTAATTGAAAATTCTTAACTGGCCACAACCAAGTTTTTAATTTGCCCCGCAAAAGACATGGTGCCTCATCCAGTGTTCTGTTTGGAAGAAGAGAAGGGATGAGAAACAGAACAGGAGATGAATCAAAGTCTAAAGCCAGAAAAATAAAAGTGGACAAAAACAAGAGGGTCATTAAAATTTGTCACCAAAGCCTAACCACTAAGAAAAACTGAAGTCAAAAAATGGTCACTGAGATTTCAAATCCAGAATTCACACACAAAAAAACATTTTTGGTTATCCAACGTTATAGAAGGAAAGAAAACTGTTATGCTGGTATTTAAAGCATTACGTAGATGAATGCTGTGACTTCTGTGACTAGTAGCCACATGTAGGTAATGGAAACAGCAAAATGGCATTGAGCTAACGGTAAAAATAAAATATAATCAAAGAAATTAATTTTGTAACATCACTGCTAAATCCAATAACGATGAAATCATGATCTATGAGGTTCCAGGGATCAAAAAACATTAATGATGGGTTTAGGAAATATTTATTTTAAGCATTTTACAAAAACATCTCAATCAACATCCAGGGCTGATTCCTGCTGACAGGCTAGGCTCCATCCTACCATGGCCCCTGAATTGCATTAAGCAGGCTGGAGAACGTTAAGTTAATTTGTTAAAATATCTGTGATCATCCCGCTGTGTTCCTATTTTTCAAAAGAACACAATTAAAATGCTCTACTATGAATTAAATGGTTTGCAAAATATAGTGATCACAGTTGAAATTCATGAGCTCCTGTGTTTCATAAAGACTAATGAATGGAAACAACAGAGAGGCACTACGTATTTAGTGTTCTTGTTACCACATGTGGTTTTGCTAAGTATCTTGATATTCAAAAGATCAGTCTGTGAAATATTTTAATGAATACATTATGAAAATACTTGGTACAGTAGGGTCTCAAAATTATGTGCACTTCCTATGGCGACATTAGCTTTTCTTTTATTTTTGATGAATGGCTTATTGACATTATGCTGGAAATGTGCTTTCAGCATCAACAGGAATATGAAATACTAGAGACAAATATGAGTTCTACCACAATTCGGATAAATCCTGCTTATTTCCTTTATCCAACATATTGCTTCAAACTTGCAAAATATATTTGACTGTAGAAAATTGTGTATCTTGAAACGAACAGCATCATCAAGGTGTATGCACTGATAGACATATTAATGCCTAAATTACTCCTTCAGCCCAAATCAACAAGTCAAGTCAAGTTGGGGAGCATGCACTGGTACAGTGCGTTGCCGCACCCATTACACATCGAAACAACTCGGGATCCCGGTTTGCAACCCCCCAGGCAGACACGCAGTCCAGTCCCACCCTCCAGAAATTACCCTCTATCTGCTGCAGACAGGTGTTACGTGGGCGACCCCTTGGCCTGGTTCAGCTACCCGGGTCCCCAACAATGAAGATCTTACGAGCTGGACCATCCTTGGGGAATCGCGCCACATGGCCGTACTGTCGTAACTGACGCTCCTTCACAATGCAGGCAATGTGCCTCATTTGGGACTCAATGAGCAACCGCTCATTCAACACAAAGTCAAACCAACGGTACCCAAGGATTTTCCAGGGAGAAACCAAAGGAGTCCAGTCTTCGTCTCAGGTCACTGCATAGCATCCATGTCTCGCAACCATATAGCAAGACAGGAAGCAACAGAACTCTAAAGACTTAGACCTTCATCCTTCTGCATAGATATCAGAAGCGCCACGCACCCATTTCCAGCAACCTCATGACCCCCAATGCTCTCCCAATCCGTCTACTGACTTCATAGGAAGATTCACCCGAGACTTGAATGTCACTGCCAAGGTAAGTAAACCTCTCAACAAGGTTGATGCTCTCTCCGCAAACAGACACACTGCTGATGGCTGTGCTCAAGAGGTCATTAAAGGCCTGGCTCTTGGTTTTTATCAGGACACTCGCAAGCCCAGACACTCAGACTTCTTGCTCAAGTCTCTCAAGCATCTTGATCAGAGTCGCTATTGACTCCGTGAAGATCACAGCATCGTCAGCAAAGTCAAGATCTGTGAACCTTTCTTCACCAACAGATGCCCCACAGCTGCTGAACCCCACCCAGTCAATACAAGCATTGAACATAGTAGGAGCAAAAACAGACCCCTGATGAACCCCAGAATCAACTGGGAAAAACGCAGAGGTCCTGCCTCCACTTTGCACAGCACTCACAGTACCAGTGTACAGGCCGGCCATGATATCCAGCAACCTCAGGGGGATGCTCCGAATCCTCAGGATGTCCCACAGGGCAACTCAATCAACTTAGGCAAACGCTTTGCAAAAATCGACAAAGGCTGCAAAGAAACAGCCATGCAATATGTCATTCCATTAACAGAAAATACAACAATTAGCAGGAACAGCAATAGTTACTAATTTTGCTTTTAATACCCTGTCTTGTTCTCATCCTGTTTAATATGCACAAATTGCCCACTTCTGTCTTGTATCAGATAGGACCCCCTTTTGCCTGAATTTCCATTCTCATTTCATTTCATTTTCTGAAACTGCTTTTCCTGGTGAGGATCACAGTGGCAAGATGTCAAGAAGGTTAACCCAGACATTCCTGTCCCAAGCCACTGACTCCAACTCTTCCTAAGGAATTCCCAAGTCAGCCAGGAAATATCCCTCCAGCATGTCTTGGTTCTGCCACAGAGATTGGACATGCCTGGAAAAGCTGTGATTCCAAACCAGCTCAAGGGACTCCTCTCAATCTGGAGGAGTAGACAATCTACTCTGAGGCTCTCCTGGATCACTGAGCTTCTCACCCTATCATGGAGTATCAGCCCAGCCATCCTGTGAAAAAGCCTCATTTTTGCCTCTTGTACTCGTGAACTCATTCTTTCGGTCATTACCCACAGTTCATGATGTTTTTTCAGACCTAATCTCAAAAATGGTGTTGGAAGCATTCTTAAAGGATTTTGGCCCATGCCGATTTGATAGTATCACACAGTTCCCACATATTTTTAGGACCACACACATTCAACCACCCGTTCCACCAGGCACCATAATTGATTGAGATCTATGGACTGTGGAGTCATTAAAGTAAACTGAAGTGAAGTAAACTAGAACTATTTTGAGATTATGTGTGGTTAGTGACATTACACATTATCCTGTTAGAAGTAAGTGGATGCACATGGTCAACAATCGTGACATTTAAATGATGCTCATTTGACATGAAGAGGTCTATTGTGTGCTATGAAATAATTTCCTACACAGGAAATTAGTTACCAAAACGACAGAATTTATAAGAAGGATTTTACTACCTACTCTATAAAGATCTATGAACATAAAAAAGTAAACGCTGCTTTAAAAATGACAGTGCCAGATGCTACTGAGGAAGCCTGGTGAGGCGAAACGTTTGGCCATTATGACTTGCAATTACTTATAAACTCCAGCAGTATGAACAACAAAACAGTACATAACAGTCGAGAAAGTAAGCACACAACAAAGCCGTCACTTGATCAAATTCATCCAACTTTATCAACACAGAGTCACTGTCTTAAAGAAGCAGAACGCAAATTCTAATACATATAACTTATATAATATATATTCGTAAGTTCATTAAGCATTCCAATTCAAATGAGCACCCATCAGAGGTTTCCTTGTTCTATCTTTTTTATATTCCTATCAAAATAAATGTTTTGCATACCTTGATTTTAATTAACTACATTTAAAAGATTAAAACTGGATAACAGAAGTATAAAAGTGTATAAAATATTAGATTCAAAAGTTTTTTTAGACAACTTAGAGCAAAAGTAGAACAAATGGTGTTCTTTTGTCAAACTTCTATAACGTTCTATATTTTTTAATATAACTTCTTACTGGGAAAATTTATAATGTTCTATATTTTTGAATATAAAATCATACAGGTCAAATTTAAGGTATCAAAAATAGCACCTTTAAAGGCTACTTATCAAGTAATATTTAAACAGAAATATAAAAACAGGAATCATAAAATCTTAGGAAGTTCAACAACAGCATAAACACGTTCAGTTCAATTATCAGTGTAACATAAAAATAAACCAAATAAGGATATATTTCTGTTTGAAGAAAAAGCCAGACTTTTATTTATTTAGATGGATATGAATCCAAAGGCATTATGAAATAGTTAAAATGTACTATGAGGATATAATACCTGCTGCTATTAACTAGCAAACACAAATACTAATGGAAGAAATCAACCTGACATTCCCAAATCAACGGGTCAAGGAACCGATAACAGCCAATGCAAAAAATTGGGAAGCCACCATAATAAGGTTTAAGGTTTTTTTATTTAGTCATGTTTACACAAGAAAACATGAAATTTGCCTTCTCAGTTGTATCTAATAACAGACAGAATGAAATAAAACAAACAAATAGAAACAAGACAGGATAAGGTAAGGCAGTTTGAGTTAGAATGCATATTTACACCAAAAAAAAAGGTTACGGGATACGTATATCAAAACCTTAATCATTATCTTTGATATTTCTTATTGAAAAGTCGAATGGCACAAGGAAGAAAGGAATTTTTGGAGCGATTTGTGTGAGTTTTCAAAGCGACTATCCTTCCTGATTTACTGAAGTTTAGTTCAACATGTAATGGATGTCTGTCATCAGTTGAGATGATTTCCAGTTTCTTTAACATTGCCCTCTGACACACACTAGTCAAATCATCTACATCAGCCCCAATAACTTTAGCTGCATACTTCGTAATCTGCTGGAGCTTTTTTGAGTTTTGGTTTGTCAGACTATTAAACCAGGCAATGAAACTGAAAATGATCACAGACTGGATCATACTGAGATAAAAGGACAACATGAGGTCTTTGTCTACTTTAAATAGTTTGAGTTTATGGAGGAAAAATAAGTGCTGGTTGCATTCAGAGAATTTTTTTTTGTATTAGTATTACAGTTAAGATTGTTATCTAGGTACATTACTAAGTATTTATATTCCGTCACTATTTCTACCTCCTCCCCCAAAACTACAATGGGTGAACATACAGATTTCTGTCTCTTAAAATCAAATATCATTTTTTTGGTATTTTTTACATTCAGATTGAGAGAGTTTTTATTGCATCAGTTTACTATATACAGTGGAACCTCGGGTCACAAACGTCTCGGACCACATACAAATCGGGTTACGACCAAAAAGTTTGCCAAACTTTTGCATCTGTTCATGACCACACACTCGGGTGACGAACAAGCCAGTTTCTCTTCCGGTTCGTACACGCCGATGATTTCCACACTTCAGTCTCTCCCTGTGCATTCCCTGTGCAGTGAGCGAGCGAGAGAAAGACCGCGAGAGAAAGACAGAGAGAGCGCAAGCAAGCGAGAGACAGAGCGCAAGAGGGCAGTTAAAGAATGCACCGGGCTTGTTTTTAAAGAGACTGTTTCGAGCATTGTTTTAATCTCGTATTTAATGAAGACATTTTTCTATTGGATTTTAACCTCCACTTCACTTCTGTTTTTATGGGATCATTTATTTATTGAAGGATTCTGAAAGCACTGCAATTTAATTTAGACTTCGTTTTTGATTGTTGTTTTGTTGATTTTAATAAAAGCACTTGGCACTTTTTGCACCATCTGATTGCTTCATTGTATTGCCTCACTGTCGTGCTCATCAGTAACATTACAGACGGTGACGGGTTTAAGGGCTCCCGGAAGCGAAGATGGGAGCATGCAGCGAACCCGCATCTTCACAGACTTTACCTCAAAACTGTAATCTCCTCTCCACCCAGTTCCTCCTCACTTCCTTCATGCCAGAACTCGACTCATGCAAGTTAGTTTTCTTGGTTGTTTATGGTTAGTTTTTGTATAAATTACAGATTTTTCAAATGTTCATTTTTTTCCCTGTGCTTAAAACTCATTAAAAAAAGTGTTTACAGAGAGTGGTTGTCACTGATCCCCCTTTTCTTTTCGTCCTCTTGTTTATATAGCAATGGCCCGGAGGGAATTGATGTGATTGGCAGGGACAATTACCTCAAGGGGTCACAGCTCTACAGCATTCTTCTTCCCCCTTTTGTTTCCAGGGGAAAACATTTAAACAGACACACAATAGACTATATAAAGGTGACAACGCTATAAAAGACGCGATTAAGTACAGAACACATTTAAGACGTCTCCATACATGTAGCACTGCAACAATTGTTTGGTTTAAAAACATGCCAATGTTTGAAATAAAAGTATGAGTATACAACGTTGTGTTATTTTAGTTTTTAATATACCTTGTAAGTTTTACAAAAACAAATTTAGTGAATTTCTTCTACCTGTATGTTTCAACCTTTACAGGTATGTGTCATCAAATTTCTTTTCTATACTACCTTAAATATCCTTACATTATAAAAATAATGAAGGCAAAAGGAAAAACTCTTTATACTCTGTTGACAGTACTTTATGGTTAATCTTAACAGACTTACTGTTTACAATAAAAAATAACAAAATCCCAACAGTTCAGCTGCACAAACTATTACATTTATGCTCATTTGCTTTGTCCAATTAATTCAATTTTGCTAAAAACAATAATATGCTCGGTTCAGTAGGTTTTGAGAAAAACAATGGATAAACAATTTGAAAGCTAAAAATATTTTAATTTGCTATATTAAAGTAAATGTGTCATCGGGAGTGAATTTCTAATTGACTGCAGGCCAGTGTTGTCATTTTTTTACTTCACTCGCCCCTGGTGGCATTAATGGAAATATAACGGTTTGCCCTACATTTTCTTGCAGCTTTGAAGCGTGAATATTAAGCGTGACTACAGGCTATTTTTGTCAAGTGTATATAACTCTTAACAATATTTAAAAGAATGGCAAACATTAGTATGAAATCATTAACTGCTGCAAATTGAAATAATTGCCATTTAATGATGTATTAGGGTAGCATATAAGGTTGCAATGAACTACACACTAATTATAAACTTAGAAAATTGTTTCTTTACACTTTTTACTATAGAACAGTTAAATAGCACCTTCAAGCAAATGTCATTTTAGACAGTGAGGCTAAACTTCTTGCAAAGAAGAAGCAAAGGCATGTTAGAAAGTAAATCCTTTCTAATCTACTCCAAGCAACTGCTTTAATCAGCCACTGAAAACCTGTCTGAGGAACGCAACCATCCATCCATTTTCCGAATTTGTTTTTCCATTACATGGTTGCAAGGCATTTAAGTGATGAAGGTCCTAAAATCGCTGGGGTGAGGGTGTCTATTGGTTTGGCATGGAGTCCTTGATGTCTCAAGGAGATCAGTGGCAACACAGAAAATGAGGGACATTAGGACCCCGCAGAGAAGTCACCCAGCTCTTGTCTCCTTTCACGACCCTGAAGAATTTAGCAGTGCCATAAAACTGAAACCCAGCCATCAAGATTGAAAGCTGAAAAAATCCTTAATCCTCTTTTTCATGTAGTAATTTTTAAATTTCCCATTTTCCATATTAGATACAGATGTGCATGTTTCCAAATAAGCACCATGGGACCTTTTCTGTAAAAGCATATTTGTTGATTTTAATATAGGTGAGGTTTATATAAGTTCAGAAATCAAACTTCTGGTAAATTCCGCCTTTTGTTTTTTACTATTTTTTTGTTTGATTGGGTGTTAGAGGATGGATTTTAACAACTCTAATCTGAACAAGTTAATTAACCAAATTCAGTATAGCATTGCATAGTGCCCTTTGTGCTCACTAGCTTTTTAACTAAAATCAGAAAATATATTGTAGGTTAAGGAAGAAAAAAGGACACCATGGATTGATGATAATAATGATATACCACATAAACTTCAAAACAGGTAATCCACCTGAAGCTAAACATGTTCTGGCCCAGCCAATACTTGGATGGAAGACCAACCAAGAAAAAGCTTGGGTTACTGCTGGAAGAGGTGTAAAAAATGGTGCCATACTTTGGAAGAGACGTAAAACTCTCTGTAATCATAAATGATCCTTGGGCATCCTTTGTAAAGAGCACGGTGTATCTCGATGTCCTGACAAAATTGTTCACCATGGCCTGGTCATTCTGGCCCCTTAATAATCCCATGTCTCTAATTGGCTAACTACCTCTCACCCCTTTAACACCTAACAGCTAATGTGTGGTGAGCATACTGACATAAAAATGATTGCTGTCAGATGATCCAGGAGCAGACTGCATATTAATGGTGGTTGAAGTGGTTCCCCACTCACTATGTAAAGCACTTTGAGTAGTGAGAAAATGGCTATATAAAAGTAAATAATAATAATAATAGTAATTATTATTATTATTATTAATGCTTGAGGGGAAATTGTCTTTTCGCAGGACCTTTGGGGTCAGCCATTGTACAGTACCACTGAAGCAATTTTTAGGTTAAGAGCTTTGCTCAAAGCCCAATGGAGTAGGATTCCTCATTAACAGGACTTGAAACCCGTCCAGATACCAGCATAGATTCTTAGCCACTATAAAAAAAACAAAACAATAAACAGGAGATTATTTTTCTTAATGGTTTAAAACAAAATAAAAGTTGAACATTTTGAACTTTTATGACAGTAACAAAAAGTTACATTTCTCAGTACTACTTCTCCAGCACTGGGGTCCCTGACTACTGGCTCTGGTGTTTCACTCTGCCCTGAAGCACAGCATAGAAATGTCATGAGTTCCACACATTTTGCCTGTTCGGTCCCATCTGATTCTCACTCACTCTCCTACTGACTGTGCCTGCTCCAAATCCCCTTTTTAACTCTTTCATCCCTTTCCAGTCTGCCTCTCCCATAAACCTTATTGGTTGCGTGGAGCTAAGTGAGCTTCGTCCATAGTTTCTCTTAGTTACTTTAATTTGCAAAGGAGACAACAAATATTAGTACATTAGGTTCCTTATCAGTTCTGAAATAGTGGGAGTGTTCATTAAAGTGTGGGTTATAGCTCCTATACCTTTATGCAGAAAATTAAGGGTCTACCAGGGGTTTGCTCTCCCCTCCAGAATTCAAACCAATACAGTGTTCTTCCTTCCTTTCACTGTTTGCTCAAAGGATTTTGTCAAATTATGCATTGATGAAATGTTTATGTGCAAGCTACCTATGTATAATTCAATGTCTATTCTGACAGCTTCATTAAATGTTAATTTTTATGTTTATTGGTTTGGTCAATGTTCTGAGCCATGCAATGACATATGGAGATTTACAGATAAAAAACATTTTATGAAGCTACAAGCAACACTTATTTAAGGTTTGAATTTCACCATACTCATTTATTTCATAGTAGTTTTTTCTTCCACTCTGTAATATATAACCATTTTGGACCTCACATCATGTTAATATTTCTGTGCCCAACTATCTTAACAGTGGCCAGTAGTCACGCTTCCAAAGACAGACAGTCCTTTTTAATACTTTACTGGCATTCCACCAGTTGAGAATATGGGAACGATTAACTTCAAGGTGCAGAATGAAAATGACAGGTTTGATTATTTGAAAGTATGCAACAAGCAGAAAACTGTTTAAATATATTTAAAGCTGTTAGAAAATGTTTGGCAGGTCATCAAGAGACTTAGTATGGCTGTAGGGCAGTTTAAATGTGCACCATTTAACACAAAAAGAAACACAAAAAAAACAGAGATATCTACATTCTTATTTTTCACATTCTTTTTATTCTACATTATTCAAGAATGCTGTATTTTAACCTCCTGCTGTGCTTTGTTCTCCAGGGAAAATCCACATCATGTGTTTTAAACATTAGGAAAGTACAGTATAACAGTTTCAAAGATTGGGGTAAGATAGATGAGGATTGTGTTATGGTTGCAGAGGCAAACATCAGAACAATGGAGGTGACCAGGGGCATCATGCATAAGGCCGTGCGTAGAATTCACACTAAAACATGGCATACGGACAAAAGCGGAAATGTGCATATCTACAAAAGAATCCAGATGCATAAATCTATGCGTATGCCAATTTCCACGTTCTTCCACTCCATAAATCCCGGTCAGCGTGAAAAGTAACGTACGTGCACGTGCCTGCTGCCACTCCCCAACTCCTCCAAGAATTATGCCTCTTTGAATATGCAAATCAATATAAGTAGCCCTTAAGCTCAGCTTTCTGTGAAAAGGCAATGGCAAAATCACGAAGGAAAATAGAAGAATTTCAGCAAATACAATCGGAGACAAGAAAAACGTACTATTTGTTGATTTAAACAGTGGTATAAACAACAAAAGGAAGTTGTTTGAGTGACATAGAGTGTCAGAGGAAATCGAAATCTCAAATTCACAAAGTTGCACAGTGCCCAAAATAAAAAAGAAGTTGTCAGATATCAAAGTCGCAGTGAAAAGATGAGTCATAGCCTACTATCTGAGTGTCATATGAAAGCTTATTAGGGTACGGAGAAAAAAAAAATAGGGACACAGTGGGGAAAAAACTTTAATCTCGAAATTTCCACTTTAATCACATAGTTTATTTTGTCATTAAAGTAGAACATCATAAACTTCATCTTAAAATCATTTAATTTACTAGTTTCTCAAATACCATTGTAACTAAAGTAGCACGTTAAATGCTTTTTTTGTATGTGTCCTTCCATGTGCTCTATGTGTATGAATCACTACGTGCTTCTTAAACTGGCTTTCTCTTCCTCCAAGAGAACACAGAATCCATTACATTCGTGATATTACAGCTCTCTGAATAATTTAAATACTGAGATGTATACTTGATATAATTTTCATGATGATAGGAAGTAAAGCATGTTATTAAACATGGGAACATGGTGGCGCAGTGATAGTGACAAACTGGCACCCCATCCAGAGATTGTTCCTGCCTCATGCACGATGCTTGCTGCGCCGTGCACAAACTTCAATGAAATAATTTATTGCAGCAGTACTAACCCCCCAGTTCCTGTCCTTCCTTTCTCCAAGTACCTAATCGCCACACAATCAGCTCAGTAATAGACGTTAAGCCATCTGTAAGCTTAGAACGATGATTCTTCAGACTTTTAAGGAACATTGAAATATCTTCGTAGTAAATGTTTAATTATTCCATCCATCTATCCTTCCACTGTTGTGCCAGTCCCAGCAAGAATACAGTGCAAGGCAGGAAGAATCTCTGAACGGGGCACCAGATTGTCGCTAGCACTGCGCCACTGTGTCCTCACATGTTTAATTATTAACCATATAAATGATCTAAATGACGTTAACATTTTATCTATATAATGTAATTAACATATTTTGGTGCATTTCATCTTAAAAGTGATATCATCATCATATGTAAATATGCGCTTTATACTGTAAAGTGGCTCAGGTTGTGCAATATTATAACTGTATCGCAAGTTTACATTGAGGTGATTGTACATATAAGTACAAACATTTTTACAAGGAGCACTTGATGGACTGATTGATTGCATTTATAATTCTTGGGATGAAACTGTTTCTGAACCGCAATGTCCGTACAGGGAAGGCTCTGAAGCATTTGCCGTGTGAGAGCAGTTTAATAGACAGCATGGCTGCGGCAGTATGTGCTTGATGCTGTATACCAATAATTCTCGTTCTGATCAGCTGCTGTACAGCTGTGATTCACACTCAGATACAGTGATATAAATACTCCGAGTGGTGCAGTGACAGTAATATGGAAAAAGATGATCCGCTGTGGCAACCCTTAACGGGAGCAGCTGACAGAAGAAAAGAAGGTGCAGTGACAGTAACAACACTACAGCAGCTATGGTATTTGGAATACTATGGCTATTCCCTGAACCATTATATTGTTACAGGTTAATTACAATCAGATGCCTTAAACTAATAAACAACATGCAGTTAGTTTCAGTGTATTTATAAAGCCGCGTCAGGAATGTGGATCTAAGAAAGATAGATAAACCACACAGGAACAGTAGCACTGCTTTGACGCTGGGTGCCGCCAGTCTGCAAAACCGAGCAGAGAACGTGCGTACGACAGGGTATAAGGTACCGTGGAAATGTGCGTGGCTTTACGCCAAGTTTAGGTTTTATAAATCGTGATTTGAACATGAAAACGTTCTTATGCAACATTTCTGTGCGTACGCACCGTTTATATATGAGGCCCCTGGACTGCTGTAAGGAACCGGGATGAAATCCTCACAGCCATTATCAGTCCTTATACTGGTGCAGTAGGCCTTGGGGCTCCTTCTGGTGCAGGACAATGCTTGGTCTCATGTGGTCAAAGTGTGTAGGAAGTTCCTGGATGATGAAGGCATTGATGCCATTGACTGACCCACACATTTCCCAGAATCCAATTGTGAATCCCTGAGATGTATGGTATTAGTGCACCTGATGCCACCAAGTAGTGCCATAGACACCACTTAAATAACACCATCTGCAGTCTCATCAAGAACATGCCCAGACGTTGTCGGGAGATCATATGGCCATACACACTACTTTGTCACATTATGAGTTGCCATGATGAAATTCACACAAGTTGAATCACCTGTGATTTCAATTTTCGACTTTGATTTTTGGTGTAATGTTGAATCCAGCTGTTGTTGCATCATTTTGTTCACAGTCAATTACACAATATAACTCAGTAAAGATTTTTCACTTGAATGTTTTGTTCCCTTCATTTTTTAGAACAGTATATATATATATATATATATTGTGAACATTGCCCTGGACACAGACAGGTTGACACGCTCATGTCACCGAGCACACTTTTTATTTTTCCTTATTTGTATAGTTCCGTGCTCACCAATCCCCAATACCCCTCAGTCCTGGCCAATACAATGTCTTTTCTCTTTCTCTTCTTCTTCAGACCGCCTCCTGCCTTCTCCGTAGACCGTGTCCCAATCTTCCACCCGACTCTTGTCCCATCTGAAGGGAGGCGGCCCCTTTAAATAGGAACCCGGATGTGCTCCAGGTGTGTTTCCAGCAATCTCCCAAAGCCACGCCCCAGTGTGGCGGAAGTGCCGGCTGTCTCCCCAGAAGCACTCTGGGTGTCCCTATTTTTTCTTCCTCCCAGCACTTCCAGGTATTGGGGTCCCCCTGGCGGTAACCCCGGGTCCCTACAGGGTCGAGCTTCCCAGCTCTTTACTCGAGGCCTCCAGGGCGGTCGCTCCCTCGAGGTCTGGAGGAGGCACCAGCCCTCCTCCTGTCTTCTCAGGCGTCCCGGCTGGGTACCACCTCCATCCAGGTATGACACTGCCCCACCACCAGCGAAGACATGTCGGTCGGAGCGACATGTCCCGCGAGGGCAACTCCTCCCCGAAGAGGGTCCTACCCCGTGTCCAGGGTCCAAGCCGGCACCCTGGAACGTATCACTTCAGCACCCCCTCCGAGATTTTCATGCCCTTTTGGAGCGAGCCTCTCGCGCCTCCGTAGCCCCCACCAGTAGTGGGGCCGCCCCATCGCCAGCGAAGAATCCTCCAGTGAAACTCCCCTTCCCGTGAGGGCAGGTTCTCAACGAAGCAGGCCTTCTGTTCGTCCAGGGTCCGGTCCTGCAACAACCAGAAATAAGAGGGCAGAGCCGCTGCCTGGACACCCTTTCCCAGCGTCCTCCTGTGCCCTATACTGGCAGCGCCCCCCCCCCCTCCGACCGGCACCCCGGCACTTGCCTGTTTGGCACCCCCTCTGTGGGTTCCGTGCCCATCTGATTGGTTCTGACGGGTCCGCTCTCACTTTCGTCTTCCCTGCCGACTCCGGGGCTTTTTTCTGCCACTGCAGAGGATGACCTTTCTTAGTGGAGGAATCGGCTTTCTCCCCTCGATTCCTTCCTTTATTCTGGGACGCTATAACGGTTTGAGTCTGCCTATGGGAAAGGTACAGACCCTGTCTGGTTTGCGTCCCTATAGAGCAACGGGAGACTGTTGCAGGCTTGGGGCGTAGGGCGCTAGGACCCAGGGCACTCATCAGCCCGCGTCCTGCCAACCCTCTCGCTGTCTCTCCCCTCCCCTCTCACACAGAACTCACCGTCGCATGCAGTGTCAGAGAACTCCCTACTTGATACCGTTCATTTGGATCACGGCCGAGTTTGGTGAGTTCTCCTTTATGCTGTACGGAGTCAGCTCTACTCACTGTCTCCGTGGTACCAGTCCGTCTAAAGATTCCAGCGTCGCGCCGTTGTGACGTCACTGACGCACCCGCTGTCTCCTTCAGTTTCTGCAGTTCTGCACGGATGGCACCTAGCACCTGCATCATGGACAAGCACAGAAAGTCAGTCGACGATTGACCTACCTGGTTGTCAGTCATCTTCGCCGACTGCTTTCTGTGAGGCTCCTCCAGCCCAATCAGGTCTCTTCCTGGCACGAGATGGACATTCCTTGGTCCCGCCTCTATACAGTCATTGGCGGGCACACAAGACACACCGTCCAATCCCATGCCCGTCTCAGGGAGGAACTTCCGGTCCGCAGCCATCTTGGCTCCTCTCCAGGTGCAGCAGCACACTCAGAGCAGCCCGCTGCACTCATCCAACGCCCGTCTGGATTTTCCTGCATCTTGTAGGTCACCGACCGCATTCCGGTGGCGGTCTGGGGTTTTTTCCCTTTTCTCGGGGCCGTGACCACTCTGCACCCTCGGAACGTGTGCAGGGGTGCCTGCTGCTCCGGGCTGTCCACAAAATATTTATTTTGGGGTCCCCATCTTGGAACAGACGGAGGGCCCCACGTTGGGCGCCATTGTGAACATTGCCCCGGACACAGACAGGTTGACACGCTCATGTCACCG
Source organism: Polypterus bichir lapradei (assembly GCA_026402145.1). Taxonomy (NCBI): domain Eukaryota; kingdom Metazoa; phylum Chordata; class Cladistia; order Polypteriformes; family Polypteridae; genus Polypterus; species Polypterus bichir. The sequence goes on along the minus strand of JANRMT010062837.1, from coordinate 86,599,709 downwards.
AGCACACTTTTTATTTTTCCTTATTTGTACAGTTCCGTGTTCACCAATCCCCAATACCCCTCAGTCCTGGCCAATACAATGTCTTTTCTCTTTCTCTTCTTCTTCAGACCGCCTCCTGCCTCCTCCGTAGACCGTGTCCCAATCTTCCACCCGACTCTTGTCTTCTCCGGCGTCCCAGCTGGGTACCACCTCCATCCAGGTATGACAATATATATATATATATAGTGAAGATATAAATGAGAAACGTCACAATCATATAGGTTTGTGGTTGATTTCCCAGTATACTGTAAGGTCTGAGCAATCAATAAAGACTGATACAATGATAATCATCACAAAGACAACAGGATTGTGAGATGACTGGATTTATATACAGGACGGACAAGAAATGACCTACATAAGGAGTGATGGGAAAACAAAAAACTTGACGGAGATGACGTGGAAATGAGGAGCTGGAAGTGAAGTCATCAGATCGGGTCGGAAGGAAGGTAGTTGTTATGAAACACGGAAGAAGGATCGCCAGTGCGTCTTCAAAGTGGTGCATTTATTCACTTGGTTTTCTGCTAAATAAAAGAGTGAGGCGTTAGTACTATGTTCCAAACCTCTTTCTTTGAGTTATCGTGCTTTGATGAGCCCATTGGCTGCTCCCTAATCGCGCACATGTGACTATATATATATATTGCAAAAAGATGAGAAATGAGTGTTGGGGTCCCAAAGGATTCTCAGTTTAATTGAATTGTTCAAAGGACAGAAAAGGATTAAATGTTCCAATAACAGACTGGCAGTTTATATTAAGAAAAAAAACACTCAGAGGCATGGAGTTCTGACTTCTTTTGAAGTTGGTTCGAAGGTTAACTCCAGCTTCATTTGGAGACTATAGTTATATATGGTTGAGACTGTAGGGGGCGAGACTTAGTGAGGACAACAAGTGACCTCAATGGTCCTCTCTACCTCAAGTCTAGGAAAACAGAAGGAACAAAAATTAGTGGCTGTGTTAAACTCTTCCTTTCCCTTATTCATCTAGCATAAAGCTGTAAAAATGCTCCCAAAGTTCAGGTGTTTGACTATATATATATGGTAGGACCACCACTAGCAGTGATGCTTCATGGATCCAGTGTTCTAGATTTGAATCACACACCTAGTCTATGTGGAGTTTATATGTTCTGTCTCTGTCTGTGTGGTTTTTATCCATTTATTACATTTTATCTCCAGCATCCACAATGATGTGCAGTTTATGTTAACTTGTTAACCTGTGACTCTATACTGGATCCAGTGTGAGTCTGGATGTGTGCTCGAGAGGTCTCTGTGATGATCTGGGTCTGTCTTTTGTTCTATGCCAAATGATGCTGGGATAGGCTCTGTTTCTCTGCAATCCTTAAATTAAAACATGATGGTTTAAAAAAATTCTGTTATACAAATTAAATCAACTTGTTTGACCTTTTCACCTGTTATCTACATTAAAATTCTGAACAGGAAAAAAGCGAAACCAATGGATATTTGCCCAATGAAGCGCAAATATTTCCATCTTTTTTTTTTATCAAAACCTGCTAACTTTGGTCCAGGGCCTATCCCGGGTTCTATCTCTTTGCACAATACACTCATTCACACAATCACACTTGATTATACACCACAAGTTTACAGTCACCAGTTCACATATGTTTGAGGTGGAGTAGGAAACCCACATTTCTCTGACATAAATCCACGTAGACATTGGGAGAAAAAACAAACCCAATATAAAGTAGACAGTTGTAGCCATTCTTGGCAGCTTCAGGCACTGGTAGGAACCAAACCTGACACCAGTCCATTGTAGGGCACATACACACACACTGCACAGAATTACTGCTTAAAATGACTTGCATGGTGGGGTTGAAAAACCAAAGTAGCAGCAGCAGCAGTCATACCACATGCACATCAGCACAAGTAATCCACATGAAGAGAAGCATATTCTGGCCCAGTCAATACTTGGGCTATTGTTGGGAGAGGTTGATTAGGCCAGTGGAGACACGTACTCTGTGGTCCAAGTGTGGACCCCAATGCCCCAATGCAGTGACGGGGACACTGTGCTGTAAATATGGCACCTTCCTTCGGATAAGAGGTAAAGCCAAGGTCCTGACTCTCTGCAGTAATAAAAGATCTATGGACATTTTTCTTAAAGAAAATCATGCTCACCAAAATTGTCCATCATGGCCTGGTCATTCTTTAACTGGCTGATTATCTCTCCTCTTCATCACCTATTAACTACAGTGTAAGGTGTGGTGAGCCTGCTGGCGTAAAATGGCTGTCGTCACATCATCCAGGTGGAAGCTGCACTTAGGTGGTGGTTCAGTGGCTCCTCACTTGCTATGTAAAGTACTATGAGTGTCTAAAGCACTAAGTGCGATGTCTTCTTCTTCTTCTACCAGCAGCACAATCCACACAGACAAAGGGAAATGTGCCAGTTCCTTTCAGTCAGTGACCATATGTGGGACTTAAATCCAAGATGCTGTATCCGTGAAAGGGCAATTCAAATCACTTAGCTGTCCCACTGTTTTTCTTTTCTTTATTCCCATTTCCTTTCTGTTCATTATTCTCCAGTCTTTAAATGTCTGTTATGCATTGGGAGATTGTTGAGCTCTTCTGTGACCCTCCATAACGGAGCTGCACTATGAAATGTGATTGACACATCTGTTCGAGGGTTGCTTGTCCATTGCCAAGGCAACCACAGGTTCACAACACCACTGAGGCAACCACAAGTTTACAGCCTCCCCATGTAACACGTCTGTCGGCCGATGGTTGATGTGGGGAACATTCTAATTCGACCACTAACCTGGCCCCCTCACTGCTTGTATTGCTGTACCTGGGTGTACTGAAGTGGTGGCTCCAGTTTGAATAAATACCCAGACTGTTCCTGCTTTGATTGGAATAAAGCTGGTTTTGTTGAAACCTCTGGACTCGGCGTCTCACACGTCACAGCATATCCCCCTCAAACACTAGATAAAGTACAACATTTTTTGACACATCAGACAATGAGACTGTTTTCTTTTAAAGGAAATTAATTCCTTCTTCCTTGTCATTTTTCAGTGAAGTTTCTTCAGGGATTACTTTTTATAGTGGTCCCATTTTTTACCCTATGCATTTGTAAAGCTTGTCATTTTGTTATTTGCTTTAAATGTGCCTTGTTTATGGCTCCAGGCTATTTTTTTCAATCTGTACAAAACCATTTGAAAGCCCTGGCTTTAATATCTGAACCCTGTTCTCGAACACGAAACACAATTGTAATGTAAAACTCTTTAAATCAGACGGTTCAATACGTCAGTCATCCTTCTTTACGGAGCGTTATAAATACAGTTTGTAAATTGGGCTCTAACAACAAGATAGATTTTTGCAAACATTTAAGTACTGTATCTGCACACTTGCATATATTCATTGCTTTGTCATGTGTGAAAAGAAGCTTTCAGCTGATAATAAATGGCATGTACAATATGGCTCAGATAACACAGGTAACAGATGTCAGGAGCATTCCATTCATTTCACATGGTGGAAAAGTCATGGTTATATAAGCAGGGGAGTCAGGGCACTGCTAATTCTAGAAGTCATATGGGAAATGATGAGCACAACTTTATTTAATGCAATGCAAAGCTTATTCTAAAGCTATGTACCTTTAAATGAATAACCGCTCCAAAAATTTTAAATTAACCCTTTGGTGCATGCAAGATAAAAGAGTTGGTTGGTTGGTTGGTCCTTATTGAATTGTGGTTTATTAAAGTACCTCTTGCAAAGAAATTAAATATGTCAATGTATATTGAAAAATATGTTGAAGAGTCAGTCACTATTTCGTAACATATATTTTTCATTGACGCATTTTTGTTTATGCTTGCAGTTTAATTTAGAGTATGTTTGTAACAATATCTCTTGCATATTTTTGTTTATGTATGAAAAGTAAAGTATGCTTAAGAAAATCCTTCTTGCATGGTTATTTTTAATTTGGACTGTATGGAGAAGGCCAAACTCAAAGACATGTTCAGCTCTGGGCAGCCAAGGTGAACTGAAGGAATATTTTGCTGACAAATTATATATTTTTTAAAATGTTACATATTGCATGTAATTGGTAGTAATGTCTGAGGAAAAATTTTAACCTCATGTTTTAATGTAGAATGGATCTATCAAAGTTTTTGCTTTAACGTAAGCGGGCGGTGACCAATACTGGACCACACCAAACAAGATCTAAACTAAAAAAATCTCACGTTACTGATGTTGCATAATCCACGTTGAGCCATCCAGTCGTATCATAAGGTTTGTGATCACTGCTCTTCATTAAAATATGAGTCATTACTTCAAACAAGGTGGCATAAGTAATAAATTAAAAATATATATCATTTTTGGAGGAGTATTCCTATAATAGCCTGAATGCACTTCTCTAGTTTGTAAAAATTCTTAAGTTCGTAATATTGAACCTAATGTGATTTAACATAAATGTTTTAAAATATGCATTAAGAAAAATATATTTCAATATAATAAAATAAGACTAATTTACATTTTTAAATATATTGCAGTATATTGCAAGATATTGTGTATTCTGCTTTTTAATGAGATGTTTAAATATATTTAATCTATACTAATAAAAGGCAAAGCCCTCACTGACTGACTGACTGACTCACTCACTGACTCATCACTAATTCTCCAAGTTCCCGTGTAGGTAGAAGGCTGAAATTTGGCAGGCTCATTCCTTACAGCTTACTTACAAAAGTTAAGCAGGTTTCATTTCGAAATTCTACACGTAATGGTCATAACTGGAAGCTATTTTTCTCCATTTACTGTAATGGAGTTGAGCTCGAAAGCCGTGGGGGGCGGAGTTTCGTGTGACATCATCACTCCTCCCACGTAATCACGTGAACTGACTGTCAACGCAGTATGTAGAAAACCAGGAAGAGCTCCAAAAAGCGCTGAAGAAAACATGCATTATATAATTGAGAAGGCAGCGAAACAATAAAAAGCGAGCAAGTCACATATACAACCATATTCCTAAGTGCTGCTACTTTGGAAACAAAGCACAGTGTAAACCTAAAGTTTAAATTAAGTTCATAGACAGGCTGCCGCTGGCGTTTGTCATGCCCACGGGTAATGCGGGATACAAGTTTAATGAGAGGACGCAGGATATAAACGAGAGTTTTGATCACTTTGTAACTAAGTTAAAATTGCAGGTGAAGGGCTGTGCTTATGCAAATTCCGAGAGACTGTGTTTGTGGGGGATTGACAGTTAAGGCGGGTGGGGGAGTCACGTCATCATCTCCCCTCCCATTCACCCCATTGCGCTCTGAGCTGAGCTCCGCAGCTAACGCAGTGTTACGGAAGCGTGTTTGTGACGCTGCCACCAAATACTCACAGAAAAATCCACAAGTTAATACACACACTGTCTCTACAGTTTCTCCACACTGAATCCTCCAGGCACTACTTACAAAAGGTTAGATTGACAATCGTGTTACGTTATTTTTAAAATGTTTCCTTTTCTTAGCACAAGCACAGCTGAGAAGCTTCGATGCATGTGCTCCATAACGCGTTAAAAAATCACGCATTTAATCACACTTTGCATTACAAACAAAGGGAAACTTCTGTCAATGCATGATTTCCTGGTACACCGATTACATTGATCAGCGCTTCCCGATTCATTTTACCCTCGCACACCCTTGGTTTGAGAAGAAGTATGAAAAAATATGAGGTTAACACAGAAAAACAGATCACCAATTGAAGCTTTATGAATAATCGATTTGCCATCAATAATTGTTTTGGTAAAGCCATACTCAGTGTAATCCTCCTTCCATTTTATAATTTTTCCGCCACTAGCCATGATTAAATGAACGGTAAAAAAGTAAGAGCGAAGCGAGGGTGACTTATTCAGGCAGGTAGGCGACAGCTCAATAGCTCGAATTTGGATATAAGTCGGTTCTATTTAGTCGCCAGAAATATCTTTGTTAGGAATGGAAGTTGAATTTAGTCTTTAAATTTCTATGGTAAAGAAAAAGTTATGCAATGATGACTAAATTTAACTATGTAAAGTCAAAACTTTTAAATATAAAGTCATTCCCGAATATATAAAGTAAAAACTTGATTATATAAAGTCATTGTCCAAATAAATAAAGTCAAAACTTGAATATATAAAGTCAGCGTCAGTATATATAAAGTCAAAACTTGTTTCTGAATATATGAAGTCAAAACTTGAATATATAAAGTCAGCGCTGGAATATATAAAGTCAAAACTTGAATATATAAAGTCAGCGCTGGAATATATAAAGTCAAAACTTGAATATATAAAGTCATTCCCAAATATATAAAGTCAAAACCTGAGTATATAAAGACGGCGTTGGAATATTTCTGAATATATAAAGTAAGCGCTGCAATATATAAAGTCAAAACTTCAATATATAAAGTCAGCGTCGGAATATACAAAGTCAGCGCTGGAATATCCATCCATTTCCCAACCCGTTGAATCCGACCACAGGGTCATGGGGATCTGCTGGAGCCAATCCCAGCCAACACTGGGCGCAAGGCAGGAACCAATCCTGGGCAGGGCACATGCATCATTTTCAAAACATTAACCGAACAGTGTTTTTTTAATTTATTTTTCTGAATACGTTTTTGTTAACTTAGTTCAGTTCAGAGTTGTTTCAATCAATAGATTTTGACTTTCACTTTATATATTCAGGAGTGAGTTTATATTCTCCGATATTGACTTTATATAATCAGGAATGACTTTATAAATTCCGATGCTGACTTTATATATTCAGGTTTTGACTTTATATATTCAACTTTTGACTTTATATATTCAGAAACAAGTTTGACTTTATATATACCGACGCTGACTTTATATATTCAACTTTTGACTTTATATATTCAGGAATGACTTTATATATTCAAGTTTTGACTTTATATATTCCAGCGCTGACTTTATATATTCTGACGCTGACTTTATATATTCAAGTTTTCACTTTATATATTCCAGCGATGACTTTATACATTCAAGTTTTGACTTTATATATTCAGAAAAAAGTTTTGACTTTATATATACCGACGCTGACTTTATATATTCAAGTTTTGACTTTATATATTCGGGAATGACTTTATATATTCAAGTTTTGACTTTATATATTCTGACGCCGACTTTATATATTCAGAAAATCAATGTATTTGCCTGTCAATCAAAAATGCTTAAGCCTAAAAAAAGATCGTCCTGTCAAAATAAGAGACTCTTTCACCTTGTTGACATGAATCATCTTTAAATGAAATGCTGCCAATAAGGAATAATAGAAATCACCGCGCTGCTTTCTAACTTTGACAAACTAAAGTTTTATTGGGTGAAAAAAATGATCGTCCGTGACAGATACTCTTAATCATTAGTGTGTGCGACCCACGGTTTGTGAGTTTGAGTGTTTGTGTTGTGTACGCATGTGTGTGTGGTTTTCTCAGTTTTACAATAAAAACAGACATCAGTTATTTGTGAAGCAGGAATATTCTGATCATTCTGGTCCCTGATCACTGATAAACATTCAGAAGAAACAGCGCTATTCCAGTGTTTTCCTCCATAACATCCTTTCAGCAAACAGGACTAAGTTCCTTGCTGAAACAGATCATCTTTTAATGAAATGCTGCCAATACGGAATAACAGAAATCACCGGGCGGCTTTCGGTCAATGATAAACCAGCGTCTGTTGAGGTGAAAAAATGGGAGGTACTGCGGTTGCTATCAGTGCTTCCTGATAACTCAGCTTTTCAGAAGAATCTGTTTTATGGGGTGACAAAATAATCGCCCTTGACAGATACGCTTAATCAGTAGTACGTGTGACCCACGATTTGTGAGTATGAGCGTGTGTGTGAGCGTGTACCTGCTTGTGTGTGGTTTTGTTAGTTTTACTATAAAAACAGTTAAACATCAGTTATTTGTGAAGCGGGAATATTCTGGTCATTTTGATCCCTGATCAACATTTAAAGAAACAGAGCAACTCCAGTGTTATCCTCCATAACATCCTTTCAGCAAACAGGACTAAGTTCCTTGCAGAAGCAGATCGCCCTTTAATGAAATGCTGCCAATACGGAATAACAGATATCACCGGGCGGCTTTCCACCAATGATAAACCAGTGTCTCATGAGGTGAAAAAATGGGACGTACTGTGGTTGCGATTAATGCTTTCTGGTAACTCTGCTTTTGAGAAGAATCTGTCATGGGTGGGAAAAGAGGGAGCAAGTGAGGCGGGTACAGTGAGCCGCCGGGGCAGGACGGAGCGAAGCGAAGAGGCGGGTATCTGTGCGACTGTTTTAAGTAATGAAAGGAAAAAAAGTGCTTTGAAATCGAGGACTCCCAACCAAGAGGGCTTACGAAACAAAATGCGACAGACAGGTATATGCTACTTGTATAAAATGTGCACAATAATTACAACAGTGTTGAAGCAATGATGAAGCGAAAGGGAGATGCTAAACATGGGTGGCCGCGTTGTGCCTGCCCATAAATCCCAACAAATATATATATCTGAACAGATCTATCTGAACCAATATATATATCAAAACGGATGTATCTGAACCGATATATATATATATCTAAACCAATCTATTTTAACCAATGTATATATTTAAACCAATGTATATCAACCAATATATACATCTCATCCAATGTATATATTTGAACGGATGTATTCAAACCAATGTATATATCTGAACGGATGTATCTCAACCAATGTATATATATCAGAACGAATCTATGCAAACCAATTTATATGTATCTAAACCAATGTATATATCTGACCGGATGTATTCAAACTGATGTATATATCTCAACCAATATATCCCAACCAATGTATATATCTGAACCGAAATATATATCTGAACGGATGTATTAAAACCAATGTATATATTCAAACCAATGTATCTGAACCGATATATATATCTGAACCAATGTATATATTTACGAACCAACCTTTTTTTCCTGAACGGCCCCTCATTATATGAGAACAACACTCATATCAATGACAAAACAATTACATTAACAATCATGTTACGTTATTTTTAAAATTTTTCCTTTTTCATAACTTCTTTAACATACTACTTCTCCGCTGCGAAGCGCGGGTATTCTGCTAGTCCTTATATATAATACACTACCGTGGATGTTCATTTGTCTGTCCAGGATTTTAAATCACCTGTAGCTCTCAAATCATTTGACCTGAAATTTGGTACACTTATACTACGTGACGTTTACTATCCGCTTTGATGATTGACCTTCAAGGTTATTCCTCTTTTTTTATTTTATTTTATTGTAGAATCAACTCTCGGCAGCGGCCAGCAGGGTGGCCGTGCGGTGCATGTGTACGGGCGCCGTTCTCATTCCCTACCACCTTCGCCGTCATTTCCCCTTCCTCTTCATACCTTAAATCATTCTTGAGGCAGATTGAAGACTTGCCAGAAAGTGCCAGTTTAAGTGAAAAATTAAAGAAAACATACTAAGTGACAACACAAACACTGGCTTAATCAGTTTTAACATGAAAAGATGCCGACGAAAGAAGAGAAGAAGTGGGCCGCTAGGGTGGAGAAAAGAAGAGCTGCTCAGGAAGCAGCAAGCACATCAACCTCTGAGCAAATGAATGATAAGCGTACAGAGAAAGAGGATGAAAACTAGGAATGCTCAAGTCAAGTGTATTCACTGCACGCTATCGGTCTATTATATTTAATGTAAATGGATTTGTTTCCGTCCAGCTTCAACAATTATAACACAGGAATAATTTTACATTTTTTAAATATATTAAGAGTATATTGGAATATGTCATATATTTAGAAATATTTTTTGCTCTTTTAATATGTTTGAATTTTTTCCATGTATTGTATATACTTTCTGTACTTTCAGCATCTATAACATAATAAAATAGGAAGATTTACATGTTTAAATATATTAGAGCATATTACAAGACATTGTGTATTTAGAAATTTATTATGCTTATTTAATAAGGTCCTTAAATATATTTAATTAATCTTGTTATATAAGCCAATATCTGTCCATCCAGAATCTATAATTATAACATAGGAATAATCATACATTTTTAAGTAATATTAGAGTATATTGGAATATATTGTATATTTAGAAATATATTTTGCTCTTTTAATTAGATGTTTGGAAGTATTTCACCTACTGTATATAATACAAACCAATTTCTGTCCTTTCAGCATCTGCACCATAATAAAATAGGAAAAATTTACATTTTAAATATTTTAGAGCATATTGCAGGATATTGTGTATTTAGAAATATATTCTACTTTTTTAATAAGATCCTTAAAAATATTTAATCTACATTATATAATGTAAGCCAATATCTTTCCACCCAGAATCTATAATTATACAGAGAATATATTTTTTAAATAATATTAGAATATATTGTATATTTAGAAGTATATTTTGTGATTTTAATACTTGATAATTCATTTTTAATTATCTAATTAATTAATAATAATACATTTTTGGTTACATCTTGTCTGAAGAAGAGGCCTGAGTTGCTTCGAAAGCTTGCATATTGCAATCTTTTTAGTTAGCCAATAAAAGGTGTCATTTTGCTTGACTTCTCAGTGCTTTCAATAAGACATTATTTTATCTACTGTATGTAATGCAAGCTGATTTCACTACTTCCACCATCCACAACATAATAAGATCCTTAGAAATATTTTATCTCCGTTATGTAATGTAAGTCAATTTCTGTCCACCCAGCATCTACAATTTTAACAGTAATAATTTACATTTTTTAATATATTAGAGCATGTTTCAAGATATTGTACATTTAGAAATATATTCAGCTTGTTCAATATGTTGCCTTGAAATATTTATCTACGTAATGTAAGCCAATTTCTGGCCATCCAGCAGCTACAATTAACGGAAATTTGCTTCCTCTGCCTGGTAATTAATTTAAAGTGGCCAATGTCTACGCAACTTAGATTTAAACACTGGACCTCTGGGCAAGCCAGTCATAAAAATAATTTCTGTATGGAGTTTTTTTTTTAAGATTTAGAAGCCTCTGAGCTATTTTATCAAAACCATCTTTGAGCCTTTTTCCACAAAGCCATCTTAAATATTACCTCGTAACTATAGCTAAGTACTCTTATTACAATGTGTAAATGGCAACATTTCAAGAACTTTATTTAAGGCTGAAGCTTCCACCAACTTTTATTCAACAGATGAGTTTCTCCTTGCTAGTGATATTCTGCCTAATTAGTGCAGCCTTCATCTTATGTTTGTCATTCAGTTGTGTGTTTTCTATGATGACAATAACCTTTAGTAGACAGAATGCTGAGACAGTATGTGTTTAAATTGCCTACAGGCTGTTAAAAAATAGGAAATGCATTTCTGATTATGTTCTGTGGAGAATTACATGTACATTACATCAGCAGGTTGAGGCTATGATGGAACCTGCAGATAATAAATAAATAATGGCAAGATTATTATTAATTAATTACATTTTCCCCCTTATATCTGTTTTTTATTTTAGCGGTAAACTTTTTTGCATGTGGCACCTTCTTTGTTTTTTGTCTACTTTTGCATCCATAAGAAGCTGTTTCAGCTGATATGGCTTGAGCTGTTATCCTCTCTGTAAAGCTGCTGAAGCACCACATACCCCTTTCATTCTCCACCTCCTTGTCGGAGTTGTGCCTCTCTTCATTATCCTGCCCACCAAATTCATGATTTGGTACATAAGAAGCATCACTCTGTGTTGTTAATCGTTTGTCTCTCCATTGCCTGCTTCAGAGTCATCAGTGCCATCAATGACAGGACTCTTTCAAGGGCTTGTTGTTCTGATCAGCATCTATATATCTATATATAATTCACTAAATACACACAAGACAATGAGCGCAAGCAAGACAGAGAGCCACGCCCGCCAACTCACAGAGCCCTGCCCGCCAAGTCTAAGACCATGGGATACGCTCGACAGAGCCCCTGCTGCCAACTCTAATCCTTCTACCGCGTCATGGGATACGCACGACAGAGCCACGCACGCCAACTGTAACCATCCTCCCGCGTCCAGCGTCGCTCTCGAGGCATGTGCACTGCCTGCTCATGTCCCGCACGCAACAACTCACCAAACACAGCCTCAGTCGCTTTCGTCTGTGCAAAAGTCCACATGCACCTCTGAGTCACGTTGACTTTTCACCGCACCAAGACAGAGAGCCACGATTCCCAACTCACAGAGCCCCGACCGCCAACTCTAAAAGGTCCCCGCCCATGGGTTATGCACGAAAGAGCCATGAATGCCCACTCTAACCCTTCTCCACGTGATGGGGAACGCACGACAAGGCCCTGCCCGCCAACTCTCACCCTCCGCAGGCTTCCAACATCGCTCTTGAGGCATGCGCACTGCTTGCTCATGTGCCCGCCCCTAAAACGTCAACAAACGCGTCCTCACTCACTTTGGTCTGTGCTACAGTCCATATACAGCTGTGACTGTTCATTTGCCTTCCATGGCCAATGTCTCAAATGTATTTCATGAAAACAATACTTCTTTCAATGTTATACAAATTCCTGCTTCCGGTAACTGTTTGTTTCTGGCAGTCGGATATTTCTGGAAAAATGTCATCAACGAAAGTGTTGCTCTCGAACTTCACAACATGGCTGTAACCTTTGTTTGCCAACATTGGGATAACTTCGCGGACGTGCTGTCCGTTGTTCTTAATCAGGGAAGCATAGTCATACAGTCTGCTCAACAATACGCTGAGTACATGAATACGTCCGGAGTTTATGGTGGCGAGGCAGAAATTGTGGTGATGTCCCAAATGCTTCCAGCTACTATCTCCATTCACTTCAGGGAACGTCGTCATGCCTCTCCTCGAGTTTACAATCCTGGCCAACATCTCCCCATATCCCTGCTCTTTAGCGGTTCTTTGGATCATGGGCATTACGAAGTTCTCTTGCCTCTCAAATACACACGTGATAACCTTCTAGTGCCATCTATTGAACAAACGCATTCCACACAGGACTTTCAATGCACCATTTGTTCCAAAACCTTCTGACTGCAGAGATATCTCAAAGCACATTTAAAAACACACTCCACTGAACGAATGCTGCAATGTGAACATTGCCAACACTGCTTCAAAACAACTGGTGCTCTGAAGAAGCACTTACAAACTCATTCCACTCACACCTTCAGTTGCACATTTTGTCTTTGCTCAAAAACATTCACGCAAAAGAAATATCTCAAAGCACATTTAAACACACACTACACTGAAAAACGTATTCCACACAGGACTTTCAATGCACCATTTGTTCAAAAACCTTCCGACTGCAGAGATATCTCACCGCATATTTAAAAACACACTCCACTGAACAAATGATGCAATGTGAACATTGCCAGCAATGCTTCAAAACAACTTGTGCTCTCAAGAAGCACTTACAAACTCATTCCAATTCCTTTCAGTGTCAACTCGCAAACCCCATGCACAGTCATCACATTCATTGGCGTTTTCAATGACTATTAATAAGTCACAAGGACAAACTTTCAAAAAAATTTGCCTGTATCTGCCAAAACCTGTTTTCACTCATGGACAATTGTATGTTGCTCTCTCTAGAGTTCCATCTTTTCATTCACTGACAGTTGTATCCTCAAATCCTCCCCATTTGGACAACTGTGTCTTTCAGGAAGTGTTCACTCATTAATAAATAATTATATGCGGCGTGTGCTACGCCGCGGGTTGGCTAGTAAACTTATAAATACCTGCATAATAAGAAACAAGACAGAAACACAACTGTAGAGAGCAAATGTAAGCAAAAAGAAATCATGAAAAAGCCTGCTTTGTTTGAGCATTGTTTACAAACACAACACTTAAAGAGCACATGTAAACATTCTGACACTTTACAGACACTTTGGTGACCTGATTCATTTTAGGAAAATAAATTAGCATAATAAAATAATTTAAAATAGTTTGGCATATTATTGGATCTGAATTGTAGATGAAAAGTATGAGTCATATGTTACGAACTGGGCTCACATTTAACAGCTGTAAACATATCATGGGTCACTAGAGACCCGAGGCATGAATAAAGTGGTTAAATACCCAGGATGCAGCACAGGCAGTGAGAGGTTACAGGTAGATTAGATTATACTTATTTATCCGCAAGAGGAAATTAAAATTTTATTAAAGGTCCAAAAGTATTTAAAATAAGAACAAAAAACAATCCCCCCCAAACACACATAAAAATTTCTAGCTTGGAAACTTAGAGCTGCTACTGTCAGCATCGGGCTTGTAGGTGGCAGCAAGGTGAGATCTGAGCTTAGGCTTATATTAATATTTGGATAGAGCAGCGTCTAGTGTCCACCAATGAAACAGGCCTATTAGACACTTGATTCTTTGCTTGAAGTCACCATGATTCAGAATGATTCATCATTAAGATACTGGTAACAGAGTGAATCATTTATATTGCTAAGTGAGCCAGAAAGATGTACAGTATCTTATCTCTGTGGGTAGTGATGCAGACAGATTCACTCTGCATTTCAATATCTTACTCACACATTTAGTTTTAATTGTACTGTGCTCCCTTTTTCACTATTGCACAGTCACAAAAATCTCCAGTCCCACTCCTGCTATTTTTCCACTTAGTCTGAAGAAACCCAACCAGCATTAAAATAGCATCTGAAAAAAGAGGTGTAAGCTGGTTCTCCACAGTACCCAAAATATCACAGTACTTGAACTTGACTTGGAGTCACTTTGAGATATAACAATTCAAACAATTTATATGAAAGTAACAGAGCATTTCTCATTCTATGAAGTCAGGACAATTCTAAATCCTTTCCACATTAGATAGATAGATATTTTTCCCCAAGGGGAAATTTGGATCTTTGCCCCTTGCATCTCTAGACAAGCTTGTAACATTTATCCTTGCTCTGGATAGTCGCCCGAATGCGGTTTTAATCATCACCCTTCTGATAGGGCGTAACGAGGCTCTTTATTCAGCAGTGATCTCAGTGCAACCAGGGGAATATGGGAATGTTTAATAGATCTCACTTTACATTCCTCAGTTTCTTATATTCTTAGGAGTTATAGACCTAGACAGCCATCAGATCTTTTACACTCACCATGTGACTTTTCCCAAGTTCACAGCTTGTCTGAGAGGCAGCAATACTTCAGTTTAGTTTAAACATTTCATTAAAAAATGTATGGTAACACGCCAGAGGCCAAATCGTAATATTACAAATTAATTACATTAATAATTCTATAAAAGAGAAGAAAGAGAGGTTCTGTAAAGGCTGCTGCATGGCATGGCACCTGAAGTAGGGCACAGGTACAAGCTGGTTTTGGCATTTCTTCCTATCCCCCACTAGCGAAAAGAAGAGGTTAGTTGGTACTTTTTGTGTTAGGGGGTCTTATAACACAATAAAATGAGGAGTTTAACACTTTTCGATAAAACTGAATTTGTCATATCAGTAAAGAACTGGAGTACAAGCACAAACAGATGAAGAATGTACAAATTATGTAGACAACATCCACACATGGAATTCAAGCCCTGGATATTGAAATGATTGAATAGCATCACTAACCACTGTACAACCCTATCCTTTATACCATTGCATAATATTTTGCTCTGCGATTATTGGAATAATATTCCTAAATATAATTATCCAATTAATCAGACCAAATTGCTAGTAGAAGAAAGTGAACTTGCTGAAGAAAGTGATTCTTTTTCTACAATTTCTTAGCTACAGATATAGAGTTATAATTCTGGTGGTCTACTAGAGTTTTTATTTTTGATTGCTTGTATACTTTGCATGGATGATCTAATCTTCACCTCTTGACACTGAAAGTGCTTTTAAAGGTTATTATTTTATAAAGGGAAAACAAAACATAAATTCTGTAATCCAATACCGGATTTGCTTGGAAATGATGTTACATGTGGGATATGTTATTAGGAAAGATCCCCTTCCTTAGAGAAATTAGAATACCACCTTAGCCCTCTCTTTTCAGCATTGCAAGTAAAAAACTTTCTGACTTTTAACTTTCAGTATTGATATCACTGTTTGCTTGATTGCTGTAGATTCTCTGGGAGCCCTTTGAATCACTTCTCTACGAAGTATTTTGATAAAAACTGAGTGCTGCTTCCTACTGAAATGTGAAACCATTTTTATTTATTTATAATATTCAGTCAATATTCAAAAGAAAATTCTTTGATGGTTACATTAATAAAGACACAGTGCTCCTGGCTTTTGGTTTCTAGCTTTCCCTCATAGTCCCTGAAATGGCTTCAAATTGAGGGAGAGCAATAACTGCTGTGGCATCAAGCATCTTTAATCAAAACTGTCACAGGTCTCTGATGCAGAAAATGAATGCAGATGAAGGTCACCCAGGCATAATTGGTCTTCCTGTGATGGCTAAGAAAGTAAAATGGACAGAAGAAATTACCAAGCCAAAAGAAAAGCATGCCTTCTGACATTGACTATATCTTAGCCCTGGTTTAGGCATACATTTGGATTTCTTTAAAGCTAAAAAAAATCTTCTTCTTCATCCTACCATTGTCCTGCTGGCGCCGGGTTCACTTTTTAGGATATCAGTATGCCATTTTGCGTGATGAAGTGCATGGCTCGGGTGTAGTTGAATGATCTTCATATCCATTCTGATCCATCCAGAAAGTCAGAGTCCACGACGGCGTTGAAGAAAGTCATCAGTCATTTGGCCTAAATTCGCCGGCAGATCAACAGGGCCTGGCACTTTGGAGTTCTACATGCCATCAATGGCTTTGGCGACCTCTTTGACTGTGAGGAACAAGGCTAGTGTGTAAGACACCTTCAGGAATTGGCAGATGCGGAAATCCAATGTTAGACATCTCACTGAAGTGCTGCTGCCAGCATTTCAAGATCTTACCCCTGTCCTGAAGTCATTGGCTGTCCACGTCCTTAACGCACATGTAGTAATCAATATCCTGTGCCGCCTTCACATGTGCTTTCACTAGCTGGTAGATTGTCTTCTCACCTTCTTTTTTGTCAAGTTGTTGATACAGGTCTTGGTAGTGCTTGGCTTTGGCCACAGAGACAGGCTTTTTGGCCTCCCTTTTTGTGGCAGCGTGCTTCTCCCAATTTTGGTTTATCTTTTCCACGAACCAGTTCTTTTACGCCACTTTCTTCTCCTGATCTTTTTGCTTGATGACATCTGTCCAGAGCCAAGCCTATTTGTCAGTACACTGGCAGCCTGGCTTAGTGGTGCCGAGGGTTGCCTTAAAGTACTACATAAAGTGTTCCAGGTGACATCCATTGAATCAGCGATGACTGGAGGGAACACGATGCAGTTCGCAAGGTCACCCTTGTAATTTCACAACTTTACTTGCATGTTTGCAATGAGCATCCTGTAGCAGCGCGAAGCACCAACAGTTGGGAAATCATGTCGTTGCACTAGTGTGAAATCAGTCTGACTATTGTGATTGCCACTGACGTAGATGATTCAGTGTCTGACGGGTTTCTTAAAGAATATCTTGCTGGTGAGGTCCAGGACTCAGCGGCCATCGTCGTTGCGTGTACTTAAATCGTTGGGTACATGGCAAATATGGCTGTTCTGCACACATCTAACATGACAATTTAATAAAATCTTCTTGTGGGCTTGTGGATACATGATCTTGTATTTTCACCCAAAATAGCTCTTTTTCTTCTTCGTTGCAGCGTATAGGCCAAGAAAATTAATAGCCGGTGGACCATGGTGTCAATGACAGTGGATATCACTGGCTTCACAATTCTGCACCAACAATGATAGCAATTCCTTTGTTGTTAGTCACTCCTTGTAGCCATGGCTGATATCTCTTGATTTTTTGACCCTCCCATCAGGTCTCCTGTACACACATGATGTCGACTTTGCACTGTTGAAGTATTTTGGCGAGTTTGCTGCTTCGTCCAGTTAGTGTTCCAATATTCAACAAAACCAAAAAAATAATACCCGCAGTATAATCTTCTTAACTGCCTTGAGAAATATGCTGCAGTGTATGAATCTAAGATTGACTAGGAAGAGTCTTTGTCTTTGATTAATTAAAAATTAAAATAAAAAACAAGTTTTTTTTCTTCTAAAGGCTTTTGAAATATTTATAATAAAAACAAGTTAATTAAATGATTTCTGTAAAATCTAATCACCAATTACTCACTTTTTTTTAATTCCCCTCATTTTGTCTATGAGTTGACTTTTGCAAATTAAATTTGTAAAGTACAACCCTAAGATTTTGATCAATTGGAGATGTGATGGAGATGTCAACATTTGCAAGATACTTAGAGGTTGATTAGTATAACTGAAGTTTAACATTTTGTTTAAACAAATTAATATCTATTTATAATGAAAATTCCAACAATTTAATAATGAATATCTTACACTCCCTTCACCATATTATGATACCCTTTCTTGGCTAAGAAATTGCAAAAGCTTTTAGAAAGGGGGGCACTTCAACCAAATAAATTAATGCATTTATAAAACACATTAAACAGTTAATCCCGCATTTGGTAAAATGTTTTTTATAATCATAATGACAATCATTTGAATTTCCCACCTTTTCCTTATTTCTCACGGTTCAAAAAGCCAAAACAATGGCAAATGGGACAATCAAAAAAGCATTTCTTAGATTATGTAAAAACAAATCCTACAAATGTGAAATAAATAACTTGTCATCAATCATTTAGCAAATACAAATGGTGTGTGGAATCTCTAACAATCCCAACCTGCCATGCATTTATCTGGAAAAAGCTAACACAACGTTTTCTTTCCTTTTCTAATGCCAATGCTCAAAAAAGTACATTTAGGTGTAATTTTAGAAATCAAATTAGACAATGATCTAAAGTAATACAATAAATCAATAAAGGTCTGTTTTAGAGAGCATTTCTGGACATGATGCTGCCTTCGGTTTTCTTCACAGATACAGAAAAAGGAACGTGTCTGTAATAAATGATGTGCCCCCGATCAGACTCTGTTCTCGAAAGCTATAATGGAAGCAACGATGCCGAGCTTTTGATGGAATTTCCTGGCTAGTTTACATCCATGAGTCTAATAATTCTGGGTGTCACAACCATTTGCATATTCCCATTAAAAGAAGAGATTTAACATTTGAATGTAGGTGAAGAGCGTAGCTATAGAAACAAGGATTTGTATATGACTGAAAACACTATAGCAATATGTTTAACTTGAAGAATTTTATAAAGTGGATTCAAAAAAGTATGCAGACCCTTTCACTTTCTGCACAGTTTAAAATGGATAAATCGCCAACACATTATTGATTGGATTAAGATAGACTAAACAAAGCGGTGTGCGGAATAATGGAAGAATCAAAATGAGTTAGAAATTACTGGTGGTGTTAGTTGACTGGAGGACACGATAATGTTCTGCATATTAAGAGTCAAATGATGTGATGTATTAGATAAGGTGATGGTAATTAGAAAGAAGTGTCCAAGTAGAGGGGCCGCACGGTGGCGCAGTGGTAGTGCTGCTGCCTTGCAGTAAGGAGACCTGGATTCGCTTCCCGGGTCCTCCCTGCCTGGAGTTTGCATGTTCTCCCCGTGTCTGCGTGGGTTTCCTCCCACGGTCCAAAGACATGCAGGTTAGATGCATTGGCGATCCTAAATTGTCCCTATGTGTACTTGGTGTGTCGGTGTGCCCTGCGGTGGGTTGGCACCCTGCCCGGATTTGCGCCCTGTGTTGGCTGGGATTGGATCCAGCAGACTCCCCGTGACCCTGTGTTTGGATATAGTGGGTTGGAATATGACTGACTGACTGTACAAGTAGATGAATTGTTTCATTGATTGCTCACTTCATGGAGTCCATGGAACTCTGTGCCAATAAAGAAATGCCCTGCATTCTCATCTGGACTCCACGCTGTCTTCTCTGGAAACTGAGAAAAGTTTTTCATGGCAGCAAAATTTTTTTGTTACTATTTTGAAGCAGTACAAAAAACAGGATTCTTTATTTATGTTTTTACTCTTTTCCAAAAAGTATCCATAACATATATCCAATTATTAAAGGCCAGTGGCCTGTGTATCATTTTGAGGGGCATATCTTACTCTGTCAGAATATATACAGTTAATAAAGAAGTGTATCTAATTTACAATACCAACAGTTTCAAGATTTAAAAACATTCTGAAATATAGAAAGTGGTAAACACAGAAAGAGAAATGTGGTGTCATTTCAAAATGTTGAAATACCCTTCTAAATTAGTAATTAATATTCTGTCCATCAAATTGTACACAATTGAATTGGGACATTCGGGAAAGCCAAATTGGGGCACATATTGTTGTGATACAGCAATTGGCCAACTTTGACGGAGGAAAGAAAACTATTGCAACGTGGTATTGGGTGTGCAATATGTCATTTTAATGGTAAAATACTGTATTTCAATCATATCAATAATGAAATAATTGATTTTAATGTAGTTTCTGTTAATTTTGCATTATTGTTCGGTCCCAACCCCGGGTGAAAAACAGTGGGGCTGAGTTTAAAAGGTTAATTGAAAAATGAGATAAAGTTCACTTGATCTTACAGAGCTTTACTATCCCAGCAGGTTAGGAGTTTCAGCATTTTTATAATGCCAATAGCTAGCATGACTAGGAAAACAAACAAGAAATATGTTTGGACCCGAGATAACCAGGTTACATTTGACTTGTTGAAGGAATTCTTTATTACGTGAAGACATCCTTCTTCGTCCTTGCAATTAGAGTTTGCAATTGATGAGTCTTATTATGTGCTTTCTTCTCTAAAAAATTAAGCGTAGCTGGAAAATTATGTCTGAGATAGAAAATTATTGGCCATTAAATTAACTTTAGAAGAATGGCAACATTGGTTTTAAATTAGTTTTAGAAGAATGGTGGCATTAGTTTGAAGGCAGAGAGTTACCTTTCCTTATCTACACATATCACAAAAATCTAATTTATCTCTAAGAGATTAAATGCTGGGCAAGCTAGATGGACATTGTTCTTTACTGAGTTTAATTTTACTATTTCAAATTACTCTGCTGAAAAAATATCAAAGCCAATGAATGCCTTCTCATCACAATTTGATGATCAAAACCTTTATGAATCATTATTCCACCAGGAAAGGATTTTAGCAGCTATCGAAAGCAATAAAGCCTTTAATTTTCTTGGGGAGGTTAAGCAAGTCTTCTGGAATTCGATTTCACCAACAAATGTCTGCATGAGACTTTCATTTGTTCCTCATTTGGGCCATAAGAGGGTCCTTTATTGTGGTTACAACTCTTAAACAACAGGCCATCTCAATACTCTAAGGCAGGGTTTCTTAAACTGTTTTTTTTTCTCACGACCCTTCTTGCCCTTCAAAGTGTCTTCGAGACCCATGATGCTCAACTGAGTGGGGCAGGGGGGGATCCCCCTTGGAGAATCGCCACCAATTGTCAGGTAGGGGTTCTCTCTTCAAGAATCACTGACAACCGTCAGAGAGGAGCAATGTCCATTGCTTAAACAACCCGCAAGAACCCACAATGACACATTTTGTAAACCATACGTAACACATTTTTCATTAAATACAACTGTGAGTTGTAAACTTATCCAACCCAAAAGGCAGCGACCTGCAACCCGATCCATAGTTTAACCCTTAAACCACTGAAATCGGCTATAGTCGGTTCCCAGGGCAATTTGCCAGCACGCTGGAGCTGATCAGTCAGTGCCGTACATTCGTTGAGCAGCCAGCTCATGACCACTGTGGCCCCCTAGCGAATCAGCATCACTGTCTCTGGGATTCAGCCGATACACTAGACTAGCTTGGCAAGTATCAGCGTTGGCCTCTGTGCTTGCTTGCAGCCAGTTCAAGCGCAGTTGGCACAGTGATTTACTAAATATCATCAATGGCGTCAATTGCACCTTGTACAGTACATATAATAAGATTGTTGCAGTAGTTCTTTTTTTTAATAATTTTTGCAGTTTATTGGCAGTGTGTAGAAGGATCAGTGTTGCTGTAATTGTGATGTTTTTTGCATGAAAAAAATGTGTTCCATTAAAATTTCACTTTTTCTTGGTGAATTTTGACGTTTCCTTAAAAAGTGCAGCAAAAAAGTATTTGGCATTTTGGGGGTGTGGTAGTTTAAGGGTTAAGAAACTGTTGTCTAAGATATATATTTGTAAGATTGTTGAGGTTGCTGTGTTTAATTAATTTTTGTGGGAATTTCTGAATGAGGGCGGCACGGTGGCACAGTGGTAGCGCTGCTGCCTCGCAGTTAGGAGACCTGGGTTTGCTTCCCGGGTCCTCCATGCGTGGAGTTTGCATGTTCTCCCCGTGTCTGCGTGGGTTTCCTCCGGGCGCTCCGGTTTCCTCCCACAGTCCAAAGACATGCAGGTTAGGTGGATTGGCGATTCTAAATTGGCCCTAGTGTGTGCTTGGTGTGTGAGTGTGTTTGTGTGTGTCCTGCGGTGGGTTGGCACCCTGCCCAGGATTGGTTCCTGCCTTGTGCCCTGTGTTGGCTGGGATTGGCTCCAGCAGACCTCCATGACCCTGTGTTTGGATTCAGCGGGTGGGATAATTGATGGATTTCTGAATGAATCTAAACATCTGCATAACGGATATTTTATCCTATGAATCCAATTCTGACATTTATTACTCATTAGCAGGTGTCCTGAAAAATAAATTTTAACCAACTTTTTTTGACACCATTGTGTTTGTTTAGGGGCACAGCCATTTTGTCACATTCATGTCACAAGCTGCTACAGCAATATTTCTCACAACCACCTTTGAGAACACAACCTAATTGCCACAATGGCATAAAGATTGGCATGTGCACTCCCAATTTATCTATTTAAGTTTTGAATAAAAACACCATCTTCCCACTTGCCTCTTTCAAACCAAAAATTGCATCCGCATTCTGTTGTCCAGCAAAGCACCATCCTCCTTTCGGCCTCTGACTTCCTACCTCAGACACAAAAATCAGAACCCAAGCTGGGCACTTCAGGACGAGGTTTGGTATCATTTTGACACATGCTACAATACATTTTAGACAGCCAATCGCATTCATCCCTTTTACAATTTTTTTAGATTTTATGTTTGTTGTTTTAGTTCATTTTGAATTACAATTGTTATTTTTATATTATTTAAGTTCATTTAGCTATTGTTAGTTAATTACGTGCTGTCTCTTTAATATTGCATATGTTCCTTGTGCTTTGTGGGAGGGTTCCCTAAGTGGTTTGACCAACCTGATGTCATAGCTGCTGGCTCCTCCTTCTCGCTTTATAGTAGCGTAGAAGCAGGATTCAGTAGTCAAGCATTTTGTTTTTGGTGGAGTTTGTGGAGCATTTTGTTTTAGGGAAACCTGGTGGAGGTGATGTCTGACTGAAGATGTGTAATCAGTGCACTTTTTTGACTGCTTTGTAAATAGAATATTACTGTATTTGTAATCAATTTATTTTTGGTTGTTTTTGGTATTTTGCTTTTGTCTTAAGGATTTCAATTCAAGACTGTGTAATTAGACTTTGTTTGCTGTGGATTGCCCTTTTAGAAATATCCTTTTGCCTATTTTCCCTCTTTGGAGCATTTTGCTTGGTTCACAAACTGAGGTTTATGGTTAACCTCCTACTTGTGGGGTGTTTTGATATATTTTTGGGATTTTAAGTTCCTTTTGTTGACTTAAGTCCCTTTTGGGCCTGCAAGACCTAATGTAAATCAGTGGAGTTGGGATTAAGCCCCATTGGGATGTGGCCTTTTCCAGGCAAGGAAAGGAGGCCTAGCCTCTCCAGTAAAGTTTTTTGTGGCTCATTTTAGGAGGCCTTACACCCATTTTGCTGTGTTTGAGAATCAAAGTAACATTAATCCTTATGGCGCTTTGCTTGTATAATGATTTTTTTAATATGCCATATGCTTTTTGCATGTCATAAACGATTTAAAGTCTAAAACAATGACAATTAATTCCTTATTTGAATTCATTTCCAAGTTCCTTGATGTTTAATGCATCTTTTGTTTTCGTATGCATTTTAAAATATAGCTAAGCAAATATGTACTGTAATTGGGTATGTTTAATGTAACCCAGCCACAGGGGATGCACAAACCAGTGTTTTTCTTTGTGCCGGTCCCAAGTCCGGATAAATGGCGAGGGTTACGGCAGGACTAACATACATCCAGATCACATATCTATGGAAGCATGGAGGTGTCTAGGAGAGATGGCAGTGGAGTTTTTAACCAGATTGTTTAATGGAATCTTGGAATGTGAGAGGATGTCTGAGGAGTGGAAAGAAGTGTACTGGTGCCGATATTTAAGAATAAGGGGGATGTGCAGGACTGCAGTAACTACAGGGAAATAAAATTGATGAGCCACAGTATGAAGTTATGGGAAAGAGAAGTGGAAGCTAGGTTAAGAAGTGAGGTGATGATTAGTGATCAGCAGTATGGTTTCATCCAAAGAAAGAGCACCACAGATACAATGTTTGCTCTGAGGGTGTTGATGGAGAAATTTAGAGAAGGCCAGAAGGAGTTGCATTGCGTCTTTGTGGACCTGAAGAAAGCATATGACAGGGTGCCTCGAGAGGAGCTGTGGTATTGTATGAGGAAGTTGGGAGTGGCAGAGATACTGTGTATATATATATATATATATATATATATATATATATATATATACAATTCTGTAGGCCCGTGCTGTAAAAATCCTGGGATCCTAGAAACTATTGAAATCATCAGAAAAATATTGAAATGTACAGATGTCAGGTAATTGAAAGGAACTACTCTGGGTGTCTCTCTCCTAGGAGGTTTTGTTTTGCTGACACGCTCACCTTGCTTGTATATTAGTGGCTAAGTGACCATGTCTTTCGTTGGAGGTTTCATTTTGCTGAGTGACGTGCTCACCTCGCTTGTGTATACTTGGAGGTGGAGCCCTTACCCTAACTCCACCTCTCACTTCCAGGCCGGATAGACACACATACTTCCAAGTGTATACGTTTATATCTATACTAATAAAAGGCAAAACCCTCACTGACTGACTGACTGACTGACTGACTGACTGACTCACTCACTCACTCACTCACTCACTCACTCACTCACTCACTCACTCATCACTAATTCTCCAACTTCCTGTGTAGGTAGAAGGCTGAAACTTGGCAGGCTCATTCCTTACAGCTTACTTACAAAAGTTAAGCAGGTTTCGTTTCGAAATTCTACGCGTAATGGTCATAACTGGAACCTACTTGCGTACATATATACAGCCATAGCCTGCAGCTTGGTCGCCGTGAGAGGCGGAGTTGCATCCCTCATCATCACGCCTCCCACGTAATTGAGTGCCTGCCCATATAAGGCCGTCCGTCAGCAGCAATCCAATAGACACGCTGCTGCTAAATATTCGCGGGTGAAAGACTGTGCTTATGCAAATGAAGATGAGATGGTCAGGGATAGACTAGTGTTTGGCACAAACTCAGCGAAAGTGCGAGAGAAACTTTTAAGTGTCGGGTCTTAGCTAACATTAAATAAAGCCGTGGACATCGCAAGATCGCACGATAGAGCACAAGCACAGCTGAGAACCTTCGATGCATGTACTCCGAGCGGCTCACGTGAACTGACTTTGCAGGACTGGGAAAGGTAAACCCATGCATGCAGTGTGTAATGTCTGAGATGAAGAGGAAGACGAGCTGCTTATGGATGCAGTAGGAAAGGAACAACCCTCTGACGCTGAACAAGCCTTTATAGACATATCAATAGGAAAGCAAGGTGTAAAGCTTAAGTTTAAATTATGTTCATAGACACGTTGCCGCTAAATAAGGCAAATCCACAACTTAATACCGGGAATGCCTGTTAAACATCTTAGATTCACGAGAACCAGTTTGGGTAGTGATCACTTCGATGAATGAAACCTGTTATCTTTACAACGGTTGACAAACACGGCATGTAACTTGAACACAACACATCCTCCAAATACGAACCTGATTGAAAGAAATAATGATAATCAAATCCTTGATGACAGCAACACTCATAACAGTGACAAAACAATTACATTAACAATCATATTACTTTATTTTTAAAATGTTTCTTTTTCTTTTTCACAACTTCTTTAATACACTACTTCTCCGCTGCGAAGCACGGGTATTTTGCTAGTATAAGATATACTGTGTATATATATATATATATATATACATATATATATATATATATATATATATATATATATAGAATATTTAGTTAATACAGTAATAAATAGCATCCTTCATAATTTGCTACAGTACCTTACATTTGTTTAAGAGAATGTTAAATGACTAAAAGGCGATAGATCCATCCATTTTCTAACCCAATTATTAAATTCAGGGTTATGGAAAAGTGGCAACTGCCACAGAATGGAAGCACAGTCAGGTGCTAATTTACTGCTGACCGAATTAAGGCGATTCATTATTATGGACAAGGGCCATAGGAAAACAATAGGGTAATAATGTTCAAGAAATTATTTCACTGGGTCTCATATGTTTTCTGACTCTTGGAAGGCCCTTTAACACTAGAATTACCAGAGCCTACGACAAAACTCATAAATCCGGCCCACCTTAAATCCGTTCGCACCTCTCCGTCAGCGTCTTTTGTCCTGTAAATGAGCCAAGTAAGACAAGCAGCAAGCAGCCTGGTATCCAATCCCCCCACCGCCGCAGAACGTGCACAAAGTTCTCCCAGCTCATGCCTCATGAGCTGCTCGAATTGTTAATATTATACAGTACACACATACATTTGGTTTACATCTGTAACAGACCTTGTCCATTTATAGTACTGTACTTGTAAAAGTTACCTTTTTTTTCACTTTTATTCTCTCAGTCATGATACATACTACCGCCCTAGGGATCTGACACTGTTAGTTTTTATTTGAAACTGGGAATAACTGTAGATGTGAGTAGTGGTTTGAGGCAATGGAACTGGACATTCTCTGATCTGGAGGGATAAAAACTGACACACAAACGCTGGTGAATCTGCCTTCTTCGTATCTCACGGTCACTTTATTTTTTTTAATCAGTTTTTTTGAGTGTTCCTGCTCATGCAGTATTAGTATGCACCTTATGGTGTATGATGTCAAAAAAAAACCAAAAAAACAGAGATTTAGGTTCATATTATATAAATGATTTAGATAGGAATACAAGTAACAAGCTGGTTAAGTTTGCAGATGATACCAAGATAGGTGGATTAGCAGATAATTTGGAATCCATTATATCATTACAGAAGGACTTGGATAGCAAACAGGCTTGGGCAGATTTGTGGCAGATGAAATTTAATGTCAGTAAATGTAAAGTATTACACATAGGAAGTAAAAATATTTGGTTTGAATACACAATGGGCGGTCGGAAAATCGAGAGTACATCTTATGAGAAGGATTTAGGAGTCATAGTGGACTCTAAGCTATCAACTTCCCAACAGTGTTCAGAAGCCATTAAGAAGGCTAACAGAATGTTAGGATATATAGCACGATGTGTGGAGTACAAGTCCAAAGAGGTTATGCTCAACCTTTATAATGCACTGGTTAGGCCTCATCTTGAGTACTATGTGCAGTTTTGGTCTCCAGGCTACAAAGGACATAGCAGCACTAGAAAAGGTCCAGAGAAGAGCGACTAGGCTGATTCCAGGACTACAGGGGTTGAATTATGAGGAAAGATTAAAAGAGCTGAGCCTTTACAGTTTAAGCAAAAGAAGATTAAGAGGTGACATGATTGAAGTGTTTAAAATTATGAAGGGAATTAGTACAGTAGATCGAGACTTGTATTTTAAAATGAGTTCATCAAGAACACGGGGACACAGTTGGAAATTTGTTAAGGGTAAATTTCGCACAAACATTAGGAAGTTTTTCTTTACACAAAGAACAATAGACACTTGGAATAAGCTACCAAGTAGTGTGGTAGACAGTAAGACGTTAGGGACTTTCAAAACTCGACTTGATGTTTTCTTGGAGGAAACAAGTGGACAGGACTGGCGAGCTTTGTTGGGCTGAATGGCCTGTTCTCGTCTAGAATGTTCTAATGTTTCTAATATGATATTTGGAATTATTCATTTTATGACCTTTTATCAGGTCAGTTCAGCGCTATATGCAATCATCAAATTCAAATGTTAACAGTTCTCACACACGCAAGGACAGTCCTTCCTCTCTATGCTGTGGTTTCTATTAAATACCTGAAAGAAAGAGACAATATATGTGACATTTTGAAGAAATCATTTTATGAACTGAATAGTACCAATCAGAAAACATCATTGCACTAATGCAATATTATTTGAAAACAAACAGCATCAGATCGGGTGTGAATTTACACTGTTATTTAGAGTCAGATCAGGAGAGGTGGCCTGGGGAGGGGGGTGTGTCAGAGCGTGATCGTGACTGAAAGAATAAAACTGAAAACTTTTACAAGTACCATAAATTTATACCCAATGTCCCATATGTTTGTCTCTTTCTTTTTTTCTCCGTGCTGTAAGATCCATCCTTTCTACATTTACGATATGGGTACCTGTTACAATGTGCACACTTTTCTCTATGCTGTGGTTTCTAATACATTGAAAGGACACTTGACACTGACTCAGTTTACTTTCCTGGGGAAGTGACTGTCTTGGAACAGAAGCTTGTCGATGTTGCATCCTCCTTTTCTTTTTTCATCGCCTTTTTTAGTAAGATGCGACGACAAAGTTCCTCTGCAATATCAGCCATGAACATTCTTCTTTTCTTGCACAGTACATGTGCTTTGATCCTGCTGCATTGAATAAGCTCACGACTTCTGGTGCACAATGTTGACGCAGCATGGCTAAAAAAAAGAAAGAGACAAATATATAGGACATTAGGTATAAATTTATGGTACTTGTAAAAGTTAGCTTTTTTCAGTTTTATTCTCACAATCACAATCACGCTCTAACACCCACCCCCCCTCCCCACACTTCTCCTAATTTGATTCTAAGTAACAGCGCCAGTGTAAATTCACTCCCAATCTGATGCTGTTCATTTTCAAATAATATTGCATTAGTGCGATGATGTTTTCTGATTGGTACTATTCAGGTCATAAAACGATTTCTTCAAAATGTCACAAAATGTGACAAAAGACGCTGACGGAGAGATGCGAATGGATTTAAGGTGGTGCTGGATTTACAAATTTTCTCGTAGCTTCTGGTAATTCTAGTGTTAAGGTTTGTTTAAATTGGCAGCACTCCACATGACTATTGCATTTAGCTTGCACCGTCTTCCCTTACACCAGTGTTTCTCAACCTCTATGGTCACGCAACCCAGTTTTTCATTTTTAAGTTTATTGATGACCCACTAGAAGTGATTGTCAAAGCACCCTCCACTTGGTGAAATGAGTGCTATCAGGGGTCCAATCATGAAACAAGCTCATTTAGAAATGGGGAAAAATATCCCACAGCACTGACAATGTCTTGGGCAACCAGCTTGTGAACCATCAGTAGAAACCCGTAACCCATTGGTGGCTACCTGGGTCATGACCCAGTGGTTGAGAAATACTGGCTTAGGCAACCCACCATGCCGCACTTGCAAACCAACAACGGCAACCCACAACCAAGCCGCTGTACAACAGTGGTTGAGTAACACTACCTAACATGGACCCAGCATATAGATGAAGAGACTCGAAGTTCAGTTTGTGCTCACAACAGACCCACAGAGCCTCAATTGCAATGACGTGTACACTTTGTGACTGACACACAGCCAAATGGCTGATCCCAAATGGAGCCATAAGTCGGCGCATGACTGTATTGTTTGAGAACAGATTCCACTATTAAAGAGGCAGAAGAAAGGATGACGTTTTGTGAGAGGGAGGAGGACATCCTAAAATGGACACCATATGCGTGGGGTTTTTCTCAGAGTGCTCTGATTTTCCTCCTACATGCATGTTTGGCTACATGACAATTCTAAATTTGTGAGTGTACACAAGAGACAACAATAAGACTCTCTTGCCTTGTCCATGTTTAATTCCTGACTTGTGCCCGGTGCTGCCGAGATAGGCTCCAGCATTCCTGAAATCAATGAAGTAGGTTAGAACATGTTATTTTATTAATATTACAGTATATAACAAAAAGCAAACCATATAAACACACATTATTAATATCTGCTTTTTTAATTTTAAGTAATGATAAGACTTTTTTTTAATCTAAAGCAATATGCTTACAAAAAGGTTTTTGAAAAATGTCTTTTCTTGCTTAATTGTATAAACTGTACAATTACAAGGTTATGAAAAAAGACATATCACATTAAGGATGTTAATTCAATTAATTATGACTAAAATGATACAGTATATTGCAAGAAATTACAGTGCATGGTGCCTCCTTGCATTGAAGGTGCTGAATAAATAATTTCATTATTTTATTGCTTTCATTCTGTTACCTTGATGCTTGACCCTTTGTCTTTGCCTGTGGTGCTACACTAGATCAAATTTTTTTTATCCCTTCTTTGTGTTTGAATGTGAAGGTCTCTCACACCTTTAATAGCAAAATAACTTTTAATGAATATAATTCCACAGACAGATAGTGGATCAGTAGCTGTCTGTTCCATTTTTTTTTCCTGTTTTATTATTACTTTCTGTATGCATTGTGACAGAAAACCTTTGTAATTTTAAGTCTGCATAACCAATTTTTAAAAAAGCATGACAAGGTATTGGGAGGCTAACTGGTTAGTGCTGCCGCCTCACAACTCCAACAGACTTCCTTCAGGTCTTCTGGTTTATTTCCTACATTCTAAAGGTGTTTTTTTTCTTTTTTTTACATAAAAGTAAGTTTTATTTACACATTACTAGATACAATCCATATAACAAAAATGGTTGCGTTAAGGAACAGTCATTTTCCCATTTTCATCTCTAAAGCGAAGACCATCATTCCTCCAAAGCATTTGACCCAAACATCTATTGGACTACACACATATATTTTGGATTCAAACTCAATTCCCATTAAAGCACTGCTTCCCATTTCCTAATCTCTCCTTAGCTGCTGCGAAACTCTACTTCTCAATATCTCTGTTAATTTTCCTTTCTAAATCCTTTTCCATAATCATTTTTTGTCACTGCACATTATCTCTGGTCACAAACCTCTTCATCAGGATACACCTGGTACCCCATATGGACTTCTTTACCAGGTTAATAATAAGCCATATTAAAAAGAACTTCTTCCATTTCTAGCTAGACCCTCTCCTTTCAAAATTAAACCACACAACAAAACAACTGAATCTTTTACCATTATGAATAATCCTTCCACATTCACTCACACTTCTTGTGTCCAACTGCACTTCCAAAACACATGCCTAATTGTCTCGACCTGGGCACAGTCTGGTCTTTATCAAACCTTGACCTTACTCCCTCCTCTCCCTGCCACATAATCTTCCCCACACCATCAAGTTCTTTAAAGTGTTTTCCAGTCCCTTTTGGCTATATCACTCTCCATACCCTCACCTCAAACTTCCTTGTCAAACTCTGCCACTCTTCTATTTTATGCCTGACAGCCTTATACAAGACTTTCTGTTTGTAACACAAAGCAACCTCTGCAAATTTCTTGTATGTTGTTTTCAATTTTGCTGCATATTCACAGTCTCCTGGGGCCTCATGT
The DNA here is from genome assembly GCA_026402145.1 of Polypterus bichir lapradei. Classification (NCBI taxonomy): domain Eukaryota; kingdom Metazoa; phylum Chordata; class Cladistia; order Polypteriformes; family Polypteridae; genus Polypterus; species Polypterus bichir. The sequence continues at coordinate 86,568,246 of JANRMT010062837.1, read as the reverse complement.
ATAAGCGGTGCGTATGCACAAAAATGTTGTGTATGTCGGTTTCATGCTTACATTGCGATGTATAAAAACTAAACTTGGTGTAAAGCCACATACATATTCACACTAGCAATATCTCTTGCGTATGCAAGTTCTCTGCTCGGTTTTGCAAACTTGCAACACCCAGCGTCAAAGCGGTGCTATTGTTCCTGTGTGGTTTCCCTTTAGTTTTTAGATTTACATCCCTGAAGCGGCCTTATCAAATGCACTGAAATTAACTACATATCGTTTATTAGTTTAAGGCATCTCGTAGTAATCAACCCATAACCATATAATAGATAGATAGATAGATAGATAAATTATTAATCCCAAGGGGAAATTCACATAATCCAGCAGCAGTATACTGATACAAAAAACAATATTAAATTAAAGAGTAATAAAAATGCATGTAAAAGCAGACAATAACTTTGAATAATGTTAGCGTTTACCCCCCCAGGTGGAATTAAAGAGTCGCATAGTGTGAGGGAGGAACGATCTCCTCAGTCTGTCAGTGGAGCAGGACAGTGATAGCAGTCTGTCACTGAAGCTACTCCTCTGCCTGGAGATGACACTGTTCAGTGGATGCAGTGAATTCTCCATGATTGACAGGAGTTTGCTTAGCGCCCGTCGCTCTGCTACAGATGTTAAACTGTCCAGCTTTACTCCTACAATAGAGCCTGCCTTCCTAACAAGTTTGTCCAGGCGTGAGACGTCCTTCTTCTTTATGCTGCCTCCCCAGCACACTACCGCGTCGAAGAGGGCACTCGCCACAACCGTCTGGTAGAACATCTGCAGCATCTTATTGCAGATGTTGAAGGATGCCAACCTTCTAAGGAAGTATAGTCGGCTCTGACCTTTCTTACACAGAGCATCAGTATTGGCAGTCAAGTCCAATTTTTCATCCAGCTGCACTCCCAGGTATTTATAGGTCTGCACCCTCTGTACACAGTCTCCTCTGATGATCACGGGGTCCATGAGGGGCCTGGGCCTCCTAAAATCCACCACTGGTGCGCCGAATGGCCAAACTATTCTAAATACCATCACTGCTTTAGTGTTGTTATTCCCAGTGCACCACTGAGTATTTAACCCACTGTATCTGAGTGTGAAATTACAGCTGTACAGCAGCTGATTGGATTATCGGTATATAGCATCTTGCACACGCTGTCTCAGCCATACGCAGACTGTTCGAAATGTTTCCATACTGCAAATGGTTCAGAGCCTTTCCTGTAGTGACCTCACATTTCAGAAACAGTTTCATCCCAAGTGCTCTAAACGCACTCAATCAGTCCATCGAGTGCTCCTGGTAGAACTATTTGTACTTATAACTGCAATCACCTCACTGTAAACATGCACTACAATTATAATATTGCACACCTGAGTCACTTTATAAAGCGCATACTTACATATGATGACTGGTTTCTAAGTCGATTCAGATTTCCAAACGCTATCTTCTTGGAGCTCTTGATATCATTTTTAAGATGAAATGCAGTAAAGCATGTTTATTACATTATACAGATAAGTTTTAAGCTTCATTAAAATAATGTATATTGTTAATAATTAAACATGTGAGGACATGCCCCGTTCAGGGATTGTTCCAGTCTCCAGTCTATATGCTTTCTGGAATTGGCATGATCCTGGATGGACAGTTGGATGGAATAATTAGACACGTACTACGAAGATATTTCAATGTTTCATAAACATTTTGAAGAACTGGCGTTCTAAGCTTACAGATGGCTTGGCATCTATTGCAGAGCTGATTGTGTGGCGATTGGTTACTTGGAGAAAGAAAAGAAAGGACAAGAATAGGAGGTTAGTACGTTTGAGAGAGACAGTACTGCTGCAGTAAATTATTTCATCGAAGGCCAATGTCTTTTCACAGAATGCTGAGCTTAAGGGGCTGTTTATATTGATTTGCACATTCAAAGAGGCGTAATTCTGGGAGGAGTAGGGGAATGTTGGGAGGCGCGTGCAAGTGTGTTACTTTTCACGCTGACTGGGATTTAAGTAGCAGAAGAACGTGGAAGTTGTCTTACACACAGATTCATGCATCTGGATTTTTTGGTGAGTACGCACATTTCTGCTTTTGTCCGTACACCATGTTTTAGTGTGAATTCTACGCATGGCGTTATGCATGAGGCCCCAGTCTCTCTTCTGTGTTTGGTGTCAAATCTGACCACACTGTCAGAGACCTTATTACTGATGTGAACTCCAAAGCCACAAAATACTGAAATTTGTGTACAAAATGCAAATGCCTTGCACAAAGATTTATAAAAAACACAGTCCATCTTCAGTTGAATGTCTATATCTCTACCTCCATTTTCCACACATCATTCCATATCAAATCTTCTTATCCTCTTTTACCTGCATCCACTCACAAAACAAAACAGCATTGATTTAACCTTTACCCCCAAATAACGAGACAAAGGTCCCCAAGTACATACATGAAGACAGTGGTGAGAGTAAAAGCAATGTCACATTAGATTACTTTTCCAGTGATTTTCAGTCATAGCCTTCATTTACATAATTTTAGCAAGTCGGAGGCAGGCAGTGGTGCAATGGACGCCTATCATCTGACGTGACTCACCCAGCAACTCACTTCAAGTAATCTGTGACTCGCCCCGACAAAATCAGATAGGTTTAGTCTTAGGGGTGGGCTCTGTGTGCATGACCGCTGACGACCAATGAATGCTTCATCTGCAACTATAATGTATATAAAATGCAGTGAACAAGGAATGAGGCTTGCCTGTGTTTGTGACCCCACAAGCAGAAGAGAAGGTCAACTGTCAGATGTCTCATTTTTTATGCACCACGATAGAATGGGCTAAAAAAAAAAAAAAAAAATAATGGCAAACATTGCGGCTGAACTCACCGTACCTGTTAACCTTTTTGTACAGCACCAGCTCCATCAGGCAGCATGCTAAGGGCTATCAGATAAATGGGCGTGCATGGCAGTGCTGGAACGTTGGCATGCAGTCACATAATTTGACACCTCCAATGATTTTCAGTTGTTTAGATTGACATGGATCGGCGACAAATCAGCAAAGACAGTCGGCAAGTCTGACAAACTATACAATTAGAAGTTGCGTAATGTGACATCAGCTTTAGTAACAGTGATGATTGTAAATTGGCCCTATGTGGATATCTGCACAAGTGTGCCCTGTAATAAACAGTACTTGCACTTCAAATAGTTTTGATGTTGATCTAGTTGATCTTGCCTGAAGAAATGGCCTGAGTTGCCTTGAAAGCTTGCATATTATAATCTTCTTAGTTACTGTAGCCAATAAAAGGTGTCATTTTGCTTGACTTCTCACTGGTTCCCAGTATTACATGATACCTCCCCACATCTCTTTAAAACCGTATAAATAAAGTGTATCTTTATTAATCTAATCATAAATTTGGAAATTAGGGTTTTGTGTGTTTTTGCTTCAGATTCTGGCTGGCGTTTTGGGCTGTGATGTTTTGGCTTTGACCCCCTCACTTAGTTTACCTCTCTTTCCTTTCAGGCATGCCAAATTCAGTCTCGAAAGTATAGTTATGTACATAAGTGTGCTCTTGGATGGGCAAGTGTCCCTTGTCTTGCACCCACTGCTGCTACCATCTGCTTTAGTTCTTTCTCACTTCATACTGGATAAAGCAGATTTAGAAAACAGACTGAGAAATGAAAAGGGAAAACTAATAAAACGTTCAACCTCTACGAAGGAGATGTTGGCAGTGTGGAGTCAAAAAGAGGTTTTGTTTAAATTAGAAAACACATGTAAGGGATTAAGTGATGTGAAACAAATCCAAAATGATGCCCTTTCACAGAGTTTCTTACCTTGGCATTTTTCAGAATTGTGTTTTGAACAGAATAACTTAATTTTCCAGTGCAGTATGTAGCTGTAGGAGTCAGAAAGACTAGATAAGGTTATGTCTCAAGGGAGGGGATAGAAAAAAAAACACTAAAACACAGAAAAGAAATATATCACATCCTGACCAGCATCAAACAGAAAAATGAACAAGGAAAATTCTAAGAATATTGTCATCTGAGGGACAAATTACTTCAAGGGATGCTGAAATCATCACTGCAAGCCCACATTAGACAGAGGGCACAGAGAATGGGTATAACTTTATTATTTGTGTTAAATTCAGTCCTGTTATAATCAAAGCCCTAAAGAAAGAAGGGAGAATATCAGCCTCAAAAAAGCCTTTGAGTTTGCTAGAGGCAGGGTTATGTCTAATTAAGCTTGCACAGCCCTAGTCCAACATAAAAGAGAGTGCGTCTTGGAAAATCAACACAAACACCAGAAATCCATTTCTATTCAAATGAACTCCAGGAACCAGTTTAGTGGCACCATTAATATAATCTCAGTGACCACTTTCTAACGTACACCCATCTTGTACCAGGTAGGATCAGCTTTTGACTCCAGAACAGCCTGAATCTTTGAGCCATACATTCAATAAGTTGCTAGAAACATTCTTTTGGGATTTTCCAGCCACTCACTCATTCTGTAATCTTCTCATTGCACTTGTCATGCATGGAGCAGCACTTTGCTTCAGCAATACAATACCTTAACAGGAAAATACTCATAATTGACGAACAACTGGACCAATGAGCTGATACATTCAATATGTTGGAGGATTACTGGGTCAGTCCCATTGCTTTTGTATGGGGAAAGGATAATGGTTGAGTAGCAATGATATACTTCACTTCTGCTGGAAACAGGGAAGGCATGTGGTACTCCAAGAAAGTTAGGCCAATCTATACAAGTTAAGGGCTGGCGACAGTCAGATCTAGTCAGTCCCGAAAGAGTGGTCCCAAGGGGTGGTATGCAAGGATAGTTTAATGCTTGAACATTTCATGCTGGCATTTGTGTCATTGTCTCCTGTTAAATGTTATGTTCTGTCAGTGCCACATAGGTTGGATGGGCATCCCAACCAGAGAAAGGGATGGGATTGGAGGCTCCGAGCAGACAGATGGGTATCCTGACCAGGAGAAAGGAATGAGTCAGACACGGAATTGATGGCCAGAAGGGATGAACGGACAGCCCACCAGAACATGTCATTGGGGATTCTTAATTCCCCCAGGATGCTAGATGACAGCAGCCCTTCATTTCAGTGCCCATTTGGGAACAAGGAGGGAATGCTGGGAAATGTAGTCCAGCAACACAGCCCTGCTGGGGACCATTGCTGCTGCAAGGGGGCTCTGCAGGGAGATGAGCTCTCTAATAAGTGGGACTTCCATATGACCCAGAAGTACTTCCATCGGGCAGCGACCCTGGTAGCAGTCCTTAATAAATGAGACTGCACTCCCTTATCCAGGTGAGCCAGAGCTGGAAGGATGTAAAGCAACACTCGATTGGAGGAGAGAAGTGCAGTGGTGAAAGGAGAGGTGAACTGTAGAGACAGAGAGAAAGGATATTTGTGCTTGTGATTTTTGTTACTTTCTGGAAAAGTGTTTAAAAAACACTTCTTTATTTGAACCCAGGATTCTGTGTGATCGTGGTTGGAGGTTTGGGGCTCGCTGATGCCCTGTGTTCCATCACAGTTCCAAATTTTTGAAGTAAATACTGCACTTTCCTTCCTTATTCCAAAGATACAGTGGACCCAGAAAGTATTCAGACCATTTCACTTTGGGCACACTTTATTGTGTTGTAGATTTAATTTTAAATGGATCATTTAGCCATTTTTGCCCCTCAATCCACACTCAAAAACCCAAAATGACAAACTGAAAGCATGTTTTCAGAAAGGTTTCATATTTATTCAAAATGAAAAACACAGAAGTATTCAGACCATTAACTCTGTACTTTGTAGAAGCTGCTCTGACAGCAATTACAGCTTTGACACTTCTTAGGTAGATGTCTACTAACTTTGCACACCCGGAATTGGGCATTATATCCTATTCTTCCTGGCAGATCTTCTCAAGGTTCATTAGATTGGATGGGAAGTGTCTGTTAACTGCCATCTCAGGTCTCTCTACAGGTTTTCTATGGGGTTTTAAGTCTGGGTTCTTGTTGGGTCACAAAGACAATCAGAGATTTGTTTCAAAGCCACTACAGTGTTGTGTTGATTGTACCCCGGTCATTGTTGTGAAACATCAACCCAGTCTGAAGTGGCGTGCACTCTGGATCAGGATTCCTTCAAGGACCTCTTTGTTTTTGGCTCTATTCATCCATCCCTGAGTTCTGACCAGTCTCCCTGCCACTGAGAAACACCCCCATAGCGTGATGCTGCCACCATGCTTCACTGTAGGGATGGTATTAGGCAGGTGATGAACAGTGCCTTGTCTTTGCCAGACATATAGCTTGCACTTCTTCCCAAAGATATCAATTATTGTCTGAACAGATTAGAAAAACCTTTTCCTCATTGTCTCAGAGTCCTGTAAATTCCATTAGTCAAACTCCGAAGAGAAGTTAGCTACTCTACTAGATTGATAAAGTGCTTCTCCCATCTAAGTAGGGGACTTCTAAAGCTCTCTTAGAGTGACATTTAGGTTCCTGGTCATTTCCCTGACTGAGGCCTTTCTTGTTATTATTCAGTTTGGCCAGACGACCAACTCTGGCAACAGTCCTGGTGGTTCCAAACTTCTTCCATTTCACAATTACTGAGGCCACTGTGCTTCTAGGAACACTCAAAGCTTTAAAAATGGTTTACCACCTTTTGCTGATTTACGCATCAACGCAAATTTGATCACGGAGGTCTACAGAGAGGTCCTTGGACTTTATGGTTTGTTTTTTATCCAAACATACCCAGGTACACTTTCTAAATGATTGTCCAATTAATTCAATTTGCCACAGGTGGACTCCAATCAAGTTCTAGAAACATCTCAAGGAGAATTCATAGTACACGGGATGCACCTTACCACAAAGAGGAGTGCCACAGCAAAGAATCTGAATGCTTCTGTGAACAAGAAGTTTCCATTTTTGATTTATAATAAATTTAAAAACATTTCTTGAATACATGTTTTCACTTTGTCATTATGGGTTATGGACTGCAGATTGGTGGGCAAAATTACACATTTTTTCATTCAGAATAAAATCTGCAACACAATAAAATGCGAAGAAAGTGAAAGGGTGGGAATACTTTCTGAATTCACTATACACTTGTGGCCAAAAGTTTTGAGAATGACATAAATATTAATTTTTACAAAGTTTGCTGCCTTAGTTTTTATGATGGCAATTTGCATAGACTCCAGAATGTTATGAAGAGCGAGCAGATGAGTTGCAATTAATTGCAAAATCCGCCTGTGCTAGGAAAACTAACTTAATCCCAAAAAAGCCATTTCCACCCAAGGGCACCCAAGAAAGTCCAGCAAGCGCCAGGATCGTCTCCTAAAGTTGATTGAGTTGCAGGCACCACCAGTGCAGAGCTTGCTCAGGAATGACAGCACGAAGATGTGAGTGAGGTGAAGACTTTTGGAGGATGGCCTGGTGTCAAGAAGGGCAGGAAAGAAGCCCAGACAAACATCAGGGACAGACTGATATTCTGCAAAAGGTACAGGGGTTGGACTGTTGAGGACTGCTGGGGGGAAGTCATTTTTTTGATGAGTCACCTTTCCGATTGTTTGGGGCATCTGGAAAAAAGAAAAGGTGAGCGGCGTTACTATCAGTTCTGTGTCATGCCAGCAGTAAAGCATCCTGAGACCATTCATGTATGGGGTTGCTTCACAGCCAAGGCAGTGGACTCACTCACAATTTTTCCTAAGAACACAGCCATGAATAAAGAATGGGACCAAAACATCCTCTGAGAGCAACTTCTCCCAACCATCCAAGAACAGTTTGGTGACCAACAATGCCTTTTCCAGCATGATGGAGCACCAGACCATAAGGCAAAAGTGATTAGTGGCTTGGGGAACAAAACATCAAAATTTTGGGTCCATGACCTGGAAACTCCTCAGACCTAAATTCCATTGAGAACTTGTGGTCAGTCCTCAAGTGGCGGGTGGACAAACAAAAACCCACCAATTCTGTCAAACTCCAAGCATTGATTATGCAAGAATGGGCTGCCATCAGTCAGGATTTGGCCCAGAAGCTGATTGACAGCCTGCCAGGGTGAATTACAGAGGACTTGAAAAAGAAAGAAGGGCCAACACTGCAAATATTGACTATTTGAATAAACTTAATGTAATTGTCAATAAAAGCCTTTGAAACTTATCAAATACTTGTAATTCTACTTCAGTACACCATAGAAACATCTGACAAAAAGATCTAAAAAAACTGAAGCAGCAGTCTTTCTGAAAACCAACAGTTGTGTCATTCTTAAAACTTTTGGCCACGACTGTATGCACACTCATTTAATTATTGACCCCACATGTGAGTGGACTCGTAGCACTTATTCCAGTCTTTGCCTCAGTTCTGCTGGGATACACTCTGTGCTCCCATTGCCCTGTCATGTAATAAGTGAGTTTAGAAAATGTATGGTTGGACACCTAAAAGCCTACTGTAAAAGAAATGATTAAGAGTTTTGAAACTTTTAAGTGAAGACAACTACCAGTCCATTTTCCTAACCAACACCAAGTAAGCTAGTCCATCTCTGGGCATCTCAAGCACGTACCCGCCTCACTTTCAGAGTCACTGATCTACCTAATCCCTTGGTATAAAAGAGGAAAGTGGAGCACCCAGAAAAAAAAAGACTAAATGGAAGGACATGCTGACATTGCATTGACATTTCCAAGGCTAACGTTTGAATGCAGGATCGATCCACAGTGGTTTTCAAATGATAAATCCTTATTTGTCTTTTTTAAAGTTTAAGTGGATTTTTAGGGCATCACTTTTTTTTTTTTAATAATATCCATACTTGTACAATGTGTAGTGTGCTTAAACTGTACATAAATGAATTTTTACTCATTATACCAAACAGTAATAAAAAGAAGTAAATGAGACCACCAGACTGCAGTATCTATGACCAGACCTCACCTTACTGCATATGCTTCTAACCTAATAAATAATCATCTTGCTTGATCACTCTCATAGATGTGATTTCTTATTCTTTTCTTTATAGGGGTCATGCATTTGCAAACTCACAGTCCTTGTCATAAATGTGGATGAGATGATGTCATCTAGTGAGAAGCAGCCAGAGATTTATAATAAGATGGAGTGGACAAAAAAGCATTTGTGCTTACCAGAGGCAGGGTTATGTCTAATTAAGCTTTCACAGCGCTAGCCCAACATAAAAGAGAGTGCGTCATAGAAAACCAGCAGGAGCACCAGTAAACAGTTTCTATTCCCATCAATCTCAAGAACCTTGTTTAATGGTAAATTTAATCTCAGTGGCCACTTGTATAAGATACACCCATCTTGTAAAAAGTAGGATTCTTATTTGCCTCCAGAGCAGCCTGAATCTTCAGGCCATGATTTGAACAAGGTGCTAGAAACGTTCTTTAGGGCCTTTGGCCAATGCTGACTCAGCCACACATTCATTGTGCTGCTCTGCAGAAATACTGTAGAGTGAGCTAAAAAAACTGATGAAAACAATGCACGCCCTATCACAAACAAGCCGAGGGGATGCAGCCATCTGTATCCTGATACCTAGGACAGTGAGTATAAATATGAGAAGGTAATGCTTTGGTTTAGGATCACTTAATGTGCTGATGAGGAGAGTCACCCCTTATGATCCCTGCATGATCAAACACCACTTCATCCCATTCTGTTAAATTGAGTTCTAGAGAATCGGCACACCATTGGGGTAAACCAAAGTCACCGCCATGTTCATGGAATCAGCATCTGACCATGTGTGCTTTGTATCATGACACATTATCCAACTAGTAGTGTCCATTTGATAAAGGGCAGAGTGTCTGTGAAGAGACAAATTACTTCAAGGGATGGTCAAATCATCACTGCAAGCCCATATTACACAAAGAGGGCAAAGAGAATGGGTATAACTTTATTCCTTATGTTAAATTCAGTCCTGTTATAATCAAAACCCTAAAGAAAGATGGGAGAATATCTGCCTCAAAAAAGCCTTTGAGCTTACTAGAAGGCAGGGTTATGTCTAATTAAGCTTGCACAGCCCTAGCGCAACATAAAAGAGAGTGCGTCATAGAAAATCAACACAAACATCAGAAATCTGTTTCTATTCAAATGAACTCCAGGAACCAGTTTAATGGCACCGTTAATATAATCTTAGTGACCACTTACTAACGTACACCCATTTTGTACCAGGTTTTGACTCCAGAACAGCCTGAATCTTTGAACCAAGGTGCTAGAAACATTCTTTTGGGATTTCAGTCCATGCTGACTCAATAGCATAGCAGATTTTTCAGCCACACATTCATTCTGTGATCTTCTTATTGTACTTGTTGTGCATGGAGTGGCACAATGCCTCAGCAACGCAATATCTTAACAGGAAAATACTCATGATGGATGAACAACTGGACCAATGGGCTGATCCATTCAATATGTTGAATTGCTTTTGTATGTCAGACATGGGGAAAGGATGATGGTTGAGTAGCAATGATATACTTCGCTTCTGCTGGAAGCAGGGAAGGCATGTGGTACTCCAAGAAAGTTAGGCAACTCCATACAAGTTAAGGGCTGGTGGCAGTCACAAAAGATCTAGTCAGTCACAAAAGAGTGGTCCCAAGGGTTGGTTTGCATGTGGTTTACAAAATTGCTTATGTATGTCATTGCAATTTCAATGATGTTTAATTGGTGCTCCAAGAAAGCATTCCTTCTAGTGTTACACAACCACCATCAGCCTGTACCAGTGACGCAAGACAGGACTGATGCACAGGTTCATGGTTTTTACATTAAAGTCTGACTCTTTCATCTCCATCTTCTTGTTCTGAGCTAACCAGGGTGTGGTCTGCTGGTGATGTACTTCAGTGTTGATGTCTTTGATGCCCTTCTGAACACCACTGCTGTAAAAAGCTGTTATTTTAGACTAGCTGCCTGTGGTCTTAAGTACAAAAAAAAACCTGGAGACTCCCTAGCAGTTTTACTGTATTTGTGAACTTGGAGAGGCAAAAGCTAACTCTTAAGAATTACCCAGTGCAGAGGACATGGACCCACCTACGCTTGCTGCCCCACTGGCTTTCATAAGAAGACATTGGCGATGCCATATCTTAGCCTTATCGCTGGCATATGAGTCCTATTAATCTTTGTCTTCAGAAAATACTGCCAGATTGACAGCGTTTTTACTTGAAAACTTCAAACCTTGCCCTCCGTTGCTGAGGTGTTTCACTTGCATGTTGTTGAGACACGGAGTTTCGACATTGTGTCACTTCATCTGTTTCATTAGCAAATGGTTGTTGTTGTGCGGCGGCATTTGCTACACAAAGGTCTTTCGTAGTGAGAACTGAAGTGCATACAAGCTCTGAAAAATATTAAAAGTGCATGCATGTGCTATCTAGTGACTGTAGTTGAACATGAGCAGAGCAGACTGCTCCAGACCCACACAGGTCTTTTGTTTATCTCCAATAAGTCTGGAAGATCTTCCCTGATCTCCCCTACCATTTTCACCCTTAAAACACCCATTCTGTAAAATTATTTGCTCATTGAGCCATTTTCTTTAGACCGTAGAATATTCAAATAAACTATATGGCCAAAAGATTGTGGACCACCTGTATCCAGAAGGGGGTACATGCTCCCTGGGAAGAGGTTTGTTAGAGAGTGCAGCCTTTACTAAACCAATATATATGTTACATCTTTCCCTAGTGGTATGGTGGCGATTCTAAAAGGAAGAAAGAATCAGTAACACTAAAGGAAAATTATACTTTAGCTTCAATAATATAATAGTCGAAGGAGAGCTATACAAGGCCAAAGCTTGATACATCTTGATTTCCTGTAATCGGCTATTGTCCAACTTCAAGAGAGAGTGCAGGAAAGCATTTTATCCTAGGCATGGGCAGGAGAGATGTCTTCCATCTGTCCGTTGGTGAGCTCTGGGTTTCCGTGAGTTTTTATGCTTTCTCTTTGAACATACAACCTCCAGACGTGGGTAGGTTACTGCAGAGGTTGTCTGCTTGGCAGAATCAAAGTGACAAGCCCTGAAATAAATTACAGCGACCCTTGCCATAGTACTGATCATGACCCAACAGGGCACATCAGCAATGTGTGACACTTGACTCCTCTCATCTCCCTCTCAGATTCACCAAGTCATTTGGATTCCCATTGTAATTAAAACAATGTGTCTGAATATCCTTCACAGATCACTGTGGCACACTTTGCCTACACTGCCCCTCCTAATTATCGAGTTCAGGTGTTTTATTGTTAACAGGTTCATCAAGTCAGCATTTAGCCATTAAATCTCCATTGACAAACATTGGCAGTACAATATATCATACTGAAGAGCTCAGTATGTGAGCTCTTGTACGCCAGTGTGTATGTGAAATTTCTGCTCTGCTTGATCTGCCTCAGTCAGCTCTACAGGTAAGTGCTATAATGTTCAAATGGAAGTGTCAAGGAGCAAGAACAGATCAGGCATAAAGTGGTAAACCAACAAACTCACAGAGCAGGACCAATGAGTACTGAAACACATAGAGCATAACAGTGTCCAATCCTGTGTTGCATCACTCAAAGCAGAGTCCCATACTGTCTCTGGAAGCAACATCAGCACAAGAACTGTTAATCTGGAGCTTGACTTGGGTTTGCATAGCTGAGCTGTTGCACACAAGTCTAAGATCACTATGAGCTGTGCTGGAGAGGTATAAAGCACACTGACATGCTGGGGGAACGCTGCCTTCAGGACTGCGTGGTGCTTACTGTAAAGTGTAGTGGAGAAGGGCTAATAGTTTGGGGCTGTTTTTTTAAGGTTTTGGCTAAGCCCCTGTGTGCCAGTGATTGGTAAAGTTAATGCAACAGCATACACTGACATTTCAGACAATTGTGGCAACAGTCTAAGGAAGGCCCTCTTCTGTTTCAGCATGACTGTGCTGCTGTGCAAAAAGCCAGTTCCGTAAAGACATGGAGGAGCTCGAGTGGACTGCACAGAGCCCTGAACCTAACCCTACTAAACACCTTTGGGATGAATGAGAATGTCAGTTGCAAGCCAAGTCTTCTCATCCAACATCAGTACCTGACTTCACAAATGCTCTTTTACCTGAATGAGCACAAAACCCAAATGAGCACAACTCCCAAATCTTGCAGAAAGCTTTCCCAGAAAAGTGGAGGTTGTTATAGCTGGTGTGGTAGATGGCCAGAGTCCTTGCCCGGGTGGGATGCCTATATATTGGAAGGACCAGGGGAGAGAAAGCAAATGCAAGGCATTACCTCCCCCAGAGCGCTAGATAGCAGCAAAGGTTTCAGTGGTGCCTCAAACTCCCACAGGGCTCCATGGGAGTGGGAGTTTGGAGCAGCTCTGTTGGGTTCCTTGTTTGCAGCACTTCCACCACACCCAGAAGGAGGTCATGGAACACCTGGAGCTCTTACGGGTGCCCAATAAAAGGACCCAGCAGCTGCTTATTCTGCGAGCCAGAGTCAGGAGGAAGGGACACGAAGCTTGCTAGGAGGAGTGGAGGCAGACTGAGAGAGAAAGAGAGAGGGAAAGAAAAGAGAAGAGGAAAGAAGAAAGTGTGCTTTTCTGTTCTTGTGTTTGAACTGTGCTGTGTAGGTGGGAAACAGGGGAAGGCGTTTCTCACTGGAAAAAATAAAAAACGTGCGTGCTGAACTTGTGTCCACGTCCGTCTGCACCTGGGTTGGACAGCTGGTGTGCTCCCTGATGGCCAGGCTGGAAAAGGAGGACAACTCCATATTGATGTCCATAGTTTTGGAATAGAATATCCAACAAGCTAATTTAGGTGTGATGGTCAGATGTTCACAAACTTTTGGCCATATAGTGTGCCAAAAGGACTTCAGACACCAACCTGCTTGGCATCAAAATCATATCACAGTCAAAGCTTCTTACATTGCATCTTGCTTGATTGAACTACTAAACCTCTTGACCATGTCTGCAGTCTACTTATACGGTGGAACCTCGGGTCACGAACGTCTCGGACCACATACAAATCAGGTTACGACCAAAATGTTTGCCAAACTTTTGCATCTGTTCACGACCACACACTCGGGTGATGAACAAGCCAGTTCATACGCACCGATGATTTCCGCACGTGTTCAGTCTCTACCTGTGATTTCCTTGTGCAGCGAGTGAGAGAGAGAGAGCACGAGAAAGTGAGAGAGAGAGAGAGTGAGAGAGGGGGCTGGCCGTGTAAGGTAGAGAAGGCAGTTAAAGAATGCACTGGGTTTGTTTTTAAAGAGACTGATTCGAGCATTGTATATAATGAAGACTTTTTTTTATGGATTTTAACCTCCACTTCAATTCTGTTTACAGCGAGCGGTTCGTAGCGTGCATTATTGCAAAGTTACTTTTCTTGGTTGTTTATTAGATTACGGATTTTTCAAATGTTCATGTTTTTCCCTGTGCTTAAAAATCATTAAAAAAAACTGTTTACAGCGAGTGGTTCATAAGGCTATAGTGTGAATTCTGGCAATGTTACTTTTCTCTGTTCAAGGTTTTCTCAGTGTTATTCAATGTTTTTACATTTAGTTTACTATTACACTGTGCATTCTGTGGTATAATTAACTATTTTTGTGCTTAAAAATCTTTAAAAAAATATATTTACATACAGTTCGTACGGACTGGAACGGATTAATTGTATTTACATACAATCCTATGGGGGAAATTACTTCGGGTCACGACCAAATCCGGTTACGGCCAGAGTTTTGGAACAAATTACGGTCGTGACCCGAGGTTCCACTGTACTGAGTTACAGACACAAGTAACCAGTACCTTAAAAGTAAAAGCTGACAAAAGAATGAGGACAACTTCTGCCATAAGGACCTGAAACATGCTTTTCTGTTGCTTAAAGGAAAAGCTAGAAAATGATCAGAAACAGAAATGTGTAAAAGCGGGCATCAAAACATCAAATTAACTATAAACAGCAGGGAAGATTACAAGGTAAGGTCCAGGGCAAAGTACAACTCGTAATTTAAATGCTAAAATACAGGCACATACATGAAGGAAGGATCAACATTTTTGACTAAATAGGCACATTTCAAAATATAAGTGTTTTCATAAGTAAAGTTAATGCTAATCAATGTCAATGTCAAAAGCAGAAAACTGAGTGTCTGTCTTTTGTAACTCTTCTTGTCACAGTAGTGATATAAACAACTGTAGAAATCGAAAGAAGAGCTGAAAAATACTGCAGCACGACTCCTGTGGTTGATTCAGTGTAGCGTGCATGTAATTGCTCTTTTTAGACCTCTCTTCCACAGAAGACTTCTATTCTTATCTCATATAGAAAAGGCATCAGTATCTTTGCAAATAATTATACTGCTCCGCAAACATTTTACCTCAGCTCATTTTAGTCCCTGTTATGCACTATAAAAATCTGTTTCTTACCTCGTTACTCACTAAACTCTAGGAAGAGTTCTGGTGGGTCCAAACTTTTTTTTAATTCACAATTAACTAAACCACTGTTCTCATGTGAACACTCAAAGCTTTAGAAATGGGTTTATCCCCGTGCCCTGATCTGTGCCTCATCCCAATTTGATCATGGAGGTCTACAGTCATGGCCAAAAGTTTTGAGAATGACACAAATACTAATTTTCACAAAGTTTGTTGCCTCCGTTTTTATGATGCCAATTTACGTATACTCCAGAACCTTATGAAGAGTGATCAGATGAATTGCAATTAATTGCAAAGTCCCTCTTTGCCATGGAAATGAACTTCATCCCAAAAAACCCATTTCCACTGCTGTTGTGAAAAAGGTTTCAGGGCACCCAAGAAAGCCAGCAAGCATGAGAACCGTCCCCTAAAGTTGATTCAGCTGCGAGATCGGGGCACCACCAATGCATACCTTGCTCAGGAATGGCAGCAGGCAGGTGTGAGTGAGGCTTTTGAAAGATGGCCTGGTGTCAAGAAGGGCAGCACAAAAGCCAAGACAAACATCAGGGACAGACTGATATTCTAGGATTGGACTGCTGGGTCATTGTCTCTGATTAATCCCCTTTCCAATTGTTTGGGGAATCCGGAAAAAAGAAAAGGTGAGCGGCGTTACCATCAGTCCTGTGTCATGCCAACAGTAAAGCATCCTGAGACCATTCATATATGGGGTTGCTTCTCAGTCAAGGGAGTGGGCTTACTCAAAATATTGCCTAAGAACACAGCCATGAATAAAGAATGGGACCAAAACATTCTCCAAAAGCAATTTCTCCTAACCAGCTAAGAAAAGTTTGGTGGCACACAATGCCTTTTCCAGCATGATGGAGCACTGTGCCATAAGGCAAAAGTGAGAATTAAGTGGCTCAGGGAATAAAACATTGAAATTTTGGGTCCATTGCCAGGAAACTCCCCAGATCTTAGACCATTGAGAACTTGTAGTCAATCAAAAACCCACAAATTCTGACAAACTCCAAGCATTGATTATGCAAGAATGGGTGGTTGCCATCAGTCAGGATTGGCCCAGAAGTTGATTGACAGCATGCCAGGGCAAATTGCAAAGGTCTTGAAAAAGAAGGGCCAACACTACAAATATTGACTCTTTGCCTAAACTGAATATAATTGTCAATAAAAGCCTTTGAAACTTATGAAGTGCTTGGAATTATACCTCAGTATACCACAGAAACATCTGACAAAAATATCTAAAAACAGTGAGTCAGCAAACTTTGTGAAAGCCAATGCTTTTGGTCACGACTGTACAAAGAGTGTTATGGAAAACACTTTCCCCAATTTTCAAGAAAATCAGTTACAGTATCCAGATGAGAATGCAGAATAATTCTTTATTTGCAAAGAGTTATGCACAAGTGCCTCCATCCAGGTAGTGAGCCCTTAATTAAACAATTCATCTCCTTTTATACCTTTTTCTAATTTCCATCACCTTATCTAATAAATCCCATCATCTGATTCTTAATTTGAAGTACTTTATCACGTCCTCCAATCAACTAAAGCCACCGGTAGTTTCTGACTCGTGTTGATTCTCCCATTACTCTGAACAGTGCTTTGTTAAGAGGGGTGTTTTGCAGACTGTCCTACTGAAGTTAGCACCGCTTTATAAGAGGGTTGCATGGGATTTCCCATCAGTTTATCCCCGCTTTCTGGAGGGGTGTTCATTACTCATTTACCTCATTCTAACCTTGGAAGATTACATTGGTGGCTTAAGAACGAGACCTCAGGTGCTTAAGCTTTAAGTTACATTTAGTTTACCCTTGAGTTCAATCCTCTTAATAATTCATTCTGGTATAGCTTCATATATACACATATACAGTACTTGTAATAGATTGAAAAAGATTATTATATATTAACTAAACATTCCATGAGAATTCCTTACATTTTATGACTTGGTTTTTGTCTTAACTTGCAGCGTGAATATGTGGGACCTTATATAAACAGCTGTGTGTCTTTCTAAATGATGTCCAGTCTATTCAGAATCCCTCTTGAACAATGTGCAAAACTGGGACATACTTACCCCAAAAGAATGAAGACTGTTATTGAAGCAAAAGGGTTCTCGACAAAGTTTTAATGTGTACCGCTTGAATATTTATGCAAAGGCTAACTTTGGATTTGTTTTTCTTTAGTTAAATATCTACAGAAAATTGTTTATTTTGACTTTGGAAATTAATTACAACATACACATTTCAAATTTAAAACAAGAAATGGATAAATATATGTACAAATCTTTTGTCATGAGAAAATTATGATGATTGTCAAGGGGATTAAATACTTGTGCAGTTTTGGTCTGAAGGCTACAAAAAGGACATAGCAGCACTAGAAAAGGTCCAGAGAAGAGCAACTAGGCTGATTCCAGGGCTACAGGGGATGAAATATGAGGAAAGATTAAAAGAGTTGAGTATTTACAGTTTAAGCAAAAGAAGATTAAGAGGTGACATAATTTAGTGTTTAAAATTATGAAGGGAATTAGTACAGTAGATCAAGACAGTGACTTTAAAATCAGTTCATCAAGAACACGGGGACACAGTTGGAAACTTGTTAAGGTTAAATTTTGCACACACATTAGTAAGTTTTTCTTTACGCAAGAACAATAGATACTTGGAGTAAGCGACCAAGTAGTGTGGTAGGCAGTAAGAACTTTAGGGACATTCAAAACTCGACTTGATGTTTTTTTGGAAGAAATAAGTGGATAGGACTGGTGAGCTTTGTTGGGCTAAATTACCTGTTCTCATCTAAATTGTTCTAATGTTCTAATCTAATGTTCTAATATAAATCGCTGATTTTTTTTAAATTCTGTAAATATTTCGATCATTACATTCTTTACCTCGTTTTTAAGTGACTGTTTTGAATAAACTTTCAGTTCCTTTGCCATCATCCTTGGACGTTTTGCTTGCATTATCCATTAACCTTAGTCCCTGCCGGTCCCCATCTATTAGTTGGTTGTCTGCCTCGGCAGGTGGTTGGCAACACTATCCTGGTACAAGTTGGGTGCATCTTAGAAAGTGGCCGCTGAGATTTAATGTACCATTGAGAATGATGGGAATGATAAATCTGCAGGCCTTTCTTAAAACATGTTTTCCCTTTGTCATTATGGGTTATTGAGTGCAGATTGAGGGGCAACAATGGTAAAATTATCCATTTAAAATATAAATCTACAACATAATAACATGCAGAAACTGAAGAGGTCAGAATACTTCCTGAATCGATTGTAGTAGTAAATACTAATCCTTTTCAAATATTTCAGAACCTAAGCATTAGATTTGAAAAATTATTTTAAAACTTGCTGCTTAATACAAACTAGTTTTATTTTAAGAATAAGGAGAAGATATAAAGAATAATTACATTTTACTTTCATTGAAACGTTACCTGAAGAAAACACTTAATGACTTCAAATGCCTAAAGACTAGAAAATGCAATTAAACTTTTTAGCATCTTAGTGATGATCAAAAACAAAAGCATGTATGGCACAAATAAAAAAAAAGTAGCAAAGACCATCCATATCTGAGAACTTTTAAATAAGTGCTACTGATCTGGACAGACATATTTTGAAAGAAAAAAATATCGCTGTTCTTGAAAAACGCTTGGTAGAGTGAGCGAACGTAGTACCGCTTCCTTCAATAACCTTGTTTACACTCTGCTAAGTATAATTTGTTCTGACAGTCATTTTTTTGTTTCGAAATATCTGTAACATCCTATCAAGCCGGACATAATTTGGTTTGTTGGCACTTAGTCGTGCATGTAGTCTATAAAGAAAAAAAATGAGTTGAGCCTTTTGGCAATAAACAAATCTTTCTAGCTCACAGAAGTTTCCAAAGCAGTTAGAATTCATTTTATTATATGGATGCCCTTTCTAAGTAATAACAATATGTAAACATACCTGAAATAAATAAAAAGATACGTCTGAACCATAAAAAAATAACCTTGGCATTTCAATTTTTGCTGTATTTGTAAATTCGAGATGTGTAACAGTGATGTTTGAAGTAGAATATGTAAAGTATCGCAGCTTCTTCTTCAGCACTTTTACTAACATTGCAGTGACTGTTGGAGGACATTGCTTTAGTTGCAGTCCTACTGACCTTTCAGAACTCTTTCACAGAAAAGGCGTCCATTCCAACAAAACACTTGTAACCCCAGGACAAGTATGAACTTGTGTGCAGTAAGGCAAAGACATGTCAGATTGATCACAAAGTAACATTTTTTGTTAAAATACAATATGAAACAATAAGTAGCTTTAGGGATTATTTAGACCTGTCTTACTGAGAGATCATCTCTATCTGCAAATCTGTGCAAATGCATTACTACCTTTTTGGTTTGCCTCTTTTTTTTTTACTCAGACATTTTCTCAGTTCTCCAATGTACTCTCACATTTAAAATTGGCCCACATTTCCCTGCCAGAAAACCACTGCCTTTCAATTATCGACATGAGATTTGTCATCTCTGGTGTGCGTTTGGCCATTCAGCCACTGTTACTGATCTACGTTATAGGCCAGCGGTCTTCAAGTTCGGTCTTGGCTGCAGATTTTTGCCAGGACCTATTTTCTTAATGGGAAGACAATTATTGTTGTTGTAGCACTTATTGCACAAGAAACATTTTTATGGTTCATTTTAGTTGTGTCACTTATTAAGATTGCCCACCTTTTTTGCCTAATTTTAAAGAATAATGTTTGTATTTTACAAGTCAAAGTTATCTTTTCACAAACATGGCATATATAAATATATACATGTATATACATATATATACACACACACACATTTACCATTCTAAATTGTGCTCTAAATTTGTGTTTTCTACTGCCACTTAACAATGGAGGCTATGAGGCATGTGGCTGAAATGCAAAATAAAAGTATAAAAACTTACCAAATACATTGATTTTTCAAACCAAGACAGTCGTCAACTATTGATGTGCGTCTTGCTATTACACGCACATTGTAAAATAGCTTATTCATGTTGTTTTTAATATATACTAGCCTAAATACCCAGCATTGCCCAGGAGGAAAATAAAGTGTTTTTTTTTAAATTATTTGAGAAAAATAAAATTAAGAAAAACACAACTTTAAAAATCTAAATAAATTAACAAAACAAACAATGAAGACTCACTAATGTCCTTGTCTTGCGGTCTTTTATGTATGTTATCATCCAGTTGACGCTCGGAACCAGCCAACTGTATTTAGTTTCAGAAGCAACAGGGGAGCGGTGGTGTGCAAACATAAAGAATGCTGGCAGTCACCTCCAGTTCGCCCTCTGGTGGTCTTTCCGAGTGTCAACTAGATGATAACATGCATACAAGACCGCAAGATCACCCACCAGCCTACTCAGAAGGGGGAGGGTTAGGGCTGATTTCACCCTACAGTATTTTTAGTCTCTTTGTATGCCACGTTGTCAGTTCGGCCCTCCAGTTGTAATATGACCAAGCTGTAGCTGTGCGCTGAGCTTACTCTTGAGCATGCAACGTACAGTTGGCCATGTGAACAGTAATCTTGTTTCAAATCTCACAGCTTGGATTGCTGCTGTCATAATCGGTTTGAGTTTCATGGTTTGTTTCAATTACGACAGTATTTGTAGGACTTGTGTTGAAGAGACATTCAGCATCTGTCAAGCGTTGTAAGTATACGACCAGTTTCATTGATAACTTCACATCCAGCTTTTGAGAGTTTAAACATTTCTAAACATCAAAGTGTCCACTACTGAAATCGTCACCTGTGAATCTAAGATGTTTAAGAGGCATTGGCGGTTGTCCAAAGGTGTAAAATATTTGGCCATTTCGGTACACTTAAGCATTTCACTCTTCTAGTGCTCTTGTGTAGTATAATTATCTCCTGTACCGTCATTAGTCCACACCTTGAACCTGTCCCAGTCATTCAATACATAAGACACAATGTTCCTCCGGATATCAAGAGTGAGCCTGATATGGCCGTGCAATATGTAACAAAGAGAATGGAAAAGGCAGGTGTCATCTCCGGGCATGGAAACCACTTGGTAAGTGACAGTTCTTTGATCGATGGTGATCACCTCGACAGACATGTTAATGGGGGTACGGTTGGAATGATAAAGGAAAAGGCTACCTGAACAATGTAAAGTAAGTCTAAAATACCTACACAATAACTATAATCGTAATAAATGAACAATAAAACAGCAGAGAAGCCGTGGATTAAATAAAAAGGCTGTAGTTATCAGCAGGGAGACGTGAATACCGTGGCGAAGCAAGGAAGGGAATGTGGAGACTGGAGCGACAGACGGCCTTATATAGGCAGGCAGCCAACAACGTGGGAGGCGTTGGGATGGGGGACCCAACGCCGCCTCACACGGTGACCGAGCTGCAGGCTATGGACGTATATATGTACGTAAGTAGGATTCAGTTAGCGTTGGGAACCCGCGTACCAAATTTCTTCAAGATGGGACCATAAGTAACAAAGACCGTTGAAAAGTTCAATATGACGGCCGACAGTGGCATCATACCACCGAAATAAGTACCAAATTTTAGCCTTCTACCTACACGGGAAGTTGGAGAATTAGTGACGTTGGAAAGTTCAATATGGCGGCTGACAGTGGCGTCACACCACCGAAATAAGTACGTACATTGGTTTCGGTTAGCGCAGGGAAGCCGCCTACCAAATTTCGTGAAGATGGGGCCATGAATAAGAAAGTTCAACATGGCGGACATTGTTGACCGTTATGACCGTTACACGTAGAATTTCGAAATGAAACCTGCTTAACTTTTGTAAGTAAGCTGTAAGGAATGAGCCTGCCAAATTTCAGCTTTCTACCTACACGGGAAGTTGGAGAATTAGTGATGTTGGAAACTTCAATATGGCAGCCGGCAGTGGCATCATACCACTGAAATAAGTACGTGCATCGGTTTTGGTTAGTGCAGGGAAGCCACCTACCAAATTTCGTGAAGATGGGGCCATAAATAAGAAAGATGAACATGGTGAACATTGTCAACCGTTATGACTGTTACGGGTAGAATTTCGAAATGAAACCTGCTTAACTTTTGTAAGTAAGCTGTAAGGAATGAGCCTGCCAAATTTCAGCCTTTTACCTACACAGGAAGTTGGAGAATTAGTGACATTGGAAAGTTCAATATGGCGACTGACAGTGGCGTCATACCACCGAAATAAGCATGTACATGTGGTTTCGGTTAGCGCAGGGAAGCCGCCTACCAAATTTCGTGAAGATGGGGCCATGAATAAGAAAGTTCAACATGGCGGACGTTGTCGACCGTTATCGACCGTTATGACCGTTACGTATAGAATTTCGAAATTAAACCTGCTTAACTTTTGTAAGTGAGCTGTAAGGAATAAGCCTGCCAAATTTCAGCCTTCTACCTACACGAGAAGTTGGAGAATTAGTGATGAGTGAGTGAGTGAGTCAGTCAGTCAGTGAGGGCTTTGCCTTTTATTAGTATAGATATAGATTTTATTATATTATTATTAAAATATTATATATTTTGAAATTCAGGCATTTTAAAAGAGGACCAGCTGTGTGCGCTACTTCAGTGCTTGTTGTGTTCTGCAACATCCTTTCACAGCCCTGTGGTTTCATCTTGAAAGACAAAAATACAGTTAACTGTTTGTGTCACGTGGTTGGTTTAGTTTTGATTTACTTCTGCATTTATGTGAGAATTCGCAAAAGTGAATGGAAAACATATCATTACCTTGAGAAAAATAGTACCAGGAATATGTGATAAAATGATTATTTACAGGTACAGTACCTTTTGTTCTTACAGACATGCGGCAGAACCACAGAAGGCATGTTTTCTATTATTAAAACTCAAATTGGACGTATTCTGTAAATTTTTCTGCTGTTATTTTGCGTTGGAGCCCTGTGCCTTATTGGCTTCATTATAAAGTGCCAGGAATGGCTGTGTATTTTTTGAAATTTACAGAAAACGCTTAACTGTATGACACAATTTCATGTGGCAAATGCTTTGCGAAGAAATAGGATGGGTTTAGTTTTACACCATGAGGTGGGGTAAAGCAATTATTACAAAAGGACCATTGTCATTTTAGTGCTGTCTGAATCGTCTCAGGAAAGATTACAGAGCCTTTCACTTTCTATAAAAGTAACAGTAAAAAATACCTTCTGGTTAAAGAAGTCCTGTGTGAATCGACATGCCAGTAAAGAAGAGGGACTAAAATTACAAAGGTCCACTGGTAATAATTATTTTACCCTCAGAGATCTAAAGACACGCTGATGTGTACAATTTATACTGAAAAGGGGGTGTAAATACACATGTTGTTGTTATAAAAGTTGATACTGTGGTCCAAACTTACCGTACACACTGGTACACATACATTAACTACCAGTTAAAGGTTAAATGTTGTCACAGGGTAACGGTGCATACTGGCCCACTTCAAGCAATGACTTCACCCCACCTCCTAGCGTAAAATTAATTCTGTCTGAATAGGTCTTTAAACAGCTACATCCGCTGGTTTTAATAAAACAAATTTGAAATCTAGGTCAGTAGATTAGAAAAGAAACTTCAATTTAGCAATCTTTTGGAGTTAACCCCCCCTACAATAGCAAAACTAAATACTCCAGAATCCCAAAAATACAATGACAGATTTGTAAAATTTGGTAACATTATAGAAAACAAAAATTAGCTAACACGTGTTTTATTTTTATTTGTCTATAATTTTTTTATTTATCAATATATATTCATTTATATTATGTTAATTTACATGCTCTCGACTGCTCTGTGAGCATGCAAATAAAGGATGTGGCAGATGTGATTGATGTGCCATGCAAATAGTACTACCCATAAGAGTGACAAATCAAAAATGAGATCTCCTTAATATCCTTAATATCTTTTGGTAGACAACATATAGATCAAAAAGAAATAAATTGGAGATATGTACTTTTTGCTCATGCTTCTAAGATTTTTCTCCTGAGACCCCAGTAGTCTCCTCTGGGGTTTCAGCAGAAATTTCAGTAAAGTCACATAACGGGCTCAGGTTTTCCAAGTACTGTAGTTACAATTTGAAAGTATTTGCATTGTGTGCTCAGTAATATATGGTGAAATGTCTGGACAGCTGGTTCTGGTAAGAAAACACTTGACAATAATTACAAAATTACAGTCCTTGTGTCTGAATAATACGATTAGTTGCTCTAAGTTATATTGCTGTCATCTAAATAAAGCACACACATTCTAGAAGAAAAGGCTTGCCGTGCTGCATTGTGGTTAAGACTGAGGTTGTGCGGTCAAATCCCACTACTGACACCATGTGGCCACAAGAAAGTCACTTCATCTCCCTGTGCTGCAATTGGAAAAACAAAAGAAATATAACCAATTGTATCTCAAATTTCGTATGTCACCTTGGATAAAGACATGAAGATATGAAGTCTTGAAAGAGGATAAAACAAGACTAGAAAGAGATCTCACAAAATATCACATTCTTTTCAAACCAAATTCTCAATTTTAACTCCTTTTATTTGAGTTGAATCTCATGTTTCCTTTTTGTCAAAAGCTATTTCTTCTTAAATATTTTAGGAGAAACTTCTGTGACAAAAAGAGAGAGAGTGGTTGGAGCATGTGCTCATAGCATGTTGCCACACCCACCACACGACGAACCAACTGGATTGGGGCCCGAGTGCAGTGGGTGACACCTCAGCGCCACATTGGAACACTTGGGTTTTTTATGGTGGCTAGAATGCCAATCTTGAAA
>JANRMT010062837.1:86520458-86543195 GCA_026402145.1 Polypterus bichir lapradei | reverse complement strand
TTTATTTTGTTTTCATATTGTGTTTATTTTTCTATTCTTTATTATGTGAAGCACTTTGAGCTACTGTTTGTATGAATATGTGCTATATAAATAAATGTTGTTGTTGTTGTTGTTGTTGATGTGTTGTGTTCAAGTTACATGCCGTGTTTGTCAACCGTTGTAAAGATAACAGGTTTCATTCATCGAAGTGATCACTACCCAAATCGGTACTCGTGGATCTAAGATGTTTAACAGGCATTCCTGGTATTAAGTTGTGGATTTGCCTGCGAATATTTAACGGCAGCCTGTCTATGAACTTAATTTAAACTTAAGCTTTACACCTTGCTTTCCTATTGATATGTCTACAAAGGCTTGTTCAGATTCAGAGGGTTGTTCCTTTCTTACTGCATCAATAAACAGCTCGTCTTCCTCTTTATCTGAGACATCACACACTGCATGCACGGGTTTACCTTTCCCAATCCTGCAAACTTTAGCGAAGTGGTTTAATTTACCACATTTTTTACACTGTCTTCCTTTAGCTGGACATTGACTTTTTCCACCGTGTGCTTTGTTTCCGCAGTAGCTGCACTTATGAATATGCTTGTATGCGTCACTCACTTCATATTCTTTTGCTGCCTTCTCAATTGTGTAATGCGTTTTTTGTTCAGTGCTCTTTGGAGCTCTTGCTTGTTGTCTGCGTACTGCGTTCACAGTCAGTTCACGTGAGCCGCACGGAGTACATGCATCGAAGGTTCTCAGCTGTGCTTGTGCTATCTTGTGCGATCTTGCGATGTTCACGGCTTTATTTAATGTTAGCTCAGACCCGGCACTTAAAAGTTTCTCTAACACTTTCGTTGAGTTTGTGCCAAACACTATTCTATCCCTGACCATCTCATCTTCGTTTGCATAAGCACAGTCCTTCACCAGCAATTTTAACTCCGTTACAAAGTGATCAAAAGCCTTGTTTATACCCTGCGTCTTCTCATTAAACTTGTATCTCGCGAATATTGTATGTGTTAAAAATGTCTCTTCCTTTTTCCCCAGTTCACAGGAGCAGTTAGCTGCATTTCTCACTCTCGTGTTTGCCTTTTAGCAGGCCAGAAAACATCAGCTCCACGTGCTGTTGGAACTTTTTCCATTCTCCCGGCAGGTTAAGAAAATCCCAGTCAATTCGTGGCGAGGGAACTCCAACAAAATCCATGACTGTCCACTATTCTGACACCATGTCTTGTTT
The DNA here is from genome assembly GCA_026402145.1 of Polypterus bichir lapradei. Lineage (NCBI taxonomy): Eukaryota > Metazoa > Chordata > Cladistia > Polypteriformes > Polypteridae > Polypterus > Polypterus bichir. The sequence goes on along the minus strand of JANRMT010062837.1, from coordinate 86,541,982 downwards.
TCACAAATTGTGAAAAATGAAATGATGGTGAGACTTTCTTTTAAAGTATGCAGGGGAACTTTATTTATTACAGCTCTTACATTCACGGCATCTGTGCTCTAAATTAACTTCCGTAATAGTAACCTTGAGGTCCCTTTTTCTGGTGCCTTCCTGATGACATAGATGTCTAAACCATGCCTGATAATAAAACATTTCAATGACATATAAATATTACAGTGATCACCTCGACAGACATCTCACCACCCAAATCGCTACTCGTGGATCTAAGATGTTTAACAGGCATTCCCAGTATTAACTTTTTGATTTGCCTGTGAATATTTAGCGGCAGCGTGTCTATGAACTTGTGGAATTGCCTGCGAGTATTTGGCGGCAGCATCACAAAGTTGTTTTCGTCTAGCTGCATCAGAAAATGTAGCACGACATCTGACACGCCTCCTTTTTACTGTTTTCTCACAGCTTGGATTGATGCTGATGGATGGCCTTATATGGGCAGGCACTCAATTACGTGGGAGGCGTGGGTATGGGGGACCCAATATAGGCAGGCAGCCAACTACGTGGGAGGCGTGGTGATGGGGGACGCAACTCCGCCTCACACGGCGACCGAGCTGCAGGCTATGGCCGTATATATGTACGTAAGTAGGATTCAGTTATGACCGTTACGCGTAGAATTTCAAAATCAAACCTGCTTAACTTTTGTAAGTAAGCTGTAAGGAATGAGCCTACCAAATTTCAGCCTTCTACCTACACGGGAAGTTGGAGAATTAGTGGTGAGTCAGTCGGTCAGTCAGTCAGTCAATAAGTGAGGGCTTTGCCTTTTATGAGTATAGATTAAAGTAGAACATCACAAACTTCATCTTAAAATCATTTAATTTAATAGTTTCTCAAATCCCATCGTAACTAAAGTAGCATGTTAAATGCTTTGTTTTGTATTTGATCTTCAATGTGCTCTATGTGTGTGAATCACTACGTGCTTCCGTTCTTTCTATTTCTCCGACAGGACACAGAATCCATTACATTTGTGATATTACAGCTCTTTGAATAATTAAAATACTGAGATGTATACATGATATCATTTTCATGATGATTGGAATGAAAGCATGTTATTAAACAATGGAACACAATGGCGCAGTGATTGTTCATGTCTCACACAAGATGCTGCTACGCAATGTGCGACCTTCAATGAAATAATTTATTGTAGCAATACTGTCTCTTTCAAACATACTACTAACCTCCAATTCCTGTCCTTACTTTTCTTTCCCCAAATACCTAATCGCCACACAATCAGCTCTGTAATAGACGTTAAGCCATCTGTAAGCTTACAACGACGATTCTTCAAAAATTTTAAGGAACATTGAAATATCTTCATAGTATGTGTTTAATTATTCTATCCATCTATCCTTCCAGGGTGGCACCAGCCTCAGTAAATATACAGCGCAAGGCAGGAACAATACATGAACTTGCTAACGCTGCGGCACCGTGTCCTCACATGTTTAATTATTAACAATACAGATTATTTAAATGAAGTTAAAGTTTTATCTGTATAATATAATCAACATATTTTGCTGCATTTCATCTTAAAAATGATATCGTCATCATATGTAAATATGCGCTTTATAAAGTGGCGTAGGTTGTGCAATATTATAACTGTAGTGCAAGTGTACAGTTAGGTAATTGTACTTATTTACTGATTGAGTGCGTTTATAGTTCTTGGGATGAACTGTTTCTGAACCGCGAGGTCCATACAGGAAAGGCTTTAAAACGTTTTGCCGTGGCTGAGGCAGCGTATGCTTGATGCTGTATACCGATAATTCTGTTTCTGATCAGCTGCTGCTGTGATTCCCCACTCAGATACAGTGATATAAATACTCTGAGTGGTGCAGTGAGAGTAATATGGAAAAAGATGGTCCGCTGTGGCAACCCTTAATGGGAGCAGCTGAAAGAAGAAAAAGAAGAAGAAGATGGTGCAGTGAGAGTAACAACCCTAAAGCAGTTATGATATTTGGAATACTATGGCTATTCCCTGGGCCATTATATTGTTACAGGTTAATTATAATCTGATGCATTACACTAATAAACAATATGCGGTTAGTTTCAGTGTATTTATAAAGCAGCATCAGGAATGTGGTTCTAAGAAATAAAGGGTAACCACACAGGAACAGTAGCACTGCTTTAACGCTGGGTGCCGCAAGTCTGCAAAACCGAGCAGAGAACTTGCATATGGCAGGGTATGAGGTACCGTGGAAATGTGCATGGCTTTACGCCAAGTTTAGATTTTATACATCGCGATTTGAACGTGGAAACGTTCTTACGCAATATTTCTGTGCGTACGCCCCGTTTATACATGAGGCCCCAGGTATTGCTCATCACCTGCCTAATACCATTCCTACGATAAAACATGGTGTTAGCTTCATGCTATCAAACAAAAATTGGTCTTAATTGAGGAAAGGATGCAGCCAAATACAGAGAGGTCCTTGAAGACAACCTGCTCCAGAGTGCATGCGACTTCAGACTGGGGCAACGGTTTACCTTTCAGCATGGCACCAACCTATAAGAAGACATCCAAGACAACAGTGAAGTGGCTTAAGGACAAGTTTCTGATGACACCTGAATGGCACAGCCAAAGCCCAGACCTAAACTCCATCCAACATCGGCTGAGATACTTGAAGATGGCAGTTTACAGATGCTACCTATCCAATCTAATGGACCTTAAGAGGATCTCAAGGATGAGATAAACTGTACAAATCCTGGTGTGCAAAGTTTATAAAGTTTTACTCAAGTATACTTAAAGCTTTAACTGTGCCAAAGGGGTTTCTAAAGAATATTGAATTTAGGCTCTGAATATTTATGTGAGTGGAAGATATTAGTTTTGATTTTGAATAAATTTCCAAACCTTTCTGAAAACATGTTATTAGGAGTTATTGAGTGTAGATTAATGGGCAAAAATTACAAATGAATGAAATTAAATCTATAACACAATAGAGTGCGCAGAAAGTGAAGGGATCTGAATGCTTTCTCGTGCCACTGTATTCCTCCTTTTGAAAATGTTATAAGATTTATTGTATTTGATTGAAATTCCAACTAAAGACTGTCACGATTTTTTTTTTTACTCTTGTCATTATTCTTGTTATTTTCTTTGTAGATGTTTCATCATCAGGGGGCTGTCCCATACAACATTGGCAGGTACAGCTTTATGATGTCACACTAGCTAAGCAAAGCATCATGGGGTAAAGGGAAAAAAATGTCTAAACCTGCCATATGGCAAATTTCCAGGAAACAAGGTGTTGTTAACTGACAGAATATAATGTCTACAAAAGGAAATGTTGGGGCACAATCAACCGTGTTGCCCCTTTTAATATTTACTAAGACCTACAAAGAACAGACGCTTGATAGCATGAGCACAAATAAACAAAGGCAAATTAGACCATTAGATAGATAGATAGACAGATCGATACTTTATTAATCCCAAGGGGAAATTCACATAATCCAATCCAATTAGGGCTATTATTTTCTTTGTAGATATTTCATCATCTTTTTGAAATGTGCTTATGGTTGCTAGGATCGTTACCAATCGCTATCTTTTAATTAATTTTTGACATAGGTCTTTGGTCTCTTTTTTTTCAACTTTTCGATTTAGACCCTTGCCTGCATTAAAAAAATAAAAAAAATGACATATTGAAATTTTGATGTTTTCATTTCCTGTTCCCTTGCCTTCATTTGTTTGGGTTCTGTTCAATCTGTTATTCCACCCTGGGTATAATAATAAACGCTTGCTGTACATGTTGAAAAGGAATTTCAAAGAGAAAGCAACGTTAACTATAGACCTTTGCAGGCCTTGATACAGTCTTTAAATAATCAGGAGTCTAGGCAGGAGATCATTGCATCATTAGCGCACCTGTTCTTTAAACAGAGCAAAGCAGGAAAAGCAGAAGCAGCTGAAATACAAAAAAAAAAATCAGGAATCTGAGGCTTCAGAACGTGCAGCTGGTTAAGCATGATCAATAATGAATCAAGACGCGGTTTGTTTGTCTGACGCAGACGGATGAGTAGTCCCTAAAGGAAACTCGAAGATAACAGTGCAATTTCTTTACAGCTACAGTCCTACAAAAAGTACTTTTTTAAGTGTATAAAAACAAGGAGCCAATAATTTTAATAGGAACTGAATTTTAATGCTGTGGCTACAGCTGTTCAAAGATTATTTATTAATAATTTTAGAACAAATTCATTATCAAGTATGTTTATCTAAATGAGGGATCCGGTCTCAAACTGAGAAGTATGATTTGCTGGAATCAGTGCCCCTGTAAAAACACTTCAAACATAAATATTTATCTAGTATTAGTTAAACTGGCCTGAAGCCAGTTCTTGTTTGATTACTGTAATATTATAATATGTTGATTTAGCTTGGTTTTTTTTGCCTTTTTTCATTTCTTGCTTATGTTGTGCTTAGATCTATTTATATTTTTAATACAGTGTTTTTCAGTACAGTGTTATTGAGAGAGAATAGTTGGTCATTCTCATTTTCTGACCCACTTTGTCCTGAACAGGGTTCCAGGGGTCTGCTGGAACTATTCCAGCTAGCACAGGGCACATAACACACACACACACACACACACACACACTAGATCTGCAATTCACCTAACCTGCATATCTTTGGACTGTAGGATGAAACCTATGTAAGACATCCCTCCATGAAGGGAGGAACCGGGATGCGAACCATGGTCTCTATACTGGGAGGTAGCAGCACTACTACTGTGCCACCCTGAGAGAAAGAATATCCTGGGAGAATTGTGTACATGACTGTAATCAGATTTGGATAATTCAGAGCATAACATCATACTGACGTACAAAGAACTAGGGGTCCCCGAAGAAAATCTTTACAATATGCAAATCTCATTGAATTCAAATTACTGCTAATCACTTCAACACATTCAACTCTGATTCTGACTATACCATTTATTTCATCCACCAGTTCATTGTTTTGACTCTCCTATTTCTATTATAAGGTGTTGGGAGCAACAATCTGTCCAAGCAGGGTAGTAACTAGTGATGAGTGAACCCCGCTGCAAAGCATCATGGTGTACAGGGAAAAAAAATACTTTGAAAGCCATATGACAAATTTCCAGGAAGCAAGGATTCGTCAATTGAAAGAACACAATGCCCACAAAAGAAAATGTTGGGGCACAACCAACCATGTTGCCCATTTTAATATTTGCTAAGTCCCATAAAGAATAGACGCCCGATGGCATGAGCACAAATAAATAAAGGCAAATAAGGCCATCAGGGCTGAGGATATTTCAAAGCTCTGTAGAGCGGTCATGATTAAGATGGAAGCTTTGTCCTGTAATCTGCTTTCTCCAGAAGGAGACAAAAATCCATTTCCCTACACTCTCATTTGGATTTGTTCCCCCAAAATAAGGGAGTGGGCTCTGATGAACATGCAGGGAGGTTCTACCAGGACAAATGGAGTGACCTAATAGTGAAAAGAGTTGCAAGTCTATGTTAGCTGACTTCTGTTGATCATTCCACTGTGAAACACCTTCAGAGGATTTGTAAGAGGAGAAAAACTATCAAGTGAGTACTTTTTGTAAGTAATAATTACTGTATATTTTAAACAATTAAATGTGTAATTCATCAATTTTTTAAAGCTAATTTAAAAATATATTACCGTTTTATCTAAAATACTGTTTTTTGCAGGAAAAGAGTTTGACTAGTGAGGAGGTGCAAGATCGAGATGCCTCTTGAAGGTTGATCAAGCACATCAGCCTCACACAGAAGTGGGAAAACTGGATATGACAGAGTAAATTGGTTTCCAGTTTTCGATTCAGCATCTTCGGATCTATATAGAACTCCTAAAATTTGTGTTTTCTGTTTACAAATTTGGTACTGATGAAAAGAGAGGCTTGAATTCCTTCTTTTGACTAACATTACATTACATTTCCTGGTCATTCACCTCAATGATTCTTCTGCATTTCTCTTTGTAGTGGTAAAATAGCTCTCACTAAATGCAGTTTAGAGCTCATAATCTAGATAACAGCGAGTGTGGATTCATCAAGGACACAATGTAAACATGTAGTTGCAAAAATTACTAAATAAAAAAATGTATACAGAAATTTTCAAATAGAAAGATTTAATTGTAGGTATAATCAGAGCTTTTTTGTGACGGTACATGTTGGCATCTCGGTCACAAGGATGTACATAATCATTCAACCTTTGGTGAAAAAGAAATTAGAGACATCTGTAGAAAACTACAGTTATCCAAAAGGGACACAATTCGTGAATTCTGTCTGTAACACGTCAAAAAACAGTCTGAAAAACTGCAACCTCTATTACATGATCTTTGTTGTATTCCAGTTTCCCTAAGTGAGTGCGAATGTGGGTTTTCACAAATGAATCTAATTGTTGCTCCAGTGAGAGCCTTGTTACTGAAAAGCACTGTCTCTGCACTTCTCTTCATATGATTAGTTGGCCCTCCACTAAGTTGCTTTGAACCTGCGAGATACATTAATTCTTAGCTGTTACAAGGACGACAATCAGCCACTGACACTCAAATCAAAGAATAAACTAGGAAGACAGTATTTGATGAAAACATGCAAAACATTTTGGATTTTCTTTACAACTCAATCAAATTAAACACTGATTGTGTTGTGGGACTACATAACAATGTATTTGTAGAATGTAGAGCTCATTATAAACTTATGGTAGATACTGTCAACTGTCAAACACGATATTATGCAGTACAGAAAACTTGACGATTTGTCCTTTTCAAATTTTAAATGCTATGTTTCAAAAAATAAACAAAACGTAGTGCTAGGACTCTCTGCCTCTAAAAAGAATGCTTTCACAATACCTCTAACTTATCCAAACTCAATGTATGCATATTTCCACCTTTTTGCATTGTTCTAAAATATCAACATCCACTTCCACATTTTTTTCCCTTGCCAACAATCAGATTTATGCCATTACCCCAAACTTTAGATCTTTTACTAAAAGTACACTTTTTTACAAGCGTGCCATCTTAGAGAGAAGGAGGTGACACTGTCAGACATGCTTCAGGAAAGACGGTACATCTCTGCTGAGGGATCAATTAGCAGTTATTAGTAGGTTTTCGTGCCGTCATTATGCATTTTCTAACTCTACGATATACTGTGTCATCAAAAGCTGTGGGATGTTAAAGCATAAGGTTAACACTGGGGTTCATTTTAGTTTAAATTATTTGTATTTTGTGATTTAAAACACAGTAATATTCCTTCACTGTCATTTTATTAATAACTTGGAAACTTTATTGCAGTTAAAGTAATAAGAAATTATGCATGTCTGCTAATATTTCCATTAATAGACATTTTCTTTGTAAGTTCTAACTTACACCCAAATTCAGGTTCTGCAGGAGCAGAACTCATTTGTAACAAGTGACATCTATAATTAGCAGGAAAACCTGTGCTTCTGGAGAAAGGGGTGTATGATAGCATGTGTGTCAACTCATAAAAGTTACTTGCTCAATGTAACAAGGACACACATACCTCTGGCAGCTGCTGCAACGTGGGCCTGTGTGTGTCAAATCAAATAAACATCGCTCAGAACTAATCAGTGATTAAAGTGTCTGATTTATTTTTCATTAAAGGTAAATTCTTAAAAGCCTCCACACCTATGTAGGCGGAGAATGTGGAAGCTCCACACAGACGGTGAGCAGGTGCCTCATTTATAAAACTTTGCATGGATTTCAGCGTGAAAATATGCGTACACCAAAAAAACAGGCAAATGCATAATCCAAAATAAAAAATCTGAAATTTTAAAATCTGGTATATGCACATTCTTACACAATGTATCCTTTATACATCACAATCACCTTCTACAAATGTTTATGGGAATGCGCCTCGAGCGCTGCCCTGAAACATCCATATATAGTGCATGCTAATCAACCTCATACATATGCAATCATGATGCTGCTAAGCTCCATTCGTTTGTAGATCAGCCTCCCTCCTGATGTATTGAGAACACCCAGCACCTGCATTCAAGAGTATCAGGCTGTGCTTGGCGGGGTTCAGGAAAGATACAAAGTGCCAGCATCTGAGAGGGGAGCCGCCATCACCTGGCAAATGTAACGATGTGATTGCTGATGCAATAAATAGTACAGGCCATATGAAAAACAGTGGGTTCTGCCAGTTACCTTACCAACAAGCCAGATGCCACATAGAGCACCATCACATCTGCCAAAGCTACTTTACCTCAGAAAAACAAAATCACAGGTTGACCCAGGCCAATGAAGCATAACTTGTGCATTAATGTCTCTGCTTACGGTTAACAAAAGCAGCTTCATTCTTGCTAGGTTCCCTTAGTGCAATATGAGTGCATTGCTCTGATTACATTATGAAAACCGGGCACTGTTGCAAATTGCCTGCTTCTATTGACAAAATCATGTTATGTTTTACTTATGTGCACCCGCACCATACAAAAATTTGATATAATGCCTCACTGGTTGGTTAATGGCTTCCAGCACCGCAGAAATGATGGAGTTGAAGCTTGGCTGAGATATTCTTGACCTGTCTGCCAGTTCCCTGAGAAGTGACAGCTGATATTAACTGACGAATAACCAAAAATGTTCTTTGGTACAAATACTCAGCATTGACCCCCTTGAAAGGGAACTAAAGTACAGTCGATACATTATATTCATCACACTTGAGGTTGTAATGTGTTTGTAACGTCAACGCACATTATAATGATGGTTTGGTGACATGAATGATACGTGTGTACACATGGGTCAGAGTTACCATAAATATACGCCTTTTTCTCTGTCAAGTTCCCCTTAATATATCCAGATGTTTGCATGGAAAGTTGTATATGCACATTTTGAGTGTCTTTTTGTGCATTCGTAAGCTTTATAAATGAGATCCCAGGCTAAAATTTGAATCCAGGACCTAATGCTCTGGCACCCCATTGCTAACCACCCTACAAGAATGACCTTGTGCTTACAATTTAGTAGTCATGTTTATTTGTAATTATATTTCTCAGTGTTCTTTCTCACTGTTTGCTTATGTAGTAATATTCACATTTCCCATTTCTTCTCCAGACTACAGTTGCATAATTTAATGTTACCATTTTTTTTCTCCATCTCTTGCACACTCTTGTACTTTGGTTGTACAGTGGAGTTACCTAGTTGCTGGCTTGCTAATGATGTCTTTCCTCACAGTTTATCTGTTAATCAAAGAACCTTTCATGTTTCAGATTTTTTCTTCTCATGAGCCATCCATCACTATCTATTATTTTCAGGGAATACGGCTATTTCTTTATGACAAACGAACGCAATCAGTTGCCTTAATCATTTTAAGTGGACAGTACCATAGAATGTAGAAAGGCTCCAATTATCCAATCACTAATTTATATAACTCTGTATTCTATTAGATTAAATTTTCTTTAACCTTTTTATATTTCCTAACCCTTACTTATCAGAAGAAGGCTTCACAAGTAATCATAAATCCAGCACAAAAACAGCTATAGGTTTGATAATTCATATCTCCCAGATGCCAGGCAAATGATCTTCTTTTCCACATTGTTTTTGGTGTCCTTAGATCTGGGGTGGTCTGTCCTGGTCTTATAGGGCAGCAAATATTTGTTAAATTTTTTTAATTAGACATTAAAATCTTTTGAGTGACAGATTATGCTATTTAATTAGATGTTCTGCCCCTTGTACCTTGTGTCAGAAATTGATATCTTTAAATGTTACTCTTTTTTAGCAAAATTGGGACTGGGAACATTAGAAACTCTCATTTCATTAACTTTTTTGGAATATTTTTATGAAGGCAGCTACTTAAAGATGAATACACAGAGAGATTCAAACAGAGCTTTATCAGCTGAAGTCTCTCTTGTTATTTACCACTATGGATAATTGCCTTCGGGTTAATAGAAATAAACAACAAAGAACTTAACATTCTCGACAAGCCAGGGAAATGGAAATGAAACAACGGAAAGGTAGAAAATGAAGAGACTGAAAGCCAGTACAAATCTTTTTAAGTGTTTCAAGGTGATCTTTATACCGTTGCACTTGATGATGTCACCTATCATACAGTCCCAAAGGATTAAGGGAAATTACCTTGGCAAACTTCTCAAAAAGGTGACATCCAATAACAAAAACGGTGAAAATTATAACATTTTAACTAAAGTAGTAGCTCACGAAACCGAACAGAATAAGATTCCTTGATTTTGAAATGAAATGGTTTTGATTGTTATCAATAAGTAAAAACCCATAAAAAAGCTGCAAATCATAACAAAAGTAAAAGTAATTTTTAATATGAATGAGGAAAAAATGTGGACTCTTTATCGTATATATTGAAGTTGCTTCCCAGTAATGTCAACTCCCCAAAATATTTATTAAGACCCGTAAATTCCTTTAATTCTATAGTAATATGCAATAAATTAATATTGTTTTTATTATAAGTATTTTTTGTCTTATAACTGGGATATCATGGTGATTTTTTTCTTACTGACTGTTGGTCCCATCAGTGACAATGTTGGTATATGTGAGGTCATCACGTATACTCTTTAAAACATGCAAGTTTTGGAATTTATACAACAAATACTAAAGGAAACTTTACAGTTTTCAGATTATTTAGGAAAAAAAGCTTTAGACTTTTTACTCAACTTTGCCTTTTGACTTTTGAATTTAATTAGCATTCAGGTATTGACAATTTTGTTTCTTGAGATAATTCTAATTTTGACGTTAACTCTGTTGTAATTGACATTGTTCTTCAATTTTTTTTCATGGGCTTTCTTCTTTCCCGTGTTTTTTTTATCAACTTAAGTTTCCTTCAGACAATATTCATTTTTCACCGTTATTTTTTAAGCGCTATTTTGTTTGATTTTTGCAGAAGCTGTTTTGGGGCTATCTGTGTGCTCCATTTTCCCATGAGTCCCCAGGAATGCGCAGTGTGTGATGTCATCGCCGTCACTGTGTAAGCTTCAATGCATGCCTTCCTGGACTTACAGGTTAGCATAACGTTACATATGTTCTGCTTTGCTTTTGATGTGATTTTCAAACTTCTTATTTGTCCTTTCTGACTTTGCTGTTTGGTTTCTGTATTAGATTTTAATAAAAGATAGGACCGACTTTTCGGTCTGAACCACGTTTTCTCTCCTGATCATTAAGTAAAAAGAAACATCTCTGCCTTTATCTGAAGGCATTCATAACAAGCTCATTTACTTACTTTGATTTATGGAAAGCCACTCTCATTCAGTCTAGCCATTGAATGAATGAAACAAGAAAAGAGTAAAAGCAGGGGTCCCAAACCAGGCACAATTTAATGTCCTAAAGAAAAAGGGGGGAAAATCAAGGTTTAAGACACCACAAACAAGCAATTTAGGCATATAACTGCCAAGGTTCAAGCCACTAGCTCCTTAGTGGATCAACCCTCTTAGCTGGCTGTGTTCAGTCAAAACGCCAACTTTCAATCAAATTCTGAGCTAAATGACTTTGTGGGCAGAATAGTCACAAGTGTTCTACCGAAAGTAACATCTTCTGCTGGGTGTTCAACATTTCCTTTTTTTTTTTTTTTTAAATTTTATTGATTTTATTGTAATCATTCCATACAAATAGATCATTTTTTTACAAAAAATAGGATTGAGTGTTCCACATTTCCAAAGGAGGAAACAGAAGAGTGGTTAGTTTGTGTGTCACACCCTTTGCCTTCCCCCTATTATTCCCCAGAAATCTTTAGACACTCCAGATGCTCACGTGCTTGATGCCACCTTTTCAACATTTTTCCACAGTGGTCACTAAATCACCTTCTACAGTACATCCTCTACCAAAATAATCCTTCTCTTTGTCTTTCCTGCCAAGCCGGAAGGCACATTCTTGCCACTTCATTCATTGGTTCATTAGTAACAATTACAATTAAAATCTACAATTACAACTCATCCTCTTCAACTTAGTCTCTAGCTACCCATTTTTCAGTCACAAGAACAACATCAGTGCCACGTTTTGAGAATAAAGTAAGACTTACATCACCATGGGGTATATGGATTTGGGATCCGTCCTTGACCAAGCCTTGCGTTTGTTATTTACATTCATTTGATCATTAAGGAGAGGGAAACTTTTTAGAGCTTACTGGTTATGCTTATGACAAACACCAGTAATGAAGCAGATACAACAGAAATGAAACAAGGCAAAACACGTCTACTTCTTTCTTAGAATTTTACCTAATTGCATGATACTTGTAGGATTAAATATGATTTGCTGTGAGCGCTTAATTTTTCCTTTGCTTCTCTTAACCTGAGGAGGAGAGTTTATTGGACATATTTTGTAGGAACTCTGGACATTCTTTGTGAATTATAATTGCTGCATGTTTATGACTTTATCTGTATTTGTTGCTCTAACAGTTGTGTCATTTTGGCAGCTGGTTTTAAAAACTCATCTCTCTCTCTCTCTCTCTTTATATATATATAAAATCCAACATCTGTCTGTCTGTCTGTCCACTTTTCATGAGAGACCTACTTAACGGATTTAGATCAGGTTTTTTTCTGTAATTTGCTTGAATATTCTGGTTCATTTTGCGACTTCTCCCATTGTGCTAAGTATCATAGTTTGTTTGTGGTATGGATTTATTTGCACGAATCTGAGAGACAAGGGGCCCGCCTCACTCACGCGGCAGCCATTGGGTGTTCCTCTGCTCAGCTAGCGAACAAGGGATCTGCTTAACAAATTTAGATTGGTTTTTTTTTCTATAATTTGCTTAAGCATTCCGGTTGATTTTGTGCCTTCTCTAATCGCGCTGTATATCATAGTTCGCATGCAGAAGCAATATATTCGAGCTAATCCGAGATAGAGGCTGCGGGCCGAGGGGATGAGGAAGTGTGACGTCAGGAGTGGGGTACAGGGCAGGGCCCTCCTCACTCACGCGCCAGCCTCCATTTGAATCTGTCTACTTCTGCCCACGTTTTGGAGTGGACCTTACCTTCACTTGGCTAGCGATACCTTTTTTTTTCTTTATTGATTTTAAAAATTTGTCCTGTTTCACTACAATGCAGGCGGAGCTGCAGGGAACGGCTAGTGAAAAATAAAATGATTTATGTAACCCCTGAATTCTTTCCAACATCCCACCTCTTACTGAATACAAAACTTTCATCTGTTCTTCCACAAGTCTTGACTACTCAAAGGGCCTCAAGTCTAAGACCTGAGTTTGCTCAAACTTTGGGTCAAATTAATTTTCCATTTTTCCAGTTTGAGGTCGCTCAGATGGTGTTTTGAATTTTACATCATACATCCTTTCTTCCACTTATTTAGAAGGTTTGCAGCCATGTTTGTAAGGCTTAATAACAGTCCTAGCATCAGTCTCCTTTAGGTGCCTTTTATGACACACAAAGAAATGGTGACCCTATTCTAATCCCAGGTCATAAGTCTTTTCACAATAATAAAAGAATGCACAGCAAACCGAAAGTAATATGGAAAAAGTAATGACTTGAAGGTCGGGTAACAATAATGTTTTTTTTTTTTCCCCTGAGAAAAAAGCATGGCCACAGACGATGTATACACTGAAGGCGAAATAATCTAGAGGTTAGATTACTAAGAGAAATGCATTGCAAGACACAGACCTATTGTAGCCCCACAGAGATAAGCCTTTCAGTAAATTGCATTTCTTTTAGCTTTCCTTGAGATATGGTTCTAAACATCCAGGAGGAGACATGTTTACTCTCAGTAGGATTTCTCACTTAAAGTTTTCTTACAAACAAAAATCGAACAAAAGACCCTGAAAAAAAGGGATGATTGAAACCTGTTTACCTCTGTGAAATGAAACATTTTTATTACTACATCTTGTGGAACATGTTTTATAATTAAAAAGGGTGAACGGATGGACTGAGTTAGCCAATATCTCTGATTTTTCAAAGATTCCAACTCACTTGAAACCATTTAAAGAAAATCTTTTTTTTTTTTTTACCAATAACATAAGTGATACAGTAATTGACTTATGCTTTAGAAATTGCTTTACAAGCGACAGCAGGAAATGCTGTAATTTTTTTTTTAATACGTTGATATATTGCTCGGAAGAGAAGTGAGCACATTCCTTTGAGACCTTTGATAACCTACAAAGAGGGCAATAGCCATCATATTACACACATAACAGATGGCAACACCGTTGCCTCAGTTAGAAACACAGGTTACTCGATGAATGCCTGTAGGGTCTAATATTTCAGCTCAATTCCTTCTGGGATGTCTGTCTTTTTCCAGTAATTTTCATACACTCATTTTCTGAAACCTGAAATTGCTTGGATATTACATTTTTAAGGGTGTTTTGGGCCTCGGACAAATAGTATTTGTATGCAATTTGACAGATGTTTTTATACTGTTGGGAGAAGAATGACTAAAAAATAACGTCTGGATAAAAACAAAATTATGCTGCTTGGGGTGTGAACCATGCAAGAAAGATGAAAACAGCTGACTGACGGTCAAAACACTAAAAAGTTGTGCACTGTATACTTGCTATGTGCACTTAAAATACATCAGCGAATATTAGGAAGGAGGACGTGTTTACTGAAAATATCAGGTATGATAAACATGTTATATTAGTTATACAAATTTAATATGTAGTAATACTACATTTGGAAGAATAAATGAGAAGGGCCGACACAAGGATTGGGCTGCCAATGGGGTAAACCCATTTTAAAGCTGGTGGTTTTAAAGAATTTGCAAGAAAACGCACACACGAGTGCAAATACTGCATTGTGCTGTTGAAAATATGGAGACTAGAAGATCAACTAGGCTGATTCCAGGCCTACAGGGGATGAGTTAGGAGGAAAGATTAAAAGATTTGAGCCTTTACAGTTTAAGCAAAAGAAGATTAAGAGGTGATATGACTGAAGTGTTTAAAATTATGAAGGGAATTAGTCCAGTGGATCGAGACGGTGACTTTAAAATCTGTTCATTAAGAACACAGGGACACAGTTAAAAGCTTGCTAAGTGTAAATTTTTCACAAACATTAGGAAGTTTTTGGTTACACAGAGAACCGTAGACACTTGGGATAAGTGAACAAGTAGTGTGGTAGACAATAGGCTCGTAGGGACTTTCAAAACTCGACTTGATGTTGTTTTGGAAGAACTTCATGGACAGTACTTTCAAATTTTGTTGGCCTATTCTCGTTCAGATAATATTCTGAGTTTGTAGCTCTGTCTTTCTCAGTCACCTGTCATGAATGAACGCCCACTTCTGGTGTTGTACAGATACAACTCATCCTCTTCACCTCAGTCTCTCTCCTATTTTTTAATCATAAGGGCAACATTAATGCCACACCTCCATAAAAAGGTATACCTTACACCACTTTCATCAGACATTCTTGTGAGGCCCTGGGTCTGTGGATTTGAGATCGTCCCTGACTAAGACTTGTGTTTGCTATTTACATGAATTCGGTCATTTAAGGAGAGAGATACTCTACAGTGCTTACTGATTTCACTCATTACAAACAATTGTAGAGAAACAGCTGCCCCACTACCGAAAAAATGTAAACATGTCTACTTCTTTCATAGAATTAGACGTCATCACTTGATATTTTTAGATTAAATAAGATTTGCTTTGAGCACTCAGTTTTTCCTTTGCTTCCCCTAACCAAGGGTGGAAAGTTGATTGATCAGACATATATTGAAGAAACTCTGGAGATTCTTTGTGAATTATAATAACTGTATGTTTCTGAATGTATTGGTCTTGGTTGCTTTAATGATTGTATCATTTTGGCAGCTTGTTTAAAAACTCATATATTCTTGTGATCCTATTGAATCACATGGCAATCTGCAACTGAGATGCAACTGGCCCAGGTGATCCTGTGCTCCACTCACCGGCACTACGGGAAAATAGGGCGTTCATTCAGGACCTGGGACTGAGGAAGATGGAGCTACAGTATAAACGCCCACTTCTGGTGGCATCTGGGTCTTTATAGAGTAGTCTGGGAAGGGGCAGGGCATTGTTGGTGAATACAGAAATGGGGTCACTTATCATACAGCCAGCAGGCCTGTGAACTCCAGGTGATAAAGGAGAAAGTGTTAACCAAGAGTGCTCCCTTTCTGCATGGGGTTGTATTACTTCCATTAGTGGAACCTTGAAAATGTCCCAAAATGTCTCATGCGTAAATCATTTTAAAACCAATTTAATTGAAAATGAGGGAGTGGGGCTTATCCAAGCATCACTAAGAGCACAGCAGGTACCAATGTCATCAAAAGGCCACTCCATACATACACACATTCACTCACTTCATCTGCATGTGTTCCAAAAACAAAATAAATGTAAGCAATTGTGTCTCAAATGTTGTAACCTTGGATGAAGGCATCAGCTAAATAATAATGTAAGTAGGACTTAAACCAGGATAGCTCTGTGCACGTCTTTGACTGGTTGATGTTCAAGCTGTAGAGTTTAGGGCACGTGGATGAAGTCTTACAAAATAGGCAGTTGTGTGCTCCAACTTCAACTTTGTTGGCAGATTTAATTGTTCCCACTGTAAATTAAGTTTTCCAGGTTTCCTGTTCATTTCTTCAAAGCACATTTGAAAAAAACAATAATGTGTGAATAATTGAATATTACTCATTTCTTCATTGCACAGCATTGCTCAGATTAATTACTTATTAGCACTCTACTGACTCATCTTTCATGACACCTGTCAAGTGGAAAGACACCTTTTATAAATGTAGTGCTGTTTTATTCAAAAATCTCCTAGGAATAGTGAATTGGGCATCTTTGTCATGTTTTTATTTCTTCCTTCCTTTATCTTTTTCAAGGTTATTACTCATTGGTAGAAAAACAACAATTGATGACCAAAACCTTTCCCTGAAGTTTTGTCTCTTTAATCCCAGAACATTGGTGGGACAGCAGTGGGGACATCCCTACAGCTGGATTTTGGACCGTTGCTCTCTCCATTTTGTGGTTTCTTCTAATCCAAAGCCAGAAACTCTGTTGCTCTGCCACCTCTGCCCATTCCCTGACCGCACTATTTTGGTAATTTCTGCTGGTAATTCCGACAGCCTTCAGAAATCATAGGGTGGGTGATCCAATGAAGTCTCTGTAGAAGACTTCTACAAGATCTTCGACCCTGTTTCTGTGCACACCTCTGCAAACACTGTGTACTTCTTCCTCTTCCTCTCAAAGGCTGCCTTCGTTCCGTCCTCCCGCAGGATGAAGAACTCAGCCATGATCACCATCCTGGCAGAGACAGACCACTGGTTCGAAGGGAATTTTCATGATGCTGAGTGGAAACTTCAACTGCCAGTCCAGGTCTGCTCTCAGGTTCTCCTCATCTGCAGGAGTTGTCCTGGCCACTGCCTCTGAGAGATGTTCTGTACTCTAGTGCTTTGCACTGTATTTTAACCATAAAATGCCATGTTGCAATCTGTCATAATAATTAAACATACAATAGCATTCCCAGCAGTATTGATCTGAAGGACAGGGTGAATTCATACATGTCTTTGCGAATGGAGAAGGAAAACCCAAGTACCCGGAGGCCAGAGGAGAATGAGACAACAACCAAGTTCAGGAATCAACTTACACCTGTGAGGTTACATCACATGACCCTGTGCCATCATGCTGCCCTGTGAGGAAACTACTAAGTTAATAAAACCACACTTTTGCAAAAAACACAAACAAATTTCTGATTAACTGATTTTTGACAGTGTAAATCTGTTGCCACTTAAGCCTAATAATACAAAGACTGGGCTCCTTGATCAAGGAGAAGTCTTCTCTGTGTGCTATGGTACCTATAAAAAGTGTTGGAAGTTTTCATATTGTATTCTTCTACAACATTGAATCACAGTGGATTTTGACACTGACGAACATAAAATGGTGAAAGGAGATCTCTGCAAATTGGTCTAAATTAATTACAAATATAAAACACAAAACAATTGATCGCATAGGAATCCACATTATATAGTCAACACTGGACCACTACATGGAACAGTCTTGTCTCAATCGAGAATGGTGTTGACTAACTCCTGGTTTGTTGTCTTTTCTTCGTAATTTAATTACTATGAACTGCCCACCTTGAACTAAGAGGATGAGTCAGTTATTACCCAACAAGGAGGTCCAAAAAACAAATTGTTGACTCACAAGAGCAAAGATGTCGATGGAGAGGCAGTGTAGATGACGGATGGGAGAGCTGGCAATAACAATAGGGTCACCATTTAAAAAACACATAAACCTTTGCTTTTTTTCCCTAACCCATTCTATAAATATACCCAGACAATGCCGGGTGCTTCGGCTAGTTAAGTAATAAAGCTAAGATAGGATATTTGCTTTTGTAAGCTGGCTAAAGTGATCCCACAAATTACATGTGTCAAAAATTAAACAATTGGTAAAGCAAACTAATAGAGCCTCATATAAGATTTGGAGAAGTCACGGAGGGTCTAGTAGCTGGAATGTCTGTGTACACAAAAGCGATTTGTGTTATTGATTTTGCTGCTTGTTTGTTTGTGCTATTTATAAGCTGTTTGTCTTCATAAAGTGTCCTTATGTTCAACCTTTGCTTTTCACTACATGCTTGTTTTCTCTGCTGCAGAGAACAACCTCCTTAAAATAAAACAGCACATATGGTAAAGGGCTTAACAGCGCCCGTGATATTTGCTCTGTTATAATTAAAATTTGGTTGGGTTTGAGAGAAAAATATCTGAACAGAGAAGGAAAAATAAATTTGAGAAATGTTAATTGAACTAAGAAGCCCAAAGAAAGGTCAAATTAAAATAAATTTAACATCAGTTAATGGCAGCCACATAGTGATCCTGTGGTTAGTGCTGCTGATTCACATCTTAAATTTCAGATCCTTGCCAAGGATCCTCACTCTATAAAGATTCCATGTTCTCCCTTTATTCGTGTAGGTTTTCCCCAGGTACTTATTGTATGCTTCCCTTCCACATGACAAAGTCATGCTTGTTCAGTTAACTAACAACTCTAACGCACCTCTATGGCTCTGTGCCTGATTGTGAAACCAAGAATCGTAGTCCATATATTTACTACAAAAACAGCTGGGCCTGCAGCCTCTCCTGTTCTCTGTCCAACTGGTTTGTCTTTTTATTTTCCCCAGGGAGCTTGGAGCCATCTATAAGGTTGATTTCATGCCTTGGTGATAACACACTGAGTAACTTGCCATCCTTCATAGTCTGTTGTATTTTTTAATTCCTTTCAAGTGGTGTAAGGTCCCACAGTTTGTCCTGGGACCTTCTTGGACCATTCTGGGTTCTAAGAGCTTCTGGGTTAACACTAGAATTACCAAAGCCTACAAAAAACTTGTAAACCCAGCCCACCTTAAATCCCTTCGCACCTCTCCGTCAGCATGTTTTGTCTTGTAAATGTGTCGATAAACACAAGCAGCCAACATCCTACTATACCATCCCTCCCACCGCTGCAGAAAGGGCAAGAGGTTCTCCCAGTTCAAACCTTGATTATCTGGGAGTGAGCTACCTAGAGTTGTATAGAGTCAATAATTTCATGTGTGTTCTGTGTCTACAACAATCTATGTAAACACATCGTTAAAACAGAAATGTTTTTCATGTTTTAGTAATAAATGACAAAATGTAGACATGAACTGTATAATGTGTGAAGGATGAAGTCCAAGTATCAAATAAACACTTTCACAAAAGGTGTAAGGATAATATTTCAGCTTCTGTGGTGCAGCAGTAAGAACTGCTGATTTATAATCTGGAGATCATGCGTTCAAAACCAAATTTGCCATTTTGAGTAGTGAGCTGCTCTTATTGTTAATATTATACAATAAAAACATACATTTGATTTGAGTCTGTAACAGCCGGTGTAAATTTATAGTACTTGTAAAAGTTAGCTTTTTTTCACTTTTATTCTCTCAGACACGATCATGATACAACACCCACCCTCCACCCCAGATCTGACACAGTTACTTTTAACTGTAGATGTGAGTGGTGTTTTGAGACAATGCAACTGGAAATTCTCTGATCTGGAGGGATAAAAGCTGACACACAAATGCTGGTGTATCACACCTTCTTGGTATGTCATTGTCACTTGAATTTTTTCTATTCAGTTTTATTGAGTCTTCCTGCTCATGCTGAATTAGTATGAACCTTATGGTCCATGATTTCAAAGCTGCACTGACAAAAACCAGAGACATAGATATATATGATATTTGGAATAATTCTTGTTATGAACTGTATAGTAAATTTCAGAAAACATTGTGGCACTGTTGCAACATTATTCATATTATTCATATTCATTCATATACCTTCTTGCGCTTGTAATCAGTGATCGCGTTTTTTTGTTTTTCTTTGTTCCGATCTTGCCCATTCTCCACATTTTGGGGCATGGTGGCATTTCTTTTGTACTCCAGGACATGCAGAGGAAAGAATAGTACAGAGAGGTCAATTCCGCACTATATGCAATCATCAAATTCAAATGTTAACAGTTCCCACACACCCAAGGACCATTCTTCCTACATTTACAACATGTGCACCTGTTGCAATGTACACACTTTTCTCTATGTTGTGGTTCCTATTTCATTGAAGGAGCACCTGACACTGACTGAGTTTGCTTTACTGGGGGAAGTGGCAGTCTTGGAAGAGAAGCTTGTCGATGTTGCATCCTCTTTATCTTTTTCTATTGCCTTTTCTTGTAAGAAGTGACAATGAAGTTCCTCTGCAAGGTGAGCAAAGAACACTCTTCTTCTTTTTTGTAGGCTTTGGTAATTCTAGTGTTAAGATCATGAGTGTGGACTGACTTGCTTACTTCTTGTATCTTCCTTCCTGGGTAGTGCCAAGATTCCTTAGGGTCTTGCAAACTGACCATGACATATTCTGGGATGAACAATACCGCTGCTTGTTAAGAGTTATAAATATTGTAAAATGAATCGACTAGAGGGAGGAAATAAAGGGATAGGAGCTCTATTCATTAAATCACCCAGGGGCCTGTGGGAGTCTAAATCAGGCCTTGGATCCAGCAATATATTATTGAGGACACTGAGCATCTTTCTCTGACTCCTCTTAGGTTAATCAATTTGCTTCATCATAGTGAAGCCCCATACACTTTGGTCTCATTTTTGATCAGAAGGCCTTTCTTCTTCAAACAAGTTGAATCGTATTTTCCTTGTTACAGGCTACAGGTCTGTCTTTCTTACAGACTGGTCCAGTACTTACCTCCATATCCTTCAAAAATGGCTTGGCCTATGTTTAAGAATAACTGCTGTAGAAATTGTTTCATTTAGCCTGGATTTTTCACAATTTGGTCCATTTAATCATGGGACCAGGCCTACTGACTTGCAAAATTTTTACTCAAGTAATTTTTGAGATTTTAATTACAAATTAGAAGCAGCACCCAGTGTTGCACTGGAAAGTAATTTTAAGCTGTGTTTCATTTGTCTGCTGGTCTGGCTTCAGTGTGTTGTAATGTTTCACTTCCTCTGAGCCACTTGGTGGCACTGTCATTCAAAGTGTAGGAAAAATGAAAATGAAAAAAACAAACACACCCCTAGGGTCAAATTTGGGGTTGAGACATAGTAGATAGATAGATAGATAGATAGATAGATAGATAGATAGATAGATAGATAGATAGATA
>JANRMT010062837.1:86478519-86520448 GCA_026402145.1 Polypterus bichir lapradei | reverse complement strand
ATAGATAGATAGATAGATAGATAGATAGATAGATAGATAGATAGATATATGATCTTCTTCTGTTGAAATGAGGGAGGTGTGCAAATTTTGGCAGAGATTGGTCCAACAGTGCAGATTTGTACACGGGACATACATATATATCTTCTTTATAATAGAATGCCAAGGTCTGTGTATCCAGTCTCTCTGAGCAATCTGATTGGTAGTTTGGCTTTGGTGATGTAACAAAAGAGAAAGTGAGGGCATATGAGCAATAGAGAGAGAGTCATCTTCAAAGACATTAAGTATAAAACCAGATGGGAAGTGAGAAAGGTCTCACAAATAATGAAAGAGTATGAGACGCATGCTTTATTGGAACATTCTCATGAGAGACAGCACCAGAGAAGAGGCATTCACACATGCAAATCTGGAGGAAAGGCGTGGAAGATGCACAAGAAAGCAAGAGATATCAAACCTTTTTAGATTATACAATTACCTGTCTGTAAGAGGTACAGTGGCTAGTATATATGTACATGTTCACGTCCGTTTGTAGAGGGGACAACTAAAAATGGCTCTAGTGACTGTAATTCTACCACCACTCCAAGGGCTGGCGCTGTGTCCTAATGCCCTTTTCTATTCCTTCCTCCGCAGACCAGATGATTGATGGCTATAACATCTCTGATGTCACTTCTGGTGTACAGCCACCTGGACCCACCTCTTTTTGAGGGAAGGACCAAAATCCGGAAGCTCCACCATCTTTGGCAGTTCTGCTGTAAATTTGTGTCTATAAACACATCTCCATAATTATTGCATATTGTTTTTTCTTAGTTTTTGCAAATCAGTTATATGGGGCGACCACTCTTTATCGTTGTTTTCTCCTTCTCTTATATATACAGTATAGCACATATATAGCACATATATATATAGCACATGCAAGCACACAAGCATACATACAAATTTTTTAAGTGCTTCAGGGAACGTGTAAGTGAAGATAGCTGACTACACAAACACAGATACACACGCACACCACAATAGATCTGTAAAGGTCAACATGAATAGCGGCCTTAAACCACTCCTGTACTAACCTGTCTGTCTGTTTTTCTAGTAATTCATTTGACTCAATTCATTTAGTATTTTTTAAGTTATTCATTTGATTCAATTTCCTGCATTTTTTCTCTATGTTTATTTATGAACTTCTACCTTAATCTGCTTATATAATATGCTACTGTGCCTGTCCGTTTGTCTGTCCAGGATTTTAAATCACCTGTAGCTGGCAAACTGTTTGACCTATTGACATGAAATTTGGTACACATATACTACATGACCTCTACTGTCTGCTGTGATGATTTTTATTACTCTTTATATTTTTTTTTTATTTTATTGTAGAATCAACTCTCGGCGCATGTGTATGGGCACTGTTCTTATCCCTTCCACCGTCTCTGTCACTTCCCCTGCCTCTTCATATCTTAAATCATTCTTGAGGCGGATTGACCACTTAAGTGCCAGCTTAAGTGAAAAATTAAAGAAAAACGCAACACAAACACTGACTTAATCAGTTTTAACGCGAAAAGATGCCGACAGAAGAAGAGAAGAAGCGGCCTACTAGGGCGGAGAAAACAAGAGCTGATCACGAAGCAGCAAGCGTATCAACCTCTGAGCAAATAAATGTTAAACGTATAGAGAATTAAAGGTAAAAGTCAAGTGTATTCACTACACGTTATTGTGCAGTATGCTGTTACTGGTAAAAGGATAATTAACTGTGTGTCTGTCTGGTTGCTCTGCCTTTATAATTCCAACAGATGGCATTCCATCAGATAACAAACATGTGTTATAATAAAATGCATTGCATCTGTCATTCCATCAGATGGCATGTCTCAAACATTTGTAGTAATGCTTTTTATTACTACAACTGCTTGCGATGCACCATTTGTTGGAATGAGAAATGCAACTCATTTTATTAGAACACCTCATGTCTTTTTCTAAGCCGCTTAATCCAAAGCACGGTTGTTGGGGGACATTGGAGCCAATCCTAGCTAGCCTACGGTGCAAGGCAGCAACAAACCTTGGATTGGGCACCAGTCCACCATAGTGTTTATTACAATAACCATTACAAAATATATTACAATAGATGGTGCACAGCAAACATTAATGCTGAGGTCTACGTTGATTGCTTAGATTTCAAACCATCTTAGATGGGTAGCATATATATATATATATATATATAAATATATGCATTTAGTATGAAAAATTAAAGAAAAATGCAACACAAAACCCAAACGCATCATTGTACAAAAAAAATTGGTTGCAATTTTATTGTAAAATTTCCATTAAGTGACTTCCTGCGGTATCGCCAAAAGGTAACTTACGTGGATTTGCTGAATAGACCATTCCATACTGATTTTTTTGATGTTACATTTTGCTTGTGGTTTTGTTTATTTTGTTAGGTTCACTTTTTTTTTTTCTGGTTAGAAAACTTCCAGTGCCAGGCTCTTAAAGCATTAATTCCCAGAAGCTGGATGATTGAATTGACCTACTTCAATTATTGCTCATTAAATGTGTTCAGAATAAAACGATCGCGGATAGCTTGATTAGAATTAGGATAAGTACTGGTTTCTAAACATTTAATGACACCAGCACTTCCTTTCATGTAACATTCAGTGTTGTACAGCTTAACAGTCTGTACTTTCACTTAATTAGGCATCGATGTTTTTGAGATTCTGGGTGGGGAGGATAAAAAGTTTCATTATTTTTCTTTTTAAATAAGCCAAATATGGCTTATTTCACCTTTGACAGCTTCAAGTGTTTATTATTCTCCTATTGAATTAGACAGACAACTAATTTAGTATGCATGCATTTTTAAAAGTATAATTACCTATCCCCCAAGAGGATAGAAAATCCATATGTTTTAATGGAAATTCAGCATCCCCTTAATTGGTGTTTGCCATGGACTTTATTCAAGCTGAAAAAACTATAGATTTTAAAATCAGCTTTTCATAAGCTAGCTTTTTAAGGAGCAAGATTTGTTCCCCTCTAATGAAGTGATTCTCTGATCAGTAGATTTTTAGCACAGTTTATTTATTTTGCTTTCCATTTGATTGGTAATTCACTGATTCTAGGCTTTCTTATGAATTAATATGTTTAGAATGTTGGTGTCAGTCTGTGAAATGTCCTCAAGCCTTTTTTTCATACAATAGACGTTAATTTCATCTTCTTTTTAAAACAATTGAACTCATACAACGAGGTTCAACTTAAAGTTCTAGATATAATTGTCATTCTACATTCTGCTACAGTATAACTGATAACAAATAATTTGCTTGAAGGCCGTTATGGAACTTCTGAAACTTGTGCATCCAACCATTCTTCCATTTTTAAGGCACTTATCCAGATCATTTGGTGAAACACTGGTCATGGCAGCAGTGGGAAGATGATTTGAGCTAACTCTGGATGGTCAGTTCACTCCTGTATACATCCACTGGCGGACAATTTACATTTTCCAAATGGGCAGTTGAGATGGAAGTTACCAGGAAGAAAACAACTCACACTGACAGGGGGAGAATATGCAGACTCCACACAAACAATGAACAGGCCAGGGTTCAAGCCCAGGACTCTGAAGCTTTAGTGTAGCAGCACTAAACCATATGCCACCCACAGAATATCTATGAGGAAGCTAAATTATTATTGGTTTGAATGGAGGTAGTCAGCCAAATTCCTCCAGGTAGGAGCAACACATAAAAAGAGTCTGGACTGAGATGTGATGCCATGTAGAAGTGGTGACACCAGATGCCATCCGTTAGCAGAACTGAGTGGGCGAGAAGGAGCATAGAACTTCACGAGTGCCTCATTATACACAGATGCTGACCTGTTAGATTGGATAAAATTTGATTAGATAAATGTTATTAATTTAGAAAATTTAGATATACTGTATACACCAGCAGCTCATAAAAAAAGAAATAGACTCACAGGAGAAATAATACCGTCAATTGACAGATCAATCAATCAATAAATAAATAAATACTTTGCAGAAACAGCAAAATGAATACAAGTGAACTTAAAGAGTATCGGCATGTAATTAGGGAAGCCAGGAGGAAGCATTGATTCGCCTGATAGCAGCTGGCAGAAAAGACCCCCAGAGGTGCTTCTTAGCACACCATAGAGGAATGAGCCTGTAGCTAAAAGTGATCCAAGAGAGCACCTCCTCGATGAGATGGAGGGGACTTTACATGATGGCATCCAATTTTGCCACAATTTACTTTTGCACAATAGCTTCCAGTATGTCCAGGGTTAGCCCTGTGATGGAGCAGAATTTCCTGATAAGTTTTTTGTAGGTATGTTTCATCGTTTGAACTCGAGTTGTTTCCATAGGGACCACAGAGTATAACACTACTATGGACTGACAGAATATTTCCAGCAGCTTGCTGCATACATCAAAAAACTCGAGTCTCTTTAGGTAGTACGGTCTGCTCTGGGCTTCTTTTAAAGCCCCACTGGGTCGTTAGACCAGTCCAGTCTGCTCTTCATTAAAATCCCCAGGTATTTGTAGCTCTGCCTCCTTTCCACATTCTTCCCCCTAAATGGTCACAGAGACACACCGGAAGTCCAAAACTGCTGATTTTGAGCAGTATGTTTTCTCTGCACCAGAAGACAAAGTCTTCCACAAGCATCCTGTAGGTAAGCATCGAGGATCTGAACTTAATGTGTGCTACTGCATGATGGCAGTGGAGTATCTAAAATAATGAGTAACATGCACCCGTCTTAGCTTGTTGAACACGAGATGTGTCACAGGGTTTTGAATCATCTACAGCGGCTTAGCAGTGGACGCAGATATCCCTGCCAATAAGAGGTTGCAGTGGTCAAGACATGACAAGACCAAAGACTGAACTAGAGGTTGTGCTGCATACTGATCTCAGATATGATCTGATTGTATAGGTGTTACACAGAGTTAATGTGAATGGGTGAAAGATGTCAATTAAACTTAGCTGTTCATCAATAATTACCTATTACCTGACTTGGTGGGTGGAAGTAATGATAAGCCAAGCTTTATGGACATAGAAGGACTTGCTGGGGTAGTAATGAGTTCTTTGACAGACTGAGCTGGAGATGGTGATCATTCATTAAATCTGAGATTTTTCACTGCAGCCATGTGGATCTTTGGAGGGAATGACAGGCACAGCTAAAAATCATTGGCATAGCACTGATATTAGAATCCAGATGACTGTATGATACGGCCTAGTGAGGTGTTGTACAGAAAGATGAGGAGAGGACCCAGCTCAGATACTTGTAGGCACCACTATGCTTGTCTCTCGTCTCTCCAGGACACATGGCTGGATCTTTCTGCGAGGTTAGAATTCAAATTATCTGACATCAGTCCTAGACATCCCTGTGTCAGAAAGGGTGGCAAGGAGGATCTAAAAGCTGAGACAAAAGCAGAAGGAAAATGAAGGAGGATGAGGATTGCTCTCTTCTCAATATTCGTAACATTGAATTAAACTGTGTACATGTTTCTTGATGCAGAAAAATGTTTTTGCAGTATTGATCAGGAAGAATTAATGGTGACTTTCATTATGAAAAAAGAACTTTAATGAGTCAGGTCTGAGTCAGTCAAAATCTGTACAATTACGGGATCTGGCTGAGAAAACTAATCACACATGGCAGACATTGACAGCACTATTTACTAAACACTCACTGTCATGTCTTAATGCTTACAGAGAGGTGAGTAATTAAGCTATTGTCTTAGATATTCATCAAATTTACATTAAATTTACATCTATTTATTTAGCTAAAACTTTTATGCAAAGCATCTGATAGTACAAATTAGAACAAAATTCCCTTTAATTGTATAGTATGAGCACTGGCAGGTTAAGTAAATCACCAAGTGTTATGGAGGGGACTTATGATGTGGATTAAACAGACAACCTTGTGATTCACAGTCCAAGACCTTAGACACCAGAGGAAACCCAGCCTATTTACATTTTCTTGTCACATTACTTTCATGAATGAAGAATTATCCCCTTTCTCTTCATTTTTTTAACACATATTCATAGTGGGTTGGAAAATGCATATTAACCTAGACGAGGGAAAATACAGTGAAGCAGAAATAGGATTTTGAATCCTCTGTGTTTTAAATAATTAACATTTTACTACACAAAATGAGACACAGTAAGCATTCTTTGAAGAATTAATTAACTAGTATGGCTACCACGAATGCAATTTACTTACTTTACAGGCTTTACACTCTTCTATAAATGTCAGACACAATTCATTCATCTTTACGTTTTTATTTCCTCTTCTTCCTGTGTAGGGGTATGTCAGTCCCAGAAGTACCAGTCAGCTCTTGAATTGACTGAATTGAATGCCAGGGAACTGCAGAATGTAAGAAGACTGGAAGTCTGCTCCCATAACAAATGTGGACATCACATATGCTAATAGTCTGATGTTGGGTTTTTGGAGGGAGATTGGTGCCCATATTTAGTAAGTGTCTCAGAATTACTGTTAGGAATTACACTAAAAGTCTCACTAGGATATGAATTTGTCCTACTTCAGAGTAGCATCGTACACCCTCTCCCAGAGAGCAGGAGTTCACATTTGAGAATTAATGACATCACAAGTCACAAAATGGCACTCATGTAGGTGTTTTGTAGTTTTCATCATAATGAGGTTTGTAGTTTTCCCAAACTAACACTAAGGCTTCATCACTAAGATAATAAATAATAATAATAATAATAATAGTCAAAAAGTAAGTGAAGGTAAACATAATAAGGTAGAATATTGTGCTAAGCTGCATGTAATAGTTACCACTTTGAAACAACAAGAAAAATACCATAACTAGCACCGAGATAGAAAGGAAGAAACATGTACACCAAATTAGAGCAAAGCCTCATAACAGGTGTTAGGGTCATCAGGATCCAGACCTGAGAGGGTCGTGCTCCTGAGGTGGTCAGCAAACTGACCGAAGGGGTGGGAATACCTGGAGAAGCTGGCTTCAAAACAGCCCTTTGAATGTGTTTTCCGGCTGCTAAGCCAATATGCCAAATTTCTTGGCCAGCACTAAGCCTCAGTTTTAGACTATGGGCTTTGGTTGGCTCACAGAGAGAAGAGAGTGGCAAATGAGTTGTCTCTGATCCCGTGGGAGTGAGGTGGCGAGTATGAGCAGGAACAAAGCAGCTAGGTGCATGTGTCGCCACTGAAGAAGTGACTAGCAGGATTTAATCCTCATCAAAGAAACCAACAGTCCTTTTTAGGACTATTCACCAGAAATGACTACTCTTTTATTCACCAGTGATTGCTTTATATTGGGCTTTCTGGTCATGTTGGGTAGTGGAATGGTGTTAACATTTATTTGATGTATGAGAGATAGTACTGATTGTATTTTTGACTAATTTGTCTCCGTTATTATAATGTGATTTATAGTAGACTCCAGCTTGCTCATGACCCCACCCAGGATAAGCAGGTTTTGAAAATTTATGGGTGGATGGATGAATGACAATAAAAAGATGTGTATTCATCAGCTGAACATCTCAAGAGGCAACCAATAGGGTTGAAGCTCCTGACTGGAATGCAAAGGAGCAACCTCAAAGAACCAACTCCATCCCTGGAAGACACTGAAAAGAAACGTTAAACAGTCTCCATGACCCAGCCTTCTGCTTTCAGGGCATCCTTAAAGACACGATAGAAGGAGATGACCAAAAAAAGCCCAAGATTTAAAGTCACATAGTTGATGAAACACTGAACATTGTTTAATATTTAATTAGGTACAGGAGTAACACAAAGAGGATGATCTCTTTCTTGTGTGTTTTTTGTTTGCCTTACACTGTGTTGCTGCCACAATATGCACTGCATTTTTAACAACCATTGCTTAATATGACTGTGAAATTGCCAGAGGCGTTAACTGATGCATGACTCTATGCTTAGATATTGCTCCAAAGCTATCATGAAGTTGCTCATGAAAGCTCCAATATCATCATGAAGTGCTCACAATTCAACCACCATTACCTTAATCAAAGATAATGATGAGACAGCCAATTGAGAAGAGATCAGGCTCCTGTCAGAGCAGTGTGACGGCAATAACCTCTTTCTGAATGTCAGCAAGACTAAAAGATATTATCATTGATTTCAGGAAGCAACAGGTAACCTTACCCTACCCCTAACCTTAAACCTAACCTAACATGTTTAAATTTCTGGGGCTTACCATCACTAATGATCTTACATGGACAGAACATACCACAGTAATCGTCAAAAGGTGATTATACTTTCTCAGATTTCTCAGGATGGCCCAAATGTTTTTAGCAGCCCTCATCCACTTTTATAAAGGTACTGCAGAGTCCAACCTGACAGGCTGCATGGTGTGCTGGTATAGCAGAAATTCAGCTAAGTACTGCAAGACATTCCAGCTGGTGGTGAAAGCATAGATTATCATTAGGTAATGTATACCATCTGTGTAAGACATATTTGCCAAGCACTATCTGGGAAAGGCAAGACAAATTATATACGATCCTGTATATCCCTGCATGGATATTCTTCTCCCTGTTTCCATCAAGCAGGCGCTATAAAACTATAAACACCTAAACTATGAGATTTTAGATCAGTTTCTACTCACGGGTAATTAGGCTGCTCAGCTGTCATATGTAATAAACAGCCTGTAATCAACTGAGTGAATTAAGTGCTACATCTGCGATTCTCACACACGTAATGTCATGTTTAGTGTTATTTACTTTGACTATTATTAATATTAGATTTAAGTTTCAGTTTATTTTCCTGATGTTTTATGTTGATTATTCCGTCTCCATGAAACATTAGGCAAGTCAAAATTTAGCTGTACAGTGTACATGCAACAATAAAAAGTCATTGATCTTGATGAACTCAGTAGTAGTTAAGTATACATTGTGGCACAGAAAAATAATATTTTGCAGGATAACATTATCTAGGTTATTTTTGTGATTTGGAGAGTATGATGTTAATTCAAAGCATTTTCAAGCAAAAAATTCTCTTTGTTGTCACTCTAATTCATAACCTTACACATGTGAAACTTTGTGGACATTGTGCAGTCATTAGTATTATGAGCTGATTAGGTTTTGGGTAAATTCCATTTATTTACTGTAGCTTTGAAATTTTAAAGTTCAACATTTTTTAAAGCCGGTACCAACAACAGTCAAACCACTTCTCAGAAGTTCAAAAAAATTGACATATGCATTTAGAACTTTGAAAAAAGCACTTTTATGAATTCTGAGTTCAATCCAAAGCTTGAGCTTTGATCTTTTGACGTTAAAAAATTTCAAACACAGTAGTCATAGCAGCTTAAATATAATTGTAAAGAATCATTGATTTCATTTTATACTTTTATTACATTTTATACCTTTATTAAATTGTCTGTTTGCAGCATGTACACTTATATGAAAAAGTAAAACAAGGCATTTTTCTTCTTTTTTTTAAATATATACTGTATGTGGATATATTAAGATTTGATGTTCATTTAAACAGTGTCTATAGATAAAGGTGATCTGATATGACAACTATCATTACACATTTACATTTTGTAGTCCATTGGATAACTTAAATAAACATAAATGCAAATTTTACATGTGAGAAATGTAAGTCCTCTCCTAAATTTATCACTACATCAAATATCTAAAATTAGACTCATGAGCACCAGATCAAGTGCAAATGATCATAACAACAGTAGAGTGTTGGCATTGAGTTTGGTTTGCTCTTTGTTGTCAAAGTGTGCCTTATTACCATGCCAAGATAGAAACAGAAGAGATTTCGAAAGATCTCCAAACAAATGGAGGTCAACCATTCCACTCTCCAGAACATCATCTACAAATTAGGAAGCTTTCAAACAACTGCCAACTTGACCAAGCCAGGCTACCACAGCAAGTTCAGCCTGAGACCAAAATGCAAGATGCTGGAAGAAGTCACTTAAAACCCCAGAATGTCATCAGGGACCTACAAGTGGCTCGTGCCACTGTTCATTTCAAAGTACAAGAATACCAGGGGCCTCATGTATAAACGGTGTGTATGCACAAAAATGTTGCATATGGCCGTTTCTACATTCACATTGCAATGTATAAAAACTAAACTTGGCATAAAGCCATGCACATTCTCAAGCCAATCCATTGTGTACGCAAGTTTTTGGCTTGGTTTTGCAAACTGACGCCACTCACCGTCAAAGCAGTGCTACTGTTCCTGTGTGGTTTCCCTTTATTTTTTAGATTCACATACCTGACGCGGCTTTATCAAATACACTGAAATTAACCACATATCGTTTATTAGTTTAAGGCATCCGATTATAATCAACTTGTAACAATATAATGGTGCAGGGAATGGTCAAACTATTCCAAATACCATAGCTGCTTTAGTGTTGTTATTCTCAAGTACACCTCTCAGAGTATTTTAACTCGCTGTATCTGAGTGTGGAATCACAGCTGTACAGCAGCTGATTAGTAAGAGGATTATTGGGATACAGCATTTACCACATGCTGCCTCAGCCATGCGCACAGTTGATTTGAACTGCTTCCATACGGCAAAAGCTTCAGAGCCTTTCCTGTGGGGACCTCACGGTTCACAAATAGTTTCATCCCAAGAGCTCTGAACACATTCAATCAGTCTATCAAGTGCTCCCGGTAGAACTGTTTGTACTTATAAGTACAATTACCTCACTGTAAATTTGCACTGCAGTTGTAATATTACACAATCTGACCACTTTATGAACCATTTCACTATCTGCACTATATGTACATGTATATTGTACTTATGGTTTCATATGGTGTATTTTTCATAGTTTTTTCTTTATTGTATTATTATTATTATTGTTATTGTTATTTTATCATTTTACAGAAAAATAAGTTTATGGAGGATTTGCATATTGAATCTCATTGTACCATACAATAACAATAAAGGAATTCAATTCAAATCAATAGAAGAAAGCGTGTATTTACAGATGATGACGGCTGGCTTCTAAGTCGATTTTGATTTCCAAGCTCTATCTTCTTGGAGCTCTTGATATTTTTAAGATGAAATGCAGTAAAGTATGTATATTACATTATACAGATAAATGTTTAATTTCATTTAAATTTTGTATACTGTTAATAATTAAACACGTGAGGGTGCGGTGGCGCAGCGGTAGCGATGAGCTGGTCCCCCATTCAGGGACTGTTCCTGCCTCGCGCTGTATGCTTTCTGGGAGTGGCGCAACCCTGGATGGATAGATGGATGAAATAATTAAACATGTACTATGAAGATATTTAAATGTTCCCTAAAAGTTTTGAAGAATCAACGTTCTGATCTTACAGATGGCTTGACATTTATTGTAGAGCTTGTGTGGCGATTGGTTACTTGGAGAAAGAAAAGGAAGGACAGGAATTGGGGGTTAGTACGTTTGAAAGATACAGTACTGCAGCAATATATTACTGCATCGAGGGTCGCGCACAGTGCAGCAAGCATCTTGCGAGAGGTAGGAACAATCTCTGGACAGGGCTCCAGCTTGTCGCTACCACGGTGCCACCGTGCCCCCATGTTTAATACATGCTTTAATCCATATCATCATTAAAATGATATCAAATTTACAGTATTTAAATTATTCGGAGAGCTGTAATATCATGAATTTAATGTATTATGTGTCCTGTCAGCGTAAGAGAAAGCCCGTTTGAGAAGCACATGATGATTTACACACATAAAGCACATAGAAGAACACATAGAATACGAAGCATTTAAGGTGCTACATTAGTTACGATGGGATTTGAGAAGCTCTAGTAAATTAAACAATTTTAAGATGACGTTTATGATGTTCTGCTTTAATGACGAAATAAACTACCTGATTAAAGTGGAAATTTTGAGATTAAGTTGACATTTCAACCGTTTTTTTCCATTGTGTCCCTATTTTTTTTCTTTTTTTCTCTGTACCCTAATACACTTCCATATGACACTCAGACGGTGGGCTACAACTCGGCTTTTCACTGCGACTTTGATATCTGAGCACTTCTTATATATTTTGGGCACTGTGCGACTTTGTGAACTTGAACTTTCGAGTTTCTCCGACACCCTATGTCACTTGATCAACTTCCTTTTGTTGTTTATACCACTGCTTAAACCAACAAATAGTACGTTTTTCCTTGCCTCCACTTGGTATTCATTCATATTCTTCTATTTTTCCTGTGCATTTTTCCATTGTCTTTTCACACAATGCTGAACTTAAGGGCTATTTATATTGATTTGCATCTTCAAAGAAACGTAATTCTTGGAGAAGTCAGGGTGGGGCAGCAGGCGCGTGCATGTGCGTTATATTTCACCCTGACAGGGATTTATGTAGAGGAAGAACATAGAAGTTGGCATACGCACAGATTTATGCATCTGAACTTTTTTGTGCGTACGCTCATTCCGGTTTTTGTCCATACGCCATGTTTTAGTGTGAATTATATGCACACTATGCACACCCCAGGAGTTCTGAAACAATGTGCTCTGGAAGACAAGGCAAAAATAGAGTTATCTGGCCATGGTACCAGAAGACATGTTTGCTGAAAACCAAAGACAGCATTTGACCAGAAGAACCTGATGCCGACTGTAAAGCATGGTGTTGAAAGTGTTCTGGTTTGGTTTTGCTATGACAGCTCACTGTCATACACTCCACTATGAATTCTTCTTTGTACTAGAAAGCACTTAAAGATAATATAAGACCATCTGTCAGAAGACTGAAGCGCAACCAAAGTGGAACGTGGAATGTGACAGTGACCCTAGATACACAGAGGAATGGCTGAAAAGAAATAAATGGAGAGTCCTGGAGTAGTCAAAGCCCGTATCTGATTCCCATCAATATGCTGTGGAGAGACTTGAAATGGACTGTTCATGCAGGTTACCCATCAAACATCACAAAATTGAAAAGATTCTGTATGGAAGAGTGGAAAACACTTTCACCCAGTCAATGTCAGAGACTGGTGGGCAATTATAGAAAATGCCAACTTGAGGACTTACTTTTTCCACAGATAAAAAATGGCATATGTGCTCATTGTTCCTTGAAATTACTGCAAATACACATGTTCATAGTTTTTCCTTCCAGTTATATCACCAGTGGTTTAATTAAGATCAAATCTTGCTATGTCCAAATATGTCATAAAAGAGAAAAAAAACTCATGGGGTGTATGAACTTTTCCACATTGACTGTGGCTGCTTTTTTTGTTGTTAAAAACAGGTTTCTCTACTTTGAGGTCAGAACTATACATATTTACTTTATAAGTTGTGGTGCATTTAACTCAAAATGCTACCGCAAGAATTATTACAAAACATGGCAGTACAAACACTTAACGCAAAGTTCTTAAGTCCCTGCACTGGCTTCCTGTTAAGTTTAGGGCAGATTTCAAAGTCCTCCTTTTAAAATATAAAGCCTTAAATGGCCTTGACCCTGCTTACTTATCTAAGTTAACAAACTGGCACACACATTAAGATCTCAAGATACCAGATTATGATTCCAAGGATTAATTAAATAATATTTGGAGGTTGAACTTTTAGTGACGGGGCCCCAAAGCTGTGGAATTTTCTGCCTTCTATTATTAGAGGTGACTCTTCAGTGTCAGCTTTTAAATTCCAGGTAAAGACTCACTACTTCAGTTTAGCTTACCCCGACTAGAGCTGCCGATTAGCTGTGTATACTGCATGTCAGTTATTAGTCATTAATACTAAAATATAAGTAATTTGATATTTATAAACTGTTACTAACACTTCCCTATTCTGTTTCTCTACTCAATATTCTCATGTGGCACTAGGCATCACTACTGTACTGCCAAATTGTTTGCCTGCCTATGGAAAAGTAATCTCTAATAGAGGAGCACTGGAATCATTGGTTGGAAGGATCCTTTCATCAGCTTGGCCAGCACAGCACTGACTCAGCTGTAAAATGGTCAGTAGTAGGGAGGCAGCTTGCTGGCCGAGGTCTCCAGGACTCTGACTGTGTCTGGCTTGTCTGACTCATTTCTACAATCTGGCCGTTGTTCTGTCAATTAACTGATGGACAGATATTTTTAATTTTCATTTACGTTAATTAGTTTCTATTTTGTTTTTGATGTATTTAAACAAATTTGTATCCTCACATGTGAAAGTTCTGTATTTTGTCAGTGGTATCATTTATTCTTGCATTTTGCCTTGAGAGCTGTCACTGGGCTCTGTGCCTGGACTTGGTGAGGAGCACTGTGCAAGAACTAAGTCATTCATGTTATTGTACTGTACTTCTGATGGCAAAGATAGATTTGCCACTGAGCTCTGTGAAGAGGTTTTCTTGTGTTCTGTTTTGAGTCTTGTATTGGACAAATTTTTTGACAACCAATGCACAACCAAACCTACCTGGAAGGGGGTCTGTCTTTAAACTGCCTTTCCCAAGATTTCTTCCATTTTTTTTCCCCTACAAGGAAATCACAGAGAATAACATCTGGGGGACGGTCAAAAAACAGGGTCTGTTAAAGCCCATTGAGGCATTCGCTGTGCGATTTTAGGTTATGCAAGAAATAAATTGTTGTTTTTCTGGCCCCCGAGACAATGTCATCTGCATGAAAGAGGGTGTGAGATTCTAAACCGTCTCTGATCTCTGATTTTTTACATCTTAAAGAAACCGTTTGTCATAAAATTCACATAGATGTAGGTGACTTAATACATTAACTATTAAGACAAAAAATAAGTTAGTTCAAATAATTCATGCATTTAGTTAACGTAACAAAACCTGTTTTTTTAAATATAGATTTCCTTTAAAAGAGACTAATATGTAACAAATAGACAATAATGTCATTGTAGGTTTCATATAAACATGGAGAAGGTTGTGCTGGATTTTTATTACAGTTTATCAAGGGTCTTACTGTCAAATTACATATTATGCAGAAGTATGCATAAATAAAATACATTTTCTGAGTTTTTTATTACTTAAGAACTTCAACTGCTATATCTTTTATACCCAACTAACAAGAATATTGTTACTGTAATTAAAATTAGAGTCTATGTTTAATAAAGTGACTCATGTTGTTGCAGAATACTCTCTTAGCTTGTATTTGTGACAATTAAGAATGAATAATGAAATGTTTTATTTTTGAGAAATATCACCACCTTGCATCTTTTTCTTGAAAATAATAAACATATGAATTAAAACCTGACTTTGCGGCATAATTGAAAGCCAACAAATAATTATAATTAAGATGGAAACAGTTGTGCTGATGACAAGAGACACAGATATAAAAACACTTAAGGAGTCTTGAGAAACCCGTGTTATTATTGCAATTGACATTTGGCAGCCCCAAAGAAAAGCTGATTGTGTCATGTTTGTTCTAGTCAGAGTCACATCAAGGAGACTTCTTTTTTTCTATACCGTTTATTATCATTTACATGCAACTTATTGTTCCACTTTTTTAATTGTGTGCCTAGTGAAAATAAACTGGAATATCATCTTGGCAGCTTTATTTACAGTATGTACCACTATCTACTGCCAGAAAGAGTGCATTCTGAAAGTATTTAGGCCCCTTAACTTTCTGCACAATTTATTGTGTTGTAGATTTAATTTTAAATGGATGCATTAGCCGTTTATGTCCATCAATGTACACTCGATGATCCATACTGACAAAGTGGAAACATGTTATCAGAAAGATCTGCAAATTTATTAAAAATGAAAAACTAAAATCTGTCATTCATGTAAAGATTTAGACCCTTTGTTGTGGTACAGTATATGCTGATTGGCATCCCTGAGATGGACTCTGTTCTTTTGCCTGGCCAGGAGGACAGGGTAATAAATGGTCAGAGGCAAGACATTCCCTGTCTAAGCCAGAAGGTGGGCAGGCCATGCCAACATGGGGGCGATGAATTGATGGACTCA
This sequence comes from Polypterus bichir lapradei, assembly GCA_026402145.1. Taxonomy (NCBI): domain Eukaryota; kingdom Metazoa; phylum Chordata; class Cladistia; order Polypteriformes; family Polypteridae; genus Polypterus; species Polypterus bichir. Next base: position 86,504,640 of record JANRMT010062837.1, on the reverse strand, counting down.
GAGGGTTAAACCGAAGACTATTTCCCATCCGGGAACCAGGGTGGTGGAGGCGCATGGGAAGACAGCCTTCAAAGTTTGAATGCTCCCCCAGTACACTAGATGGCAGCATTTTTGAATCAATGTACCCATACACATACCCGCAAGCTGTGTTGGGAACTATAGTCCCATTGGGCATCTCTGCTGGGTTCTGTAGGTGCTGCCAGGAGGAGCTGCGAAAAGTGGCTATCCCTACGTTATCGTGCTTCTGCAGATGAAAGTGTGATCTGCATCCTGTTTCCTAAAGTCTATGACCATTTTGATGATTATGGTAACATCAAGGGAGAGATTTTTGTCCCTGTACTAAAATGTCAAAAGGAAAATACCTTCTATGTAAACCATTCCATCATTTCTGATTATCAGGCCGATATAGGCGGTGTCTTCAGAAAATTTAAGGATGGAGTTGAAACCTTGTTTGACCGTTCAGTAATAGCAGAACGAGGAGCATATTTGGGGGTTCAGCACACTATAGTATGGGGTGTCTGCTTTGAGGATCAGTAAGTAGGAAGTGAAGCTGCCAATCTGTACATGTTGAGGTCTAAATTTACGGAGTACAAGAGTATGGCACGAAGTCATGAGTCTTACCAGAGTAACACAACTTTCTCTTTATTTGGTCTATTCAGCAAAGAAAGCTCATAAAAATAAATTGTTCCAAAATAGTTTTCTTCTGGTCTTTTTTCTATGCCTCAAAAATGTAATATTGTTGTTTTTAAATAGAATCATGGTTCACTAATTGCAAGGCATTCAGAATGTAATTGTCCTACTGAATTGTCTAAATTGTATTTTTGTTGGTCAACAGTGACAGAAGATATTTTAGAACATGCTAAAGGGGCGATGGTGCAAAGAGACGTAATCATCATCCTGTGGGGCTTTTTTTGCTCCACAGTCTTATATAGAAGGTATAGAAACATCTATAAGTGTTGCAATTGATTTGGAAAAAAGATTTATTTATTTATTAGTAGCCACATTGGAGGAATATTTCAGACTATTCTAAATAAATATACAATATCTATTCTGGATAGGTACAAATGTCAGTTAAATTTCAAGGCTTATTTAATGCTGCACATGAAAGAGATAAATAATTGAATACACAAAATACATGCTGTACATTTTGTGACATATTTAATTAGTCACGCTCACATATTATTTTGTTGTTATTTACAACATTATACAAAATATTTATTTTATGTTTATTTTTATTCACTTTAAAAAAGGTCTAAAATTTGCATTCCTACCTAAAAGTACGGCATTTTTCTGAAAGGAATACATTTTTCAAGAGAGATTTTCTTCATCCTAACTGGAAGGGACCTTTTGTTTTATCGCAAAATATGGCAGCAAAACTGCCTGGCTGACTGATTAGAACACCATCCAGGTGGCAGTCTTGTGTTCTTAAATTGTTGTTTATCTCACCTGTTAAAATCCTGTAGCTGTTACCCAGAATCCCCGTTATGGGGCATTTTATAAATTCAGTCTTGATACAAACATTACATTACTTGATAACCACACAACTAAGGGGCATAAGTAGACCAAGAGAGTAAACCAGATCTTGCACCAGGGGTAACTATAATAGTAACTTAATTCAAATTAAAACAAAAAAAATATATCACCAGTTCAGAAACATCTTTGCAGTTTTAAATGCTGCTTATCAAACATTTATTCTCTTAGAAATAAAGTTGCTTTGGTATACAATATTATATTAAGTACAAAATTTCACTTGTGTCTTCTCAGTGAAACCTGGCTTAGTAAATCTGACACTGCCTGATAGCCGAGGCACCAAACGGATACAAATTCCTTCATAAGTTTCGAGATACTGGTCAAGGAGGTGGCCTTGGAATAATTAATTGTGACAAAATGCAAACCACTTCAAAAACTTTAGGCAAATTCATATCCTTTGAGTCCCTCATTTTAAATATTAAAACAGATTCCAGCACAATTGTAGTGTATGTTTTACTTATTTGTTAAACTCAGTAGGATGTTGTTAGATTGTCAACAATTCAACTGACAAACATAACCACACTTTACACCAAATTAGAAATTAAAATCTAAGTCATACTTTATTAATTGAAGTGTTTTCTGAGGACTACTTAATTAAATATCATTTTGTTCTGCCCTTACCAGTACATTTACAGATTAAAACAAAGACAGTGCTCATCTAGTTCGTAACTCTACTTCAAAATTTGTAGATATTTTAAGTAAGCCAAGTGTAATTGTGGACAACAATTTAGATCAGCAAACTTGAACTTATAACATGACTTTAACAGAGACTGTGGATACAGTGGCTCCCCTTAAAGTAAAAGTGATTAAAGCACATTGAAACTTACCCTGGTTTAACGAGAGCAACCAAGCTGTAAAATTAGAGTGTGGAAAAGTGGAGCATAGATGGAAAGCAACAAAGCTGCAGGTCTCTCAAATTGCATGCACAGAGAATATTAAAAAATACAAAAAACTCTCTTGAAAGTCCACTGGAACTACTACTCTAAAATAATAGATGATAACAATGACAATCCTCATGTACTGTTTAGAACAGTGGCTAATCTAACAAATTGGAATTTAGTGTTACAGTGCAAAATACTAACAGACATTAGCAGTACAGACTTTATGAGCTTCTTTAATGAGAAAATCACAAATTTAAAATCCCAGATCTGAGCATCACAGTGCAAACCTAATACTGCCTTGGGAAACCCTGTCTTGCCTTGAATACATCACTTAAGAAATTTTAATCTTGTAACAGAACAGGAAGTTTAATTTCTAAAATGAAAACTAATAATTAGATCTTTGCCAACAAAACTGGTAAAAAAACTCAATGGATGTTCTTGCTGCACCTATTCTTAGCCTCATTATTAATACAGTAGAGTCTTGCTTATCCTACCTTCTCTTATCCGACATTCCGTATTATCCGACGTCTCACCGCAAAAAAAAACCCAAAAAAAACGCTTCAATCGGCAACAACAACTGCAAGTCGCGAGCGTGAGCGTAGTCTATTTTTTGTTGCTCCCGACTCTACCACAGCTAATTACAGTGGAACCTTGGTTTATGAGCATAATCCGTTCCAGAAACGTGCTTGCAGTCCAAAGCATTCGTACAGTATATCAATGTGAATTTCCCCATAAGAAATAATGGAAACTCATAAAACTATTCATATAAAAATGATTAATATAAAATATAAAGTAAAAATACAAAAAGCAAATTAACCAGCACTTTACCTTTGAAAAGAATCATGGCTGGTGTGAGTGAGTTTCTAAACTCTTGTGGGATTCCACCCAATGGGATGACACGCGGAAGAGCGTCCCAAAGCAATCGCAGTCTCCCAGCGCTGTAGCAGTTCGCCATAAAAGCGAATCCGAAAATATCGCAGACATGCTGTAAGCGCCTGCCGTTGATGGGTGATACAAGGAACAAGGAACATTATAAATGCGCAGGGCACAATATTACTTTCCCCTGACCCTGCCTGACTGTTGTGTCTGTGTATAGGAGAGCGGTAGATCCCGCTACAATAAATAACAGTGCTGTTGCTGTTTCAAGCTGAATAAAGCTGGTGTTGCTAAAGTACTGAGACTCAGCTTCGTGTTTTCGGGTGCAAGACGGGGACTCGCACTTCACAGCACAAACACACACACACACAGTCACAATGCTGTAGTAAACAGTATACGCTCGTACAGATGTTGACTATATGAATGACAGAGTTAAGGCTCTAGAAACTGCTATTAATTACACTGAGCAACAAGAAGAAGCTACAGGAATCAACATAATGATGATGCACAGATGGCACAGACTTGGCAGCGAACAAACGGCACTCGTCAGGAAAGCAGACTACGATCAATAATGTCTTTAAATCATCACAGGACTGAACTTTTTAAGTACAGTACATACTGTATTTAACTTCAGACAATTCTGTAACTAAGTTCATTTTTTCAGTTAATTTATGCTGTTGTTTTGTTGTAAAACATGATTATTAGGTTCGTTATGTGTAAAAGTATAACATAGTTTGATGTTTAATAGGCTTTTTCTTAACACTTCCCATTATCCAAAATTTTCTCTTATCCGACGTTCTACCAACCCGTTTATGTCGGATAAGCGAGACTGTACTGTAGCTCATTATTGAATGGCACAGTTCCAGATACATTAAAAGTGTCAATTATCAAACTACTACTTAATAATTATATTGATCGATTTCACATTTACCATTTTCTTTCTACAGTACTTGAAAAAGTAGTTGCCAATCACCTTCAGTCTCACTTTCCATACTTCACAATTAATATGAGAAATCATTTTATGCACTAGTCATAGTGCAGAAACGGCAATAACGTGTTGTAAACAATATTCTGAAATCCTCTGATGACGGAAATTCCAGAGTAATTATGTTGTTAGATTAATGCTTAACATTTGATACTATTGACCATTCTATTTGTTCTACACAGGCTGGAAACTGACATTGGGCTTACAGGCCCTATCCTTGCCTGGTTTAATTATTATTTATCAAATCGATTTCAGCATGTACAGTATAATAAGACAAAATCACAAAGAAAGTTTTTGGGGCACTCTCTATATCAGTGTTTCCCAAACTTGGTCCTGGGGACCCCCTGTGGCTGCAAGTTTTTGTTCCAACAAGATTCCTAATCAGTGACAACACCGGATAACATTGATCTCATTTAATTAGCTGGTATTATTTTTTCTTTCATTCAACATTCAGAAAAGCATAGCAGCATGATTTTTTCATTTATAAGACATTTAGAAATATGTCTGCTTTTGCTATAGATTTAAATGCTTAACTCTCTTTTGCTGATTTCATTATATTTTGCCCTTTCCGTGTGATGTTTTTCCCCTTTGTTGTATCTTAATAATGACAATTTAAAATGAGCAGATCAGACACACTGAATAATCAAAGGCTGCAACTACTTTAGCGTCAGACCCACTAATTAGTAAATAATGGATTAATTAAACAATTAGAACACCTTGAAAAGTAGAATGAAATTCAAGATGAAATACTGTTAAAAAGAAAAAAAATACATTATTCCTATATAACTGCTTGGTACATTTATATTTTTTTTCTTTTTAGCAAACATAGTTTTCTAATTTCTATATTGTTCCCTAAGGGAAATATAAGTTCACTTAATTAGCCCAGGAGTTCAATTAAAAACAGAAGCTGGTTGGAACAAAAAACCTGCAGCCACAGGGGGTCCCCTGGACCGAGTTTGGGAAACGCTGCTCTATATTAACAGACGTAAAGAACATAAAAAAATGTGTGTTAAACACAAAAAGGTCAAGTCTTTCTTAGGTTATCTAATCAGACTGTCTAAGATGGCATTTACGCTGGTTTTGAGGCTTTCTGGGAGAAAGTGGCGTGCTGACCCCGGAAGTGATGTCAAAGGTGGAATTGTGTCAGTCTTCCTTTCTGGTGAGGGGAAAGGAGAGAGAATGTTAATGAATGGTGCCATCTCGTGTCCGGGAGAATAATTACAATCACCAAAGCTCTTAAGCTGTTCCCTAAGTGCACGTGTGTGACAACAGAAATGTGTGAACAGTACTCCATCATTATAGACAGATGTGAGATATGGTGTCCCACAGGGCTCATTACTGGGACCTTTACTCTTTTCACTATATTTTTTCACTGGGAGCTATCATTAGAAAACATAATTTTAATTTGTACTTGTACACAGATGACATCCAGTTATGCCTTTCTTTAAGACCAAAAGACATTTTTCCAATGCTGTTTTCAATTAGATGTGTTACTGAGTTAAAGGAGCAGATGAATGAGAACTACTTGTTTTTGAACACAGACAAAACAGAAATGTTAATTATTGGTGGGAATAATGCTGCTTGCAGCAATATTTTTGTTATTATTGAACTCCATTGGAGTTGCAATTACTTTTACTGCCCATTTTGTAAATATGCAGGATACTGAGAAATTAATTAATGCAATTATTTCTAGTATGATTGACTACTGCAATGTGGTGTTCACTGGTTGTACATATTGGTCTTTACACAGCATTCAGTAAATTTAAAAGGGTGCTACAAGAATTATTACAAGAATAACAAAATATAAACACATAACTCCAGTTCTGAAATCCTAACACTGGCGTCCAGTTAACTTTAGGGCAGATTTCAAAATTCTCCTTTTAACATATAAAACCTTAAATGGTCAAGGCCCTTCTTACTTATCTTAGCTTATCATTACTTACCATCTAGATCTCAAGATGCCGGCCTGCTTATGATTCCAAGGATTAATAAAATAACAGTGGGAGCTCTTGCTTTTATTTACAAACCACAAAGCTGTGTAATGGATCTGCCTATTACTATTGCAGGTGCCCCTTCATTCTCAGTTCTTAAATCCAGGCTGACGACTCACTACTTCAGTTTAGCATACCCTGACTAGAGCTGCTGATTAGCTGTGCATACTATATTTCTGTTGTTAGTTATTAGTACTAAAATATAAGTAATACAGTATTTGTAAACTGTTGCTAACCATGCTAACCATCCCAGTTGTGTTTCTCTTCTTAGTAGTCTGATGTTGCACTTGGCTCCACTGCTCTACTGTCAAGTTGTTTGCCTGCCATGGATAAGTCATTTCAGATAAAAGAGCACTGGAATCATCGGGTAGAAGGGTCCTTTCATCACATTGTGCGGCCCAGCACTGACTCAGCTATGAGTTGGGGAGAGGCGGCTTGTTGGCAGAGATCTCCAGGACTCTGACTGTGTCTGGCTTAGCTGATGGATAGATATTGTTGTTTTTCATTTATGTTAAATGCTAGCTGGTAGTTAGTTTTTGATGTATTTGAACAAATCTGCATCGTTGTATGTGATAGTTTTGTATTTAGTGAATGGTATAATCTATTTTTGCATTTTGCCTGGCCACACTCTACAACTGCACTTGGTGGAGAGCACAGTGTAAAACCAAAGTAATTTGTATTATTGCATTGTATTTCTGAGGTGGTCATCATGATAGATTGCCCATCGAGCTCTGTGAAGATGATGACTAGTTTTCTGTTTTATTTGTTGTATTTACATCATTTTTTTACATAAATTGCACGCCCAACTTACCTGGAAAGGGGTCTCTCTCTGAATTGCCTTTCTCAAGATTTCTTCCATTTTTGTTTTCCTACAAGGTTTTTTTTATTTTTATTTTTATTGTCTTCTTAGAGAGTCAAGGCAGGGTGGTATTCAAAAACAGGTCAGGTGAATAGCCCATTGAGACATTTTCCGTATTATTTTGGGATAAACAAAAAATATTGTTGTTGTAGTTGTATGATGGTAGTCGTAGAACGCTTGCAGTAATGAGGTCACACAGCACACACTCCTAGTCATCCTGACTAGCAACAGCCTGCTAACGCCTGTAATAAAAAAATGGTGCTACATGTGTATGACTTTCTGATAGTATTTAGTGGGTAACACAGTTGATGATTAGTTCCTTTTTCTTTACTTGACAATTCTAAGAAATGCTGAGATTTTGTTTACCAGGCCCATATTCTGTTTCCTGACTTTGATTGTAACCTCACTGAAATTAGCTTTCTGTCACAAATATTACCAGTGATCAGCAGTCAATATTTTAGTATTTTCAGCAAAAATGGCAGAGGACAACTTTCAGTGAGTGATTAAGTTAATGTTACTGCTTTTAGCAGAAGAGTTGGATTCAAAGATCATTTTAATGAAACTTTCGTGACAGAAAATTGAAATGCATAGGACAGAATATAAAAAAAAAACAAAAAAAGATTATTTATTTGATAATTTGGGATTCTTCTACAATAACATATTTGACACCCAGCTGTGAAGATTTGCAGTAGCATGTATTGAATCCAAAGTAAGAGAATTCAAGCAACATCAAGCAGTTCAGGGTCATCTCACTCGTTAATGTAGAGGTCAAGAAAATGTTATTCCTGACAAAGTATCTCCAAGAGAATGGCCTTATTCACACCTGAGTGCTAAAGCTGAAGATTCCCAGAGTGCACTCAGAGGTTGTCATCCACCTTCACCAACTTACTTTTGATATTATGAATTTTTCTGTAGTATTTCCACCTCCATTTTGTTTGTTTATGATCGCCTCTATTTTGGTTATCCCTTCATTTGGACGATGTACAGTACAGGCCAAAAGTTTGGACACACCTTCTCATTCAATGTGTTTTCTTTATTTTCATGACCATTTACAGCACTCCATCACTCTCCTTCTTGGTCAAATAGCCCTTACACAGCCTGGAGGTGTGTTTGGGGTCATTGTCCTGTTGAAAAATAAATGATCGTCCAACTAACCTGACTTCTGCACAACACAACTGCTGGTCCCAACCCCATTGATAAAGCAAGCAATTCCACTAAATAACCCTGCAACTGTTTCATCAACTGTGCAGTAGTGTAGGGGAATGTAATTAGTAGACATTATATTTTTGTTGATGTGTTAAGAAGGATTATAGACAATGTAATTATGGTAAAAAAAAAATGCTTAAACTGTAAGTGCACTTTTTATCTTATTTGAACTTCTGTTCTCAATAACAGTTCAGATAGCCACATAAAAAAGGAAGTGTTAGTAGAGACAGCAGGCCGAAGGCTAAAATACCAAAAATGAAACTTACTGCTGTAAAAAGGACATCTGGCAAGATGAAAGGTCAATACATTAAATGGTAAACTGGTCATCTTTCTTGACTTTCCACATGTGTAAATGCAATGGTTATCTTTTTGCGTGCACACCTTGTGCACTGGTAATTATGCAGTCATTCAAAATGACATTGGTCAGAGAGAGACTAGGGATGTTCACGTTGGCATTGAGCTTTAAAAGGTCTGCTTCAAGCAGGAAGAAATATGAAGATCCAGGAATTAGGAGAATGAAGAATATAGCCTCTAGTTAGATCCATGTTATGCAACAATGTAACCTCAAAGAGACTGAACAGCACACACATTGGGTGAGTTTACCGGCATCATCTATGACAGTTCCTAAAAATCCAGGTTGTATCATTGATTTTGCCACAACAATTTACTTTTATTTGCTTTTGGCATATTAAGAATATTTAAGAATGCTAAAGACTATGAAAAGTCTATTGCCTGCTCCACTTTCTTGTATTTAGTATTTCTCTCTGTTGCCACCTGGAGTGTACAGTGATCCCCCGCTATATCGCGGTTCAGCTATCGTGCCCCCACTATATCGCGGATTTGTAGCCAGAATGTGCCCATGACTACAAAGGGTTCTCTCCTGATGAAATTTATCATTCAGCAGTGGACAAGGCAGTCAAGCTGGCTAAGTTGCTAGGAGGAGAAGGCTTCAATAACATGACACAAGATGACGTTAATGACCTCATCGATAAACACTCAGATCAAAGTGAGGGCCCTGTGGCATCGACTGGTTAGTGCGCTGGCCATTAACAAGGATCACTGCATTTTTAGCAAACTTCAGGGAGTTGTCATTCCATTGCTCCCTTCTAAAAGAAGCCGGCGTCTCTTTAAATTGAAATCGCAGAAGGGAGAGAGGGTCTGAGATCACCTCAAGGGGCATGGTTTCCTCCCGTTCCGGCACGGGAGGATGACGTATTAACACACGACGGTCCGGGAGTTGCCACGTCACTCAAGGCGGGTGCTCTGTCTCTCTCTGCCGGCTGGTTACACGGTGTGGAGGCAGCTTGAGACAGCTCGTCCCCGTCTATCACTAGGCCTAAGTGAAACCCAGGAGTGGTATGTGTCTCACCGCTGTTAATTTTAGACCAGTCCCGCCCCAGTATCACCAGGTGTGGTGGATTTGGGAGGACCGCCACGGTTAATTTCTTTAGCGATCCTCCGCAACTGATGACGCAGATGGCAGACCTGTACCAGCGGATTTCTCCGTGGACACAGGTTACGGCCAAACAACTGCAGGCAATGATAGATGATTGGGATCACAAAATGCTTCGGGCATTGCAGTTTCACAACGCCATTGATGCAGCCATTGAAGTCTATAAAAACCTCCTCGACCAAAAGAAGAAGCAATGTCAGCAACTGCCTATAATGATGTTCCTTACCCCAACAAACAAAGAAGACACGCCTACGCCTTCAGTGGAAGTTGCCATCCAGCAGCAGGAAGATACTCCTAATTAACCACTTGAAGGCGAGCCTTCAGAAGAGCTGTAAATGATCTGCTTTGCTGTGTAGTACGTACTCATCACCTACATAAATACTTCATCATGTACTGCACTGCTAATTCATCATCATCATTCAAGGTATGGAGTGTATCTTCACTGGCAAGTACCCATACTGAGCTGAAAATGTTTTTATTTTTACATATTTCATTATGTATACAGAGAGAGAGAGAGAGAGAGATGTGTATATATACAGGTCTGCCATCTGTGTCATCAGTTGCGGAGGATCGCTAAAGAAATTAACCGTGGCGGTCCTCCCAAATCCACCACACCTGGTGATACTGGGGCTGGACTGGTCTAAAATTAACAGCGGTGAGACACATACCACTCCTGGGTTTCACTTAGGCCTAGTGATAGACGGGGACGAGCTGTCTCAAGCTGCCTCCACACCGTGTAACCAGCCGGCAGAGAGAGACAGAGCGCCCGCCTTGAGTGACGTGGCAACTCCCGGACCGTCGTGTGCTAATACGTCATCCTCCCGTGCCGGAACGGGAGGAAACCATGCCCCTTGAGGTGATCTCAGACCCTCTCTCCCTTCTGCGATTTCAATTTAAAGAGACGCCGGCTTCTTTTAGAAGGGAGCAATGGAATGACAATCCCTGAAGTTTGCTAAAAATGCAGTGATCCTTGTTAATGGCCAGCGCACTAACCAGTCGATGCCACAGGGCCCTCACTTTGTGTTGGACAACGACCTTCTTTATCAAGTAGCAATGCATGATGGGCAGGAGAGACGGCTACTGCTAGTCCCACGGACCTTCTCGTGGCAGGTCTGTGAGTTAGCACATGGCCACTTGGGCACCGAGAAAACCCTGGAGCGGATCAAGCTCCGTTTCGATTGGTTGGGTATCAATGAGGAGGTTCGTCGCTTTTGCACTTCTTACCCAGAGTGTCAATTGCGACAAATTCCTAGGAAGGACTGTGCTCCTCTCGTTCCTATTCCCCTGATTGATATTCCCTTTCACAAAATTGGGGTCGATTTAGTTGGACCCCTAGAGCCCTCAGCCCGAGGACACAAGTACATTTTAGTCCACGTGGATTATGCTACCAAATTCCACGAAGCTGTTCCGTTGCGCTCAGCCACTTCACACAGGAATTACTAGGGGTCTTTGCGCGCGTTGGTATCCCCAAGGAAGTCTTGACGGACCAGGGGACACCTTTCACCTTGGAGACGTTCAAGGAGACTGCCAAATTACTGAAAATAAAGCATTTAAAAACCGTGGTGTATCATCCTCCAACCGACGGTTTGGTAGAGAGGTTTAATCAAACTCTCAAACAAATGCTGCATAAGGTGGTCATTGAGGATGGAAGGAACTGGGATCAGCTCCTCCCCCTCATCCTTTTTGCCTATCGGGAAGTCCCACAAGCCTCTACGGGGTTCTCCCCTTTTGAATTATTATATGGGTGACAGCCCTGGGGCGTATTAGATATCCTAAAAGAATGATAGGAAGAAGAGGCTCTTCCCTCTACGAACATACTGGAGTATATCGTGCAATTACGCAATAGATTTGGAAAAATTCGACCCCTCTTTAAAAGTCACATGGAAGAGGCCCAAGCAGCACAGGCCTGATATTCTGACCGCGGCACGTCTCTCCAGGAGTTCCGCCCGGAACATCGTGTCATGTTTCTAGTGCCTACCTCCCACTCTAAGTTGCTTGCCCATTGGCAAGGCCCTTACGAAGTTAAGGAGATGAAAGGACTCGTCGACTATTTGGTGAGTCAACCCAATCGTCGGCCGAGGGAGTGGGTTTATCATGTGAACCTGCTGAAACCATGGAAAGACAGGGATTCCAATCCCTCCTCCGGCCAGCCCCGCTCACTCTTTGCTCACATGGCTAACCTTAACTTCGGTGCAGATTTAAGTCCCAGACAACGGCGGGAGCAGGAAACAGTTATCCAGTTAACAGTGAAAGCCCCGGAAGGACCTCTCTGGTTGAGCAAAACATTGTGACAGAGCCCGGGGTTATTGTCCAAGAATGCCTGTATCGTCTTCCCGAGGCAAAAAGGGCTGAAGTGGAGCTTGAGATCAAACACATGCTGGAACTAGGTGTGATCGAGGAAAGTCATAGTCCCTGGTCCAGCCCCATTGTGTTGGTCGCTAAGCCTGACTGGAGTTGGAGGTTTTGCAATGACTTCCGTCGGCTTAGTCAAGTCTCCCAATTCGATGCCTACCCAATGCCACGAGTCCTTGAGAGGCTTGGGAAGGCTCAGTACTTGACCACACTGGACATGACAAAGGGGTACGGGCAGGTTCTTTTAGCGGACTTCGCGAAGGCTAAAACGCGTTTAGCACCCCTAGCGGACACTGGCAGTATCGTGTCCTTCCATTTGGCTAACACCGGGCTCCAGCATCTGGTGGACAAAGTGCTCTGGCCTCATAACTAATACAGTGCTGCCTACCTGGATGACGTGGTCATCTATTCGAACACATAGAGGGAACACGTACAGCAGGTCCAAGTGGTATTGCGTATGCTGGGGGAGGTCAGGCTCTGGATTAATCCCAAGAAATTCTTCTTTGGATTGAGTGAAGCCAGATATTTAGGCTACCTGGTGGGTCGGGGGTACCGTGAGGCCACAGTGCTCCAAAGTAGATGCCATTTTGAAATGGCCCCATCAGAAAACAAAGTGGCAGGTCCAAGCCTTTCTCGGGTTAGCGGAGTACTACCGCCGGTTTGTGCCCTGGTTCTCGGAGAGAGCGGAGCCCTTGACTGATTTGATAAGGAAGAGGGCCCCGAACATTGTGGTATGGAGTGAGAAGACAAGAGCTGCATTTAGTGACTTGAAGCAGGCCCTTATGTCCGCACCTATTTTGACAGCACCTAACTTTTCTTTGCCTTTCATCCTCCAGACGGACGCTTCGGACACAGGCCTGGGGGCCGTGCTGAGCCAAAGCATCAATGGTGTGGAACACCCCATCATGTTCCTGAGCTGGAAACTGTTGGACCGGGAGACCAGGTATGCAGCGGTGGAACGGGAGGCTTTGGTGATTAAATGGGCAATTAGCCAGCTGAGGTACTACCTGCTGGGCTGGGAATTCACCCTTGTCACGGACCATGCACCTTTTCAGTGGATGGCCCTACACAAGGAGTCGAATCCGTGGGTCCCCAGGTGGTTTCTTGATCTACAGCCGTTTTCGCTCGTTCATTGCCGGGGCGCTCTAAATGCCAACGCTGATGCTCTTTCTCGGGTTCACGACCTCTCGGTTAGGGTCGCCCAACCCAACTGGTCTGGGCTTGGGGGGGGGGGGGGGTCCTTGTCACACACGTGCGCAAGGGGGGCGGCTAAAGGGCTTGAGTAAGGGCAGTTCCAAAGCATGCTGGGATGTGGCAGAGTGCACTGACTCTTTTTCTCCCTTTCCTGTAGACCAGTCACGGGAGATCCCACCTGGCTCTCTTGACGTCACTTCCGAGACCGAGCCTATGGAAGAAGACCTTGCCGGCCCTGGCCCCTGTGATGTCACGTCCACACTCGAACCAATGGCTGAAGACCATGAGCCCGATCCATATGATCTCACTTCCTGTCTTCCCCTTTAAAAACCTACACCTTTTCCCTAGTCCCTCAGTTCTATATTGGACTCGGTTTTGTGCACAGTAGTGCTATCATTTAAAAAGACGATTTGCAGCCAGGAAACCAAATTATACGGGTGGCTGCCCAAAACCTTGCCATGTCTCATTGTGGCTTTTGTCACAACATATACATTACATATTATTATTATGTTAGTCATATCCTTAGCCCAACATCCACATATAATATGTGTTTACAAAGTGTGTTTTAATAAGTTTACATGTGTTTAAAGTATGTGGGAGGGGTATTTTAAGGCTTAAACTATAAAAAAAATTTTATTTATATGGTCTTTCTATATCGCGGATTTTCACCTATTGCTGATGGGTCTGGAACTTAAGTTCCGCGATAGGCGGGGGATCACTGTAAATGATTAAAGAGAAGATATCCTCTATTACAGAAAGTGAAGCACTTTAGCAGCCAGTTTTGGTTGTAGTTCATATCCATAGCCCCAGCTGCAAGCGCATTACATCTGTGAGCTGTGTCTCCTTCCAAACCAGGTGAGTTGGTAAAGTGGACTTATGTGTAGATCTAGGCTTAAGAATAAAAGTATCGATGTTAAGATAGATGCACCTAAAACACCTCCATGATAAAACAGGTAGACTTCTCAGTTTTGACCTCTTTTCTGCCTTGGACTACATCTTTCATCCTCTCTTTTGAAATCCCTTCTTTGCTAGTGCACTATTATAAAACCAAATTACCGTTAATGGATCTAGACTGCTTTTTGCTTTATCCCCTATTTTTGTCCTTTCGTCTCCAGATCTTTTTTTCCAAGTGTTTTTTTCAGACAACCCGTTTTTTAGAGTACAGTTTGGAAGATACTGACCTAGATGCCAAACTTTGACCTCAAACTTTGACCAGCCTCTCTTCACCCACTGATTCTTTAAAAAGTCTCCCTATGCCAACCACAGGTCATCTGTAGACCCTGCTGAAGACCCTAAGCCTTCTGTTTTAATATGAAGATAATAAACGTGAGGCGGCACATTCTGGACTCACCGATATAATCGCCTCCTGTGCACTTCAGTCAGTGAAGCTGTCACATAGGAATGTTAACAGTTGTGTATTTGTTTGCTTGGTAAGTAATGTGGAACAAGAATAGATTAGCAAGTAATGTAATACAAAAGAGAGGAGCACAGATGTATGCAAATGTTTAAATCTTTCATTGTATAAGCAAACTTCACCTTGAGACACTGTCAAGAAGAAGCTGACAAAGGAAGATTAGAACAGCACCTAACAGTTGGCTACCAATCTTTATTATTGCAAATTATACATGAACAGTAAAAAAAAATATATATTGTTGCTTTCTAACCGTGAAACATAATTTGTATTATTGAAATAAACTGGAAACATTATTTAAGAAATAAAATATGTTTGTATTGGAGGGCAGCATCAATCAAGTTGCCTGAAGCCGAGTAAATCTAAACATGTTTGTCAATATAAAGACAGACACATCTGTATTCAATCCATTACTATGCTCTTTTTCTAGAAGAAAGAATTGGATTTCATACTATTAAACTCAAGGTCACTGCAAAAAAATAAAGAGGTTTAGCAACATAATCATAAGTAACAAAATTTTAAAAATCATATTTTCATGACATTTTGACAATATAATAATTTTTGACAGGGTATGTACTTAACTGTAATCTAAAGTTTAACTTTCTTAGGCATGCCAAAAATGTTCTATATCTATATCTTAAAGGCACCTTACAATACAGCCTCAGTTTATAAACTAATAATAAATAAGGTCATTTCTGTTCAATACAAAATGGCCTCACACACATACACTCAGCCACATATACAGAATATTGAGATTTATATACCATATATGTGCATATATGTGCAATAGTGACTGTGAAAGTTGGACCAGCAAAGTTTGTTTTTTAAATTTTAGGATTCATGGTAAGAAATGTTTTCAATAAGTATTGACATTTTTAAAAGAGCTGTATATATTTGCTTATCTACAAGATATCATAATACATATAATGCAAATACTTGGAAATTTTAAAATAACACAAGCAATAAACAAAACAAAATAGATATACAGTATATGTTGGAAAAATGACCTGCACCATGCTGCATACAATAATAATCCATTTGAATAGTTAGAAATGATTGGCTATAAAAAGCTACGTTAGGTCAAGGTTTGGTTCAATAACTAAAATAAAGGAAGCCTCTCTGTGTCTTAATACTCTTTCGATTACACCATATACCCTGTTTTAGAGACTGAACACACCAAATTAAAAGACTTCACACACTGTTAATTCTCCCAATATGGCTGCTCACCCATCCGGTTTTATGTGATAAATTCAGAAAGAAGAATGATGTCATATAAGCTTAAACGTTATTCTGCTGTTGTTGGTAAAGCTACTAAAAATATGAACGATTCCTCTAGAGAAAGGAAGTCAAAGGAATTAAAGGAAACAACGGCATGTAACATTTTTGCTATATTTCCAGAATTTTTCAGTCGTAACGTGACGTTCATCACGTGAAGTTTATGTTTTTTGCCAATTCTCCTGTTAAATGGCCCCATCTAAACTTGTCGTCTTGCCATTTTGTTTTAATAATTTCAAAACCACGACCACATTTCTAATGTATTTTTACAAGGAAAAAAAAGCTTCAGTGCCTTTGCTGGTAATGTCTGAAGATTTAGCTATACAAAATATACACACTCCGCAAAATCCTTGGGCTGATAACACGTTAAGTGACTTGCCAGGGACTTCAGCTTAGAAACGTGCAATTCAAATAGTTTATGGTGACAGGGAACTATGATATGTATCCGCCATCATCCTCTTCATCGTCACCTTCATCTTCATCATCATCATCATCAATTTCATCTTCCTCATTTATGAAGTCATCCTCACCATCTTCATCATCTGAGAGTTCATGGAAATCTCCGCTGCTAAAGTCACCAGAGGTCTCAAGCTCAACTCCTAGTAAAAACATCAAAAGATCAAGCACAGACAATCAGAGGTGTGCTTATCACAATTTACCAGCAATCCAGTAGTTCAACATTTATTAAAAATATGGAACCAATGCAGGACACATTTCAAGGCATCTGCTGCTCTTATACATGATAATCACCTTTTCCCACCTTTTCAGTCATACTTAGTGTTTAACTTAAGGAAAATATTAGGGATTAAGATACATAAAGATCTTTATATGGAGAATATATTTGTATATTATGGAGAACCAATACTGCAAATTTAACTTTCTAGCTACACACTATATTTCCTATATCGTGCAACTTAAAAAATCTGGTTAAAAGAAACCTACCCAAAAATCAGTATCTTGCATCAATATCTGGCCACACTGATTAGTTTTGATAAAGACTCAGAGAGCATTTCATCAATATAACATATTTTGTTTAAAGATTCTACTCTTCAAAGATACTAGGGAACAGTGGCAAAGGACTTTTTAATCAGCATCTTAGAAAAGGAGTGGAAGTCAGTCATCCATAGAATATAATTTAGTTCTACAGTATATTCACCAAGCATTCCATAATTCAACTAAAGGTCTTTCATTGATCACATTTATTATGTTTAAAATTGTTGACAATGTACTCAGAGCAAGACCAAACCTGAATGCTGCTACCAAGGACTGATGTATAGGAAATGTACCAATTAACATAATTTTGGACAAAAATACTTCTCAGATAGCCTTTTTGTCACAACCACTCCTAATCCATTAATGGCAATATTTGGTGTCCTCCCAGGTGGGATTAAAGTGCATAGGGAGAAATCGATTGTAATAACCTGTACCATTGTTTCCCATACTTACTGGTGCCGCGTCCCACCTTTTCCCATGTAAGTGTCCTGACTCAGCAGTTGGTGTCTCCCTTGGTAAATAGAGTGGGACCATCAGAGTTTGTCCCCCTTGCTGAACTGAGAGCAATTGTGAGAGCTGTCCCCTTTTGGAAATGAGTGCAGTCGTGAGAGCGGGGTGGGGGTGAATGAGAACGATCATCAAAGCTCACTGCAGGACCCACTGCAACGAACTACCATTATAAACAATAGCTTACAGTAGTTGAGAAACTAAAGTACACTACTAGCATGGAGAGCCAGTCCACCTTCAATAACTCAGTGGGTAAATGATGACACATATTATCTCAAATCTAAAAAATCTAATTCTTTCTTGGACGACAAGTCCAAAACTTTTTTAAAGTATGACAAGAATTCATTGCTATTATTTTAGAATAAGCCTGCTTGGACTTATACTATAAATTGTTTTTCATTACATTCTTTGTCTCTTTCTCTAGGGTTTGAGTTGAATCTTGTTTTTATTTCTTTACTACATAAGAACATAAGGAATCTGACAAACAAGCTAATAGCTAAATTGTCCCAATATCTCACCCAGATTCTTCTTACAGGCTGTTAAGATCTCTGAGGGAGGCCAGAGCGGAGGCAGATGGATAAAGTAAAACAAGATGTGAAGGAAGAGGGTCTGACTGGGGAGGAGGTGCAGGACCGAGCTGTATGGAGAAGGCTGTTCAGGCACATGAACTCTACATAGAAGTGGGAAAAGATGAGGAGGGAGAAGAAAAAAAAGATGAAGAAGGGGCCTACTCAGACTGAAGATTGAAGCTAGTAGTTAGAGGCCGGCTGTTTTGGACAGGGTAGTGGAGAACCTGGCCTGCTTATGTGACCTTTTTGAAGGCCTCAACCTGTTTTTGTTATGGTTGTGAGCTCGAATCATGGCAACATGGCTACATAGCTGTAGTTCTTTAATTACTAAACTTGATTCTAGATAGGATTGGCACTTATTACTCCTGTTAATATAAAAAGCCATAAAATTGTAACCGTCCCACACCCCTCCTTATTTCAGAGACCTTATTAATTACTCAAAAAACCATCATAATAATATCAAAACATTTGTGAATTTATATAGATTTAAACCAAAAAGCTGTATTAATGCCTGTACTACAGAGTGTTCACTATGACCAAATGTTTTAGGTGTTTTTAAAATTCCAAGGATAAATAAAACTAGGGTAGAACATGGAAAGCCCTTAGCTATAGGACCCTGAAACACTGCAATGATTAACCTACCAATATTACAAAACGTCTTTTTCATCTCAGAATTTAAACACAGCTGAAGGTGGAGCTGTTCATATTAATGTTTAATGTCTGGCAATCACCGTGATTAGCTCATACTAAATCTTTCACATTTTTATTTTCCTTTTTCTCAATGTCTGTCTGTTCCAGTGGTTTATGTTCTTGAAAACCTTAGACTTTTCAAACGGCAGATGCTTTTAGTTTAGTATATCAGTACTTTGGCACTTACTTAAACTGTTAACATTCAGGAGCATTGAGTGCCCCATTAATATGTACATTGTCTCAAACAAGAATACCAACAACAGGGCTGGCGTGGTCACTAATTACGCCTTCTCTTGTAGGAAAGAGGATGAGTCCTGCGATGAGACAGGCCATTAACAGCAATCTGGTACTCTTCCAGAAGAACTGCCCCTTCCGCCTCAGGAGCTGGTTAAACAACGGCAGTGCTGGTAGTTCTTTGCCCATTTAGACCCCGTACACTTAGAAAGCAGAAGTCCATGACAGAGAAGCATATTATCAAGGAGAATATGAGGATCTGTGACATCCTACTAGTCTGATTCATTGTGATCTTATTTTCTGTTTTGTTATTAAATGGTGCAACTGGCAGGTTCCCAACCCTTTATGGCATTCTATTTTCATATATGTAATTATAACATACTGTATATACCAAATTTTCTGTTTATATATATTACGTTGTTTTGTTTTTTTATTGCTTGTTATTTTATCTATGCAAAATTAATAAATATGAGGAAGCAATGCTAACCTTTATGCTAAAGACTTTTTTGCTGAATACATACCACAGTCTGATGCTCCGTTTTGTCTGGATCCTGTAATCTCATTTCCATATCTGTCTACACACCAGCACTGTCCTGTGCTTCCATGACACTGGTTTGGTTTATAGTAACCATCTTCATCACAGGATGGGATGTATAATCCTGGAAAATATAATCACACTATGAAATTTGAATGTCTTTCATGACAGCATAATTGTAAACTATGTGCATGGAAATGCATGTCCCTACAATGGCCACTTAAATTGAAACGAATGAACACATAGAAAAAGTGATTGCAATTGGAAGTATTTATTAGGTAGTCATTTATATGTAATTTCCACTGGAGACATCATACATGTAGAAGTACAAGTGTTATGATTCCCCTTATTTTCAGACTTTTATAGATTTTCCTGGTATTTTAAACACAGGGACAACAGTCATGATGTCAAAATCACTCACTGATAGATATTTGCGGTAGTTTAAAATTATATTTTACTGTAGTGTCATCTTGTTTTGGCACTGGCACTGTCGTGTTGTGCTACTGTTGTCATGGTAGTTGCTAGGGGTGTGGCTTCATAGTTGCATCACTAGCATGATGATATAAAAGCCTACACATAATAAAGAAGCAACATCCAAGACTATTTGGATTTCTCTAAAAACTTTGTCTCTGCATTTTGCTATCAGATTCTCTGTCTTTGACCTCTTGCTTCTGTTTTTTGACTTCTTACTTGCCAAATGTTTTGGTTTTGGTTGCCTCTAAAATATTTGTCTCAAGTTCAACCTCTTGCAAACTTTTAATGTCTCTTTCTCTCTGTCCTCCCATCACAATCTGCCTTGGAGCAGAACAACAAGGTGGATTCCAGCTTTATGTTCAGTAATGTTGGGATAGATGAGAGCCCCCCCCACAACTTACACTAGATTGAATAGAGTCTGTGTCCTGAAGTGAGGTGCACTTTCTTTAACGTACACGACTGCCTGTGTTTCTTTGTTTTGACATTGGGAGCAGCTGTTGAACGGGAAAAAGTAAAAACATAAAGAACACACAATTTGAAGTAACCGTTCTCTATGTCAGGGGTCGCCAACTCCGGTCCTGGAGGACCACCGTGGCTGCAGATTTTCATTCTAACTCTCTTCTTAATTAGTGACTTGGTTTTGCTGCTAATTAACTTGTTTTGAATTCATTTTAATTGACTTGCTCTTGAAGACTTAGACCCCTTTAATTGTTTCTTTTTCCTTAATTACCCACCAAGCAATGAGATACAAAATTAACCAAAACATGACCAGCAAACTGTGTCCATCATACAATATCAGAGAATAAGGAAAGATGAAGGTCTCAGGAATGGTTGTCTGCTCATGTCCACAAAACATCTGAACAGTGCTCAGAAATGTCTGCTGTTGCACCATGAGAGCAGCAACAAGCCATGGAATTAAGGAACGATTTTAATTAATGGGAATCATCACATAATTAAGCAACTGGTTGGAGTGAAATTGCTTTGAGTTTGAGGCCCTGACTTAGTTGGTTTTCTGTTGGCTCACTCACTTCACATTTCATTTCTGTTTGGGTGCCATTTAAGGAAAGAAATGAAGAAATTCAGAGGAACGAGGAAGAAATTCAGGGGAGCAAATCTATAAACAAGTCAACTAAAATTAATTCAAAAGAAGTTAAGTAGCAGCAAAATCACTAATTAAGAAAAGGGTTAGAATGAAAATCTGCAGCCATGGTGGTCCTCCAGGACCAGAGTTGATGACCATTGCTCTAGGTAACACGAAAACCATAAACTAATCTGCAGTTGAGGTCACAGAAAATGTTTCACTGTATTGAGGTTAGACAAGTCTACACATTTGGCCATGCTTTTTATTGGGAGATTTTGCAATTTAAATAATGTAAACAGAGTACCATGTTCAAGATATTTCAATGAAAACTGCCCTAACAATACATTTCCTTGAAGAATAAGTGTGCCAGTTTCCAACAGTCCATCAGTCCACTGGGAGCTGAGGTATTTCATGTGGACAGACAGAAATGTACTTTTTGTTATTTTTGTATTTTTTCTGTGTATTATTTGCAAATCTGTGTAAATGCTTTCACAAGAATACATGAATTGATTTTGTTTTTCTTTTAATTGTGTCTGTATAATTGGCAATAATTGGACAGACAAACATAGCTATTGCAGTAGGTGCTTTTTATATAATTTGCGAACGTACCCAAAGCAAAGAATGTATTTTCCTGTTTTTTAATACATTAGAGTTATGGACATTCAGAAAGGCTTACCTAAGAGCTTCCTTCCAGCTTGCTTTTTCTGTATACTGGTGAGCTCTGTTTGGCAGGGAGGATCTGAAATGAACCGTAAAAATAACAATTTCCACTCAATATAGTATAAATTCATTAAACACAGTCAAGTGTAAAAGAAAGTAAACTCTCTTTCAGATCTATGGGTTGATATATAAGGACCTAACTGAAAATCATTAAGTGCTTGTCAAGCACGAACAGTAAATTTAGATACTCTACATCTAAGCCCAGGTGACAGGTGATATATAACAAATTTTCCTTTGTTATTATTTATTCAACAAAAAATAACACACAGATTCACAAGCCTTGTGTGAAAACGTGAATACTCCTGATTCAGTAGATTGTAGAATGGCCTTTTTTGTTTTGCTTCATTTCCCAGTGCATCAATATTCCTCCTGTCCTTCTGCATGACCTTTACTGCCCTGCTCACAACAGATTGTGTTTCCTTGGTGAAAAATGCTGAAGAAACTGCATGTTTCGTACGTTTTTTGAAGTTTCTTCAGACGCTTACAAAGGTTCCTTCTAAGAGTGTGCAACGATGGAAAGTATTTTGACAGGAAGTATTACTGCCTGGTTTGGGAACAGCACACAGCAGGACCTCAAAGCTCTACAGACTGTGGTACGGTCAGCTCAGCACGTCACTGGGTGTTGGACCAGGGGCAAAGAAAATCATCAATGATACCAGCCATCCCAACAATGGCCACCTTTCTGGACTGCAGTCTGGTAAGTCCAGTTCAGAGACTGAAGAGGAGCTTCTGTCTACAATCCATACAAATCTTGAATAAGAAAAGTGTCTAGAACTACATGACACCCTATTGTTAACTTTTACTTTAAGTTATTTTTTTTACTTATAAATTAAATTCTATAAAAGATTTTTGATATTTATAAAATCATGCATTGTTATTGTCCTTTTATATTCTTCCTAAAAGTACAGGGATTAGATTTGAGTGACTGAGCATTTCACTACATATTATACTGTATGTTTAATTTGTATGCAACAAATAAAATTTGATTTGATATGATGAGAGTATGTAATCCCATAATTTTCTGTGAAAGTGCCCCATCATAAATAATATAAATAGGAAGACGACTATCATTCTCCTTACAATAACAGCAGAGAACAATTTATCATTTGTGTAGCTTTGCAATTGTTATGTTTTACATTCAACCACCTCATCTTCAGGGTGGCAAACTGGTATGATGGGTAATAGTAAACTTTAGTTTGATATCTGCGTTTATGTATTTTTCCTCGTTCAAGGAAATTAGCCAATCTAATCTGGCCAGTGCAACCGACTGAGTCTTGCAATAGACTGACTTCCCATTCAGGGCTGGTTGCTGTCCCATGCTAAGCAAGCAGGTTCTAAAAACAAATATAAAACAGTAAAACAATGTCCAAAAAATGTAAGTAGTGAGCTGAAACAGCATTTACTTTAAGTGTTAAGCCAAAACAGAAAAATAATTATCAAGAGTGACATAGCGAAACTTGAAATTAATTAGCGTTTACGTTTCCTCTTCTTCACTGCCAACTGCATACTGGATTTTCAATTAACACAACTTAATTTAATATTTAGCTAAAGTCTGTGAATCCTTCAATAAATATTCAAAGAAATAGAAATTTACTTATAATGTAACTTTTGTTATTATGTGTTTCATTTCCAAATCTGTCTAAATATTTTTACGAGAATGCACCAAATTGATTTGTATAATTGTTTAAAAAAATTTCCATATTTGGGTGGAGTATTCTTTTAAGATATTGCCACTGTTAAGATGGCACTGGATGACCGAATGGACATTTTCTTTTATACTCTTACCTTGTTGCCTTTGGAAGCAGTAACACCATTCATTGTTAGAAATCAATCCATCTCTGTATGTGTCACAAGTATTGAAGAATGATTTAGTGCAGTGATCATTTTTGTCGAGGTACAGGCTTCCAAGCTCAGACTGATCCAGAAGAAGGTCGTAGTTTGTGTCTAGTCTGTTAAAAGTCCAGCCAAGAGAATCCTTGCAAATAGGGAGGATACTTGTGTCAAACCCTAGTACAAAAGAAAGCAGAACACAATGTTAAGACAAAACAATCATCGATTCATTGATTTTCTGTTGCCAATACACTCCTATTTTAGATTATATTCAGAGTCTCTCTTGGTATCATTGTGTGAAAGGCAGGACCAAACCCTATGTATGGTGGTACTCCATTATGGAGCACATTTTCTCCCATTAGATCCCCAGCCAATCCAAAGTTTACTGTAGGCCCTTCAAGTGTAAGAGTAAAATCAGAGAAAACCCAACTGCACATGTGAAAAACTCCAAAAAAAAACAGAGAGAGAAAATGTCTGTAAACCTCTGAGTTGGCAGTGATTAACCAAAAGTTTCTCCATTTACTTGCCTTAATTGGTTTTTGGGCTAGAATAACATATATTATGGCAGCATACTATGCATACCAGGAGCCAATTCACAGCAGGGTCCATTCATACCCAAACTCACACTCTCTTACACCATACCAGTTGCCAATCAATCTAACAAGCGTGTGTTCAGGATATTGTGGGGACAGCAAATAGCCAAAGAAAAGCCATAGAAAAGAGCCAAATGGAGAACGGCCACACATCAAGCAAATGGCAAATGGGCCATATTCTACTATCCCACTGTGCCACAGAGGTGCACACCATTAACAAGAATCTGTATGTTTGTTTAATGAAATCGCTTAATCCAATTTTATGGTTGTGGCATCCTTGGCTGCCAGGCAGGACCCAATAATGCACCAACTTTTGTAATTACTTTTTCAATATAAAAAGGTTTGCCCTAAAAATGCATAAAATACATTCATCATACATTTTTTAAATACACATATTTCTAAATTATATGTAAACTTGCTTTTTAACTAATTTTGGTAACTTTCCTTCCTCCTGATGTGAAGTAGTCATGTAAAATGCTTGCGTTTTCAAAGTAACCTCCATTTTCAATTAATAGATCTTAAGAAAATATTAAAGTAATTGAGCATGGTTAAAAACTTATTTAAAAAAAAATTACTTCTTTTGCCATAATATTTATTCAACAGCATTAATTTTTGTTCAGTTTTCATTATGCAAATAAATATGATTCCATACAGTAATTCCTATTCATTGTGCATAATTGCCTTCTCAGCTTACTGAACATTTATGCATTTAAAGTGTAAAAAAAGAAAAACATACACCCAAAGGCACTGCATCTGTTGTATTAAAAAAAAAAAAGTACCAAAACACAACTGGTGAATTTTGAGGAAAGGAATTTTTTTCTGATTATTATCTGCTTTTCCTGTCAAATCTTAAATTTTTTTTATTTCTTCTAGAAAAGCAAGGAGCAAAAACAAGTCTGATATACTTGAATTGAAGTTTGACTTGTTTGTATTAATGTTAATAACTTTTAATAAATTCAATAAAAAAAATAAAAAGTTGAATATACTTTTATTCGATTAGTGTTGAAAACAGGATTCCTGACCAATGAATGAGGGGAAGAGGCAGATCTTCAATCCAAACGCAATGCATTATGCACATATGCATGTATCTTGCACATTCTGAGAATAATATTGGATAAAGAACACGTGGATTATGCAACACAAAGTTTGCGAAACAAGGAAAAAAATGCATATATTTTGCAAGTTCAAAGAATATGAATGGGTGACAAGCATGTTGATTATGTGACATGAGTTATGTGAGTAATTGTTTTCCATGGACATTTTTCACATTGTTTGTTGTTATCAAGAGTTGGCCACTGTTGGGTCCCAGTCAATGAAAACGTGAGTTTAATATTTTCCTTGGCCACTACTGCAAACAACATTGAGTTTAAATACTTGGAATCAACAATACAGAGTAATGGGGATTGTGGAAGAGAGGTGAAAAAGAGAGTGCAGGCAGGGTGGAGTGGGTAAAAAAGAGTGATTTGTGACAGACGGGTATCAGCAAGAGTGAAAGGGAAGGTCTACAGGACGGTAGTGAGACCAGCTATGTTATATGGGTTGGAGACGGTGGCACTGACCAGAAAGCAGGAGACAGAACTGGAGGTGGCATAGTTAAAAATGCTAAGATTTGCATTGGGTGCGATGACAATGGACAGGATTAGAAATGAGTACATTAGAGGGTCAACTCAAGTTGGATGGTTGGGAGACAAAGTCAGAGAGGCGAGATTGCATTGGTTTGGACATGTGCAGAGGAGAAATGCTGGGTATATTGGGAGAAGGATGCTAAGGATAGAGCTGCCAGGCAAGAGACAAAGAGGAAGGCCTAAGAGAAGGTTTATGGATGTGGTGAGAGAGGACATGCAGGTGATGGAAGAAGATGATCCGCTGTGGCAACCCCTAA
>JANRMT010062837.1:86450208-86473519 GCA_026402145.1 Polypterus bichir lapradei | reverse complement strand
CCCTGTAGCGCTGTCTTAGGCATCTCACAGTGTGGACATGGCAATTTATTGCCCTAGCCACATCAGCAGTCCTCATGCCTCCCTGCAGCATGCCTAATGCACGTTCACGCAGATGAGCAGGGACCCTGGGCATCTTTCTTTGGGTGTTTTTCACAGTCGGTAGACAAGTCTCTTTAGTGTCCTGCGTTTTTAGAACTGTGACCTTAAATGCCTACTTTCTGTAAGCTGTTAAGGTCTTAACGACCATTCCACAGGCGCATGTTAATTAATTGATTATGGTTAATTGAACATGCATGGAAAACATTGTTTAAACAACTTACAATGAAGATCTGTAAAGTTATTTGGATTTTTAAAACATTATTGTTGAAATACACAGTCCTGAAAAAGGGACGTTTCTTTTTTTGCTGAGTATATATATATATGTATATATATATATAAATGTGTATATATGTATATATATATATGTCTATATTTGTATATGTGTATATGTATATATGTATATATGTATGTATATGTATATATATATATGATGTGTACATATATGTTTATATATGTGTGTGTATGTGTGTGTGTGTATATACTGTATATATAAATATCCCAACCCCATTGATAAAGCAAGAAATTCCACTAAATAACCCTGATAAGGCACACCTGTGAAGTGAAAACCATTTCAGGTGACTACCTGTTGAAGCTCATCGAGAGAATGCCAAGAGTGTGCAAAGCAGTAATCAGAGCAAAGGGTGGCTATTTTGAAGAAACTAGAATATAAAACATGTTTTCAGTTATTTCACCTTTTTTTGTTAAGTACATAACTCCACATGTGTTCATTCATAGTTTTGATGCCTTCAGTCATGAAAATAAAGAAAACACATTGAATGAGGAGGTGTGTCCAAACTTTTGGCCTGTACTGTATATCTGCTCAAAACTTTGTCAGCCTCTTAAAGTGAATTTACTTGTCACATGCAGACAAAGCCAGGATGACCTGGAGAAACTCTTGTGGAGAAATAGAAAATGAAATGAAAGACACAAATGTAATTGGATTACAAAAAAATCATGAGTGGTCTCCCCTGGATTTTCTTGTATACTCAGATATAGAATGGATATTTGAGGATTAAACAAGACAATGATTATATTTTTATATTATGTACATTAAAGAACCATCAACATCAAATCAAATTAATAACATATTGAACAATTATTATGAAAGTAAAGTTAAATAGGACTCTGCAGCTGCATGAATAAGAGGAAATATCTCAAACATTGATAGAAATCTACGTTTTTGTACCTAATACTTGTATGCAAAATTTGGTTGGCCTAGTTGAAAGCATACTCAAGTTATTATGTTTACATACACACACACAGACATAATTCCAAAAATGATATTTTCAGACTCAGGGAGGTCTAAAGCATCAAGATTCATCAAAATCTCAAGGTTGAATTTTTGGACGATTACAATATTTTCCTGAAACTTTGTATATGAGAAAGTAAAAATTAAAATACAGACTCAAGTGTGATGTGTAATTTCTGGCATTTTTGATCTATTAACAAAAGTTATCTATTCAGTTATGTGGAGAGTAGTCTCTTTATGAATGGGATTGATTTCAAAATTATTATTAGAAAAATTAATCAAAGGCAGTCATTGGTGTATTAATGGATATAATCTTTCTCAGCCATTTTGGAACTTACTTGTGCAAGAAAGGGAATTAACAATAGTGTTATTTACATATTTTAACCTTTATAGTTACTTTTGTAAAATGCAATGTTTTAAGAAGTCTGACATATACAGGCTTCTGTATAAAACTGCCTGCAACCTTGTTGTCTTAAATGAGACAGAGAAAAGAAAATAAATGAAGGTAAGAACGATTAATGTGCTAGGGTACTGAACACCTAATTTTGAGTACTGTTTTAGAAAATGAAGGAATTTAATCATTTAACCACTAGTGTCTGCATTCATGGCAAGTAGTAAAAAAAACATTCCCATCAGATGTTGCTGTTGTTCAAAAATTAAATAAGTATTAAAGAGTCTTTAAAAACATTATATTTTGACAAAATATTCACACCAGATTCAACCTTTTGCAATTTTCTGTTTTATACCTAATGCAATTACTTATCCAGAAAAACATGTTTCTCAGGTGCTGTATGTGAAGATTTCTTTGTGTCTTGCTTTGCTGGGACAGACTCTTTGGCCCTGCTGTGTACTCCGCATACCTCTGCTGAGGTGTGCGCATGTGCAGCACAAACATTTTGGTTCCACTTTGGGCCTTGAAGGACAGGGCTCTTTTTAAGTGACCATTTTGGAGTAGCTATCATGGCCATAAAGCAATGGAGTTCACTCATTAAACAAAATTGGACTCAGGTAGATATTGACTTCAGCTTTTGTCTCTTTTTCTTCTTACTTTCTGTTTTTAACTTACTGATGTTTTGTTTCTTCTTTTTTCAGTTTGACTATGAAGACATTTGTTGGATAAGTTTGACTTGATTGTATGCAATGTTATTTTCTTCATCAAGACAAAACAAACAAAAATAAGAATTTAGGAATATTCATTTGCAATCCTGCACTGGTATTAAGTATTTGATTCTGAGATATCTTTTAATATTGTCCTTTTATGGTTGTACACTATGACAATATTTTGGTAGATCATCATTTTATGTAATGTTTCTACAGATGACATATTATCATCACTTGTGCAGGAGGCCTAATAAATCTCCCTTGCTTCTTCATGTAAGACTCACTGGAGGTCATCCTCCTCCTTGGCTGCTCCCCATAATGCTGGCATTTCTCCAGTCTTCTGTGGCTCCTATCATTTCTCTCTTTCAGCTGTGTCCCCTGCATGCTCATTCATCCCGCTGCTTTGGCCTCCCAGTGTTATCATGTGTACTAACGTTCTACAAATTCATGAGCCAATCTAAGCCAGGAATCTTCCATAGTCTTGCTGACAGCTGTGTCCATCCATCCATCCATTATCCAACCCGCTACATCCTAACTACAGGGTCACAGGGGGTCTGCTGGAGCCAATCCCAGCCAACACAGGGTGCAAGGCAGGAAACAAACCCCGGGCAGGGTACTAGCCCACCGCAAGGCACACACACATACCAAACACACATTAGGGATAATTTAGAATCGCCAGTGCACCTAACCTGCATGTCTTTGGACTGTGGGAGGAAACCGGAGCACCGGGAGGAAACCCACGCAGACATGGGGAGAACATGCAAACTCCATGCAGGGATGACCCAGGAAGCGAGCCCGGGTCTCCTAACTGCAAAATTTTAAAAAATTTCAATCATGTCACCTCTTAAACAGGTTTTGTTCCTTTAATCTTTCCTTGTACCTCATATGCATATGAGACAATGTGCACAAGGCAGGAAATAGCAAATATACTCTATTTATTTATTTATTTTAATATTCACCTCAAAAGAAGTCAGTGACTTGTAGAGTTTCCCCTTGAAATGTTTTATTAGTGCGTGGTACTCATTGCAGAATTCCATCTTAGAGACATAGAACTTAGAAATTACTACATAATAGCTGCAATAAATTATTCAATAATGCAAAAGACCTTCTCTGACAAACCACTCATTGTACTCTCTATTTTGTATTTGCACTCCCGGGGAAAAAAAAACCTCTAGCCTTGATTCCTCTTTGGTCCAGAGAACTTTGTCTTTTCTCTTCAGCCCTCTTCTGGGACAATATTTTCTCCAATGGTAGGTTTTGCTGTAGAAATCCCAAATATCAGCAATCCAGTTTAGAATTCTATGCAGACTTTACCGCACTCCACATAAATATTGTCTCACCGATGATGATCTTTGTCAATTATGTCCCCTTGGTTTTCCTGGCCCTTTTCTCCATTTGTTCTGGCACCTGTCTTTATCTTTTGGACCAATATATGTCACCCACTGTCTTCTTTTCTTTCTTTCAGTATTCCTCCACTGTCTGTAATCTTTCTTCTTTTAGACCTCTCAATGCTTCCATGTAAACCTTCTGAACAGAAATTACTTCATCTTGGTAACCTGGCAGTCAAATTAATTTTTACCTGTCGCTGGAGGGTAACTGAGCACACCACTGTGGAGAATTGGCAGTCGTCCTTCTACAATTTAATACACCTTTAATTGTCCGCAGCACAGATTAATGGCGCCTCTAACAACTGAAACTTGAACTACTGCTGCTCAATTGTTTAAATCCTGGTTTGCTACAATACCTTCACTTAGTTTGTCTGTTAGCCATTTCTCAATGTTTTTATTTTAAAATTTGGTATTGTAACTAATTTGTGATTCTTTAACTCTCCACTCCTCTTCTCTGGTGACTAGATTTTCCCTGAATATTTAGCTCTTGGTTCAGGATGGGACAGGCTTGGTTAAGGTTGGGTTCCTTTCTATTTTATGATTGTTTATTGTTTATATTCTGTTATTTTGTCTTTATTGTTTAATAACTTGATAACAAAAAAAGAGTGAAGAATGTCATTTTATACAAAAAATTGTATATTTTTATTTAAATAACATTCAAAAGATATCACAAAAAAGGCATACAACAATTAATAGACTCACATTTTCTTATTTTTTTTATAATAAGCACAGATCAGGACACTGTTGTTTGCATTGCATCCTAAATTAAATTAATGAAAGTGGGTGAGGGATGGAAGGATTCTTTTGCTTTAGGCGGATGATGTTATCGTCCAGTATTAGCTCTGTCTTGATTCAACTTGTAAACAATTTTTATGCAGACGGCATGTCACATTTAAAAACGGCAGTTGATAAAATCATGCCTTTTCTCAGGCGCTGGAACTGTCACCACAAATAAATCACAAACTGTGACTAATTACAAGATCGTTTCCGAGTTATCACACTGAGTCTAAGACTTGCATTGCGTTGCACATCTAGCACAAGGTGAGGGTGATTTTGGCAGCCATTTGGCGAAAAGTCAGCTGTAATATGAACAGGAATAATGCACAAAAGTAAAAGTACAACCCCAAATCAGAAAAAGTTGGGACAGTGTGGAAAATGTGAATAAAAAAATAAAGCAGTAATTTACAAATTTCCCTTAACTTTTATTTCATTGCAGACAGTAAGAACACAAGATAATTCACGTTTTTTTTTTGGTCAACATCATTTGATTTGTAAATAAACATCCATTCTTGCCATTCAGGCTTGCAACACATTCCAAAAAAAGTTGGGATGGGGCAATTCAGGGGTAGTAATGAGGTATAATAACTAAATAATGATGTGATTTGAAACTGGTGATGTTAACAGGTGATTGCAATCATGATTCGGTACAAAAGCAGCATCGAGGAAAGGCCTACTCCTTTAGGAGCAAAGATGGGCAGAGGATCACCAGTTTGCCACCAAGTGCGGGCAAAAATCTTTGAAATGATGAAGAAAAACGTTTCTCAAAGACAGATAGGAAGAGATTTGGGCATTTCTCCCTCTACAGTGCATAACATAGTGAAAAGAATCAGGGAATCTGGAGAAATTACCGTGCGCAAAGGCCAAGGGCGCAAGCCTAAACTGAATGGCTGTGATCTCCGAGCCCTCAGACGGCACTGCATTAAAAACCGTCATTCATCAATAAATGATATAACTGCGTGGGCTCAGGACTACTTCAGGAAGTCACTCTCAAGCATTACAGTACGTAGTTACATTAGGAAATGCCAGCTAAAACTGTACTGTGCCAAAAGGAAGCCCTACATAAATAGTGTCCAGAAGTGCCGTTGACTTCTCTGGGCTCGGAGGCATCTGGGATGGTCCATTGTGCAGTGGAAACGTGTATTGTGGTCAGACGAATCGGTTTTTCACATCTTTTTTGGAAGAAATGGACGGCGTGTGCTGCGGACCAAAGAGGAAAAGGACCATCCAGACTGTTACCAGATACAAGTCCAAAAGCCAGGGTCTGTCATGGTATGGGGTTGTGTCAGTGCCTTCGGCAAAGGTAACTTGCACTTCTGCGATGGCACCATCAATGCTGAGAAGTATATCTCAGTTTTGGAGGAACAAATGCTGCCTTCAAGACGACGTCTTTTCCAGGGACGCCCATGCTTATTTCAGCAAGACAATGCCAAACCACATACTGCGCGCATAACAAAGGCATGGCTGCGTAAGAAGAGGGTGCGGATGCTTGACTGGCCTGCCTGCAGCCCTAATTTGTCTCCTATAGAGAATGTTTGGTGCATTTTGAAATGAAAAATGTGTCAACGAAGACCCCGTAACTGTTGCGCACCTAAAACGTTGTTTGCAGGAAGAATGGGACAAACTAACAGCTGCAACACTTAGTCACTTGATTTCTTCAATGCCTAAACGTCTTTTAAGTGTTGTTAAAAGACAGGGGAACTGTACAAAGTGGTAAATGCTGTACTGTCCCAACTTTTTTTGAAATGTGTTGCAAGCCTGAATGGCAAGAATGGATATTTATTTACAAATCAAATGATGTTGACAAAAACAAAAACATGAATTATTTTGTGTTCATACTGTCTGCAATGAAATAAAATTTGAGGAGAATTTATAACTTGCTTTTTCTTTTTTTATTCACATTTTCCACACTGTCCCAGCTTTTTCTGATTTGGGGTTGTACAAACACCATAGACAACTTGGCTGCTGTATTCTCCCTTTACCAATTCACAGCAATTTGAGACATTAATTTAGATTATTTCGAGACTGGATGTAAAAAGACCATTACCCCTCTTTAGGGTCAGGGTGGAGGTAGGGAGCTTATGGATTACTGGGTGGGTGATTGAGATTAGTTATAAGCCCACCTATTAAATTCAGAGGTAGAGGAAACGCATTGATCTGGGGAAAAAAAATTAAAAATAATTTGTTTTCGCACCTATCAAAAAGTTTAGGTGTTCTTTATAGATTTGAGGTGGCTGAATTCAAATCTGGTGACAAAGTTGATGGATCACATCCAGTTTTAGAGAGATAAAGATTTATAATGAAAAAAATGCTATTAGAACATTAGAATAATCTGAACGAGAACTGGCCATTCAGCCCAACAAAGCTCACCAGTGCTATCCACTTAATTCTTCCAAAATAATATCAAGTCAAGTTTTAAAAGTCCCTACGGTCCTACTGTCTAACACACTACTTGGTCACTTATTCCAAGCGTCTGTTTTAGTGTAGTAATCCCCTGCTATTTGTGTAGTAGTTTATGAGTATAGTGGAGTGGAGGGTGCTTTGTGCACATTATTATTATTATAAATCAATTATTTGGACTTTTATCTGGTGTCTGGCATCTGATCTGAGGGTTCAAGGGAACGACAGCATCCCTATCTATCTATCTATCTATCTATCTTATAGTGCCTTATCCATCTACAATTAAAAGGCATCTCACTTTTGCAATGTCTTTTAACACAGCTCAAGAGACAGTCTCTTTACATACATAGATACTTTAGATAGAATAAACTGGTTTTGACATTGAATGAAAGTTCTCGGTGTTGTTAGATAGATAGATAGATAGATACTTTATTAATCCCAAGGGGAAATTCACATTGTGAACAACAATTCATTGTTGTGTCAGAGAGAGGATGTGTAGCATTGTTCATAATGGCATTCAGTTTTGTTATCATTCTCTCCTTTGCTATGATCTCCAGGGGGTCCACAGTGTGTGTACCATAACAGAGAGTGTTACCAGCCCAGCACAGCACAGAAAATTGCACTGACCATCAAAGTGACAATGTGAAGGATGTCACTACCCAATGTCAAAGGATCTCCTAATGGTGTCAAGCAAGGTATGTGCCCCTAACATTTTCTTCTCCTTCTCTCCCCTCAGCACTGAAAATCTGCCTTGCCCCTTCCAGTTTGCACACGAGAAAGAGCCTGGCTGCCTGGAAGGAGGTATCATTTGCCCCTAAGAGCGACCCACTGGATGGAGCTTCACGGAACAACCTCTTCTTTTCACATCCTAAGAGAACTTGTTGTTTTTGTTACTGTGCCCAAGTAGTCATTTCCTTTGTCTCCTAAAGGTGTGATCTTTTGTTTGGATGATCATATTAAACAGGACAACCCAGCTGGTGTCCCAGCTTTCCACAGCTGCTCGACCTTTCATTCCTGCACCCGGCCACACCATATTAAAGGAATGCAGTCCCCTAAGGAAGAGGAGTATTAATCTAAGGACTCCTTACTTTTCTCATAGTTAACTTCACACATTCCAGTCTGACCTAGAAGGGATTTCTATGTTTGATTGAAAAACTAAAAACATAGTTTGTTTATCTGTTCTACAATAAAAAATGTTATTAGATTGATTTCTCTTGCAGCACTGAATATCTCCAGCAGTATGTAAAGATTTGGAGAATAGAAAGTGAAGTGCTACTCAACTTGAAAAGGGTTAAAAACAAGTGAATTGCTTTATCCAAGAACACTCATGCAGAATTAATCTGTGGGTGGGAAGAAGTCACACAGTCACTAGGGATAATGGCTGTGACAAGGGTCCAGGTATCGCATGCCATGAGTGACCTGTGCAGTACAGGAGCATAAATCTTTGAAGTCGTTTATAAGTCACGAAAGTGTGAACTGAAATCTTTGAACTAGCTGTGGTCTGTATGTCAACAAACGCTAGTCCTCCATCCTAAGCAGCATCTCTACAACTGTCGAGTGGTTCTGGTGTGTTTACTCGGATATAAAAGGCCAAACATTGCATTAGACACCTGCTAGACCCGACATACTTCTTAACCTCGTGAGATGAAAATTTATGTGCTGTGGATGGCGACGACTGGTGACAAATTAGTTGCAGGATGAAAATGGTATGGAAAAAATACATGTTTTTTTTTCTGCAGTTGCTTCTTCAATTTAAATGATTGCTTTTAAGATACAGTTTCCTTATGTGCCAACTCAGCACACAGGCAGTTGCACGCACTTTTGTCTCAGCAGATGCTCTACCTAGATTAGTGTGAAACTGCATAGTGGATGGTAGCAATTTAAAAAAAAAAGTCTCACCCTCCTTGAAAAGACTCTTAAAACAGAGGTTTTAAACTCACTGAAATGACAAAATGTAGATCAGACATATGGCAGTTTTTTTTTTTTTTCATTGTGCTTAATAAGAAAGGAAGCTAGCTGTTTGCTTACAGTGATCAAAGTTTAAAAAGTTTTAGTGCACGACAACTATGAGTCAGGCACCTTATGACATGTATAATGCACTGCTAACAAAACTGTCTTTGCTAAGAAACACAAAAGTGACAAATGACCTAAAGTGTCAAGTTCATTGTCACATGAACAGAGTACAGTGAAATTCTAAATTGCGTATCTGATCCGCATGAAACAATTACCTACTCTCTGGCACCTTGAAACTGTGGACTTTATTTGTCGTAATATGATTGTATAACAAGGTTACTAGCAATTCTTCTGTTTAAATTACTCAGCATTCGAAGTTAGGGGTACACATTCTTGGGGTAATCCTACTTAATACACTATGGTCTGTGATTTAATTGCATGAAGGTGAGAATGAAACTGGTTCTATGCTTAACTGGGACATGTAATGTAATTAACACATTTAATGTAAGATATTACAGAAAAGAAGTCAAAATGTTAGATCTGAATACACAATGGCAAGTCTGAAACTTGAAAATACAACTTATTAGAAGGATCTAGGAGCCACAGTGGACTTGTCATTATCTTGTTCCAGATGATGTACATAAGCAATCAAGAAGGCTTATAGGATGTTAGATTATATATCACAATGTGTGAAGTACAAGGCCTCACCTGGAGTACTGCATGCAGTTTTGGGTTCCATATTACAAAAGTGGACATAGCAGCACAAGAGAAGGTCCAGAGAAGAGTAACTAGACTCATTCCAGGACTGCAGGGTATGAGCTAAGAGAAGAGATTGAAGGCGTTAAACCTTTTCAGTTTAAGAAAACAGAGATTAAGAGGTGACATGACTGAAGTTTTGTAAACTTATGAAAGGAATTAATATGGTAGAACCAGACTGTTACATTGAAATGAGTTCAAAAAGAACACAGAACAAGCCATCTTGGCCAAGATGTGGCTGACAAATGTTGTGTCTCAGTTGCTTGGGGCAAACACATGATTTATTTATTTGGGGGCAAAGTAGCTTTGGCAAACATGACCATAACTGTGTGTTTGGCTTATTGGTAAGGTAACTAATTGAACCTTCAGTGGTTCATATGGCCTGTAATATTCATTTTAAGAGCAATCATGTTTCCTGGACCCACAGAATGTGGGGGAGAGGTGCTATAATGCTGCACATGATCCTGTACTCTCTGTTGCAGAGCACAATCAGATGGTCAGGGTCTCGAAGTTTCAGGAGATAGGTTGCTCTCCCAGCCAATACAGTCCTGCTGAATCGTGATTTTTTTATGCATGAAGTTGTTTAGTACTCCATAACAAAGGGTGGCATTCAAGGCGTATTCATGTATGCACATTTACAAGGTGATTGAGATTTATAAATGGTAAATTTTGTAGAAATGTGCGTACGCCAGGTTTTATAAGTCTGATTTTTTTGGTGCATGCATATTTTCTCCCTTGAATTCACCCAAATTAATGAGAACCCTTGTGTTTGTGTGGGATTTTCCTCAGATTCTTCATTTTTCCACATGTGTACCAAAAAACATGCATATAGGATTGTTAGTTACCCCGAATCAGCTCTGTATGAGCAAATGTGTGTGTGTGTTAGTGAGTCTGCCTTCCGATGGACTGGCCAGTGGGTCAGAACTGTTTCATGTCTTGATCTCAGATTTGCCAGGATATGCACTGCTTCCTACAACTCAAGATAAGCAAGGCAGAAAATGGACTGAAGGCTCTTCTTGTAAAGTCTTCTAAAATGTTTAGTACAATTACACATAGAGCTGCCAAGTAGACCTTATAGGGAATACTAGGGAATGCTTGTGGACTCATTCTTATCAAGAGCTAGACAGTGTACAAAAGCAACAGCATTTCAGATTGCAGAGCCCAGGTTTTGCAATAAAACGCAGAGAGGTTCTCCTTCTCTGCAGCTTACTTGTAGAGCAACAATCGGAATGGTGTGTGAATTACATGAAGCTCATAACAGAATCATGGAAAGTGTAGACAGGAACTACTAATACTGTTAAATATGAGTAGAAAGTGCTGAACCATTTCATTTGAATTAAACAGTGACTAAGAAACAACTTCATAGACTTGTTTTATATTTTTATTTTATAGCCACTTCGCGTCTCTGCCGCTTGCATTTGTGGATTTCACTTGCACCAAACAACAAATCATTTAATTCTCGCGGATAGGCCTCTTCATTGAAGTCTCTGACTTAAAGTTTAAATCCGAACAATATATTCGAACTCTTTTCGATGTTCCGTTATTTCACCGAGTAATAATTTCCGTTTGTTTGCGCTAATGCAATCTTTACTATCATTTTTTTGCGACTTTTGAATTTTAGTACTTTCATTATTTCTATCTGCTCTGCATGTGTATCGCTCCGTTTCTGAATTCTTTACGACGTTCTACTTTGTCATCTACCCTTTGTCTTTTATTTCCAGCCCCGGGTGTGGTTAAATCTCATGGCACAAAGTCTCATCTCATGGGACGTGAAAGTATCTCTCTGAAAAAGTCATGTCTCGTCCCAGGCTTAAAAGTCTCGTCTCGTCCCAGGATTTTTTTATTATAATATAGAGATTTTATTTTATTTTTTTATATTTTGTCTTTCTTCTTCATCCTGTAAAACACTTTGAGCTACATCATTTGTATGAAAATGTGCTATATAAATAAATGTTGTTGTTGTATAAAATTGTAAATTGAACAAATAAAGTTAGTTCCAACTGTTACTGTATAATCAGTTCTTCAACAAGAGCATGAGGGGCACAGATTGAAGTTGAATAACAGTAAGAGAAATAGAAGAGAAATTACACTCTTTACTTCACTCAGAGAACTGCTGATACACTGAACTTCAGAGACAACTTGATTCTTAGTCTTAAATTGAAATAGTTTCAAATCTTTAGATGAAAAAGTGAGCTCTTTTGAGATGAATGTCTCATGTCTGTCAAAATTATTTCATGTACTTAAATGTAAGGAGTATAACAAATACAATTCTTACTATTAATAATTTGATGGTGTAGCAAATTGTTTGGAAGGATCTGTAAAATTAAGCAGAGATTGTGTATCATTTTGCAACAAACAATTACAGACTGGAGGCAAGCCGGAGAAGAATTGTAAATCATTTTGAAACAAAGAGTCATAGACCATTAGCCAGTTAAGCTAGTTAAATCCAACAATCCTAAATGGTAGCCACATAGGAGAAGACTGGTTCGGTGAAACATTTTAAAACAAATGATTTTATAAAAGATAGGACAGACCAAGAGAAGAAATTATTTTATAGGCAAAAAACAAGCTAGGTTCAAAACCAAAAAAACAAGAAAGCCAGAACATTTAATCTACAAAACAGTGTCCAAAAGTGTTGTGCAGGGTCTTCAATGCAATAGATAATCCATAAAATCGTGTGAAACATGTAGGTTAAAATCAACAAATAATCCAATAAAATTAAGTTATAATCACAGGCAGATTTTCTTAAAAACACAAGCCCCAATGTCTCTTTCTAAAATCTGGTGTCTCCTCATGCTGCAAGGTCTTGATGGGATGAGCCCAATGACAGGTGCAGTCATGTCTTTTTCCCAGGTTCCGGTCCCCACCACCAGTCCCTCTGTATCTGTAGGACATGTCTCCCTCAACCAGTCCTTCAATGTCTACCTGGAAGACGCTATATGACAGGGCTGCTTCTACTCCCCCTATGTAGCTAAATGGTAGCGCCTCTTCTCCATTTGATTCCTGGGTCATATTCCAAACCACCTATCTCCTTTCCTCCTGGCATAGGCTCCTCGCCATCCTGCCTCTTTCTCACTCCCTTAACCTGTCTTCCTTCTTTCTCTCTTTCTAGCTTGATTTTCTCCTATTTTTCTCTCCTGATTTCACCATGCAGGCTCCCTTTATAGAACCAATTGGGTGCCGGTGCAGTCCTCCACCTGCTCTAAAGAGTGAATGAAGCACTCAACTGCCCTGTTCACATTTTGAAGTTATTACACGATCACTCAAGCACCCCAATGTGTTTGCTCTGGGACTCCCGATTATTTACTAAAATTGTGCTTCACCACGGAGCTATCATCACAAACACACAACACATTTCATAGTTTAAGAACCTATGCCATAAAGTATTTTGAATTGTTGTCTGCTACCTTTTCGGAATAACTAGGTGGATGAGTATTCAATAAAATATATGAGCTAAAGCACAGAATTACTGAAGCATTCAATACATTAGGAAAGGCTTCATTATTCATTGAAATAACTAGTTGAAACTATCAAATGGCTGTTGAATTTAAACATTAACTGACTTTTTTCCATTATAATATGGAATGACAATTCAAACATATTCAGCAGACCCCATTCTAAAATGTATAGGCAAATTCTGTTATTTTATTTTTTTTACTATTAAATTTTTACTTGTAACCTGTAATGAAAACTAAAAGAAAACAATGCCCAAAGTCAATACAAGTACAATACATGTAAAAGGTAAAATAAAAAAGCAACAAAACCCCTGGCCCACCTACTTTCTCTCAGAAAAACTTTGTCCCATCATGACATCTATAAGAGGTGAGTTTCAGGGTAATATTATCAATATCCTGTAGGCCTTGCCTTACCCAGGGGATTACCAGCTGAGAGCATTCAAATATCGAAGGATTGCACATAATCTTACTCAAAATGCTTCTGTGTTAAGGGTTATAATAGACACTATCCACTAGCAAAGAGAGAAGCACACTTTAGCAGAAAAGAGGATCTGAAAATCTAACGGGAAATGTGGATCAAATTTCCTTAACGGTGACCCTAAGCCAACTGATTCCAGTACAACGAGTACGAATCACGTAGTCTCGCATCACCCTATTAAATAATAATGACCCCATTTAAAATGAGGTCTCTCGCTGTCTATAATACACAGTTATAAATATCTGAAATTATTTTTTGAACTCAACACAGGATATATTTTTGTCTTTATAGACGACTGAGTTTTAAAGGTATTTTAAACAATAATAGCATGTGGCCTACATTTACAGGTCCCTGTTATCTCATTTTCTGCTTTTAAACCAATTTCATTTGCAGAAATGCATGAGTAGTTCCATCAGTTCTAAACCTTTTAAATTGTTTTCAATTTATATAACAGTTCCTAGATTAACCTGTGGATTTAAAGGGCTTTTCATTTATTCTTATCCAGATATTTTGTCAGTAATACAATTCAAATGGTACTGCTTATCTTGGAGTTTAAAAATGAATACATTGGGGGTGCTCATTGCTAGCTTTCTTCTTCAATTAGTTCATACGTGATTATCTTTCATTGTCTTTCATGGAAATAAACTGTACCAAAAATGAATATTCATGTACAGGATAGATGCTGAAAAGGACAGCTCGACAATATTAGCGTCCTACTTACAAAAAGCAATTATCTTGCTTCCTGTACCGAAAATTATTCCGGTATACAGTATGTGTGATTTTTACTATTTACAGAGTATTGTAACAAAATAGGTTGCCACCTGAATGTTAACAACCTTCAACAATCATGGAATTCTTTCTAATCTTGGATGTTATGCTATACTAATACATACAGTGCCCTGCATAATGTTTGGGACAAAGACATATTTTTATTTGATTTACCCCCCTGCTCCACAATTTAAAATAACAAATCAAACAATTCAGACACAAACAAAGTGCACCTTGCAGAATTTCATTTAAGTGTATCTGCATACATTTTGGTCTCACCATGTAGAAATGACAACACTTTTTTTTTACATGGTCCCCTCATTTCAGGGCAGACAGCAATGCCAGGTCTATTAAAGCTGTCATATTTAGGACTTTGTCACGTATTTCTCACATGCCATGACTGCTTGAAGTCTGAAATTCACAGACATCACCTGGTACTGAGGGTCTTCTCTGGTGATGCTCTGTCAAGCCTCTAATACAGCCATCTTCAGCTTCTGCTTGTTTGGGTGGCCTGTCTCCTTACGTTTTCTTTTCAACATATGGAAGTCCTGCTGAATTGGATTTACATCAGGGGACTGGCTTGGCCATTCAAGAATTTTCCATTTTTTTAGGTTCTGTTTTCTCTTAGCAGGATGTTTGAGGTCATTATCTTGTTGTAGGATGAAACGCTGCAAGTGAGTTTGGAAGCATTTACTGGAAATTGAGCAGATCAGATGTTTCTCTGCACCTCAGAACTCATGCCACTGCTGTTAGTGGTTCCATCATCAATGAAGAGAAGTGTGCCAGGGCCTGTGGTAGCCATATATGCCCAAGCCATACAGTAACACCCCCACCACCATGTTTAACAGTTGAGATGGTCTGCTTTGGATCTCAGGCAGTTCCTTTTGGTCTCCACACTTTGCTCTTGCCACTCCTCTGATGGAGATTCTTCTTTGTCTCGCCTGTGCACAAGATCATTTTCTAGAATTCTGAAGGCTCTTTCAAGTACTTTTTTGGCAAACTGTAATCTGGCCATCCTGTTTGTGTGGCTAACTAGTGGACTGCATCTTGCAGTGTGGCCTCCGTGTTTCTGTTCATGATGTCTTCTACTGATAGTCGTCTCTGACACATCCACATCTGCCCCCTGAGGACTGTTTCTGATCTGTCAGACAGGCGTTTGGGGCTTTTTCTTTACCACAATCAGGGATTCTTCTATCATCATCAGTTGAGATCTCCCTTGGCCTACCTGTTCCTTTGCCATTACTGAGCTCACCAGTGTGTTCTTTCTTCTTCATGACTAGGGGGTATTGCTCCCTGCTTTCTTCGCTTGCCAACACCCCTGCCTGCGATACACACCAGCAACTTTGCGTCTCTCCAGCTTGCAAACAACAAAACTTTTAATTCTCCCGGATAGGCCTCTTCATTGGGAAGAAACACTACTTTTCCCTGATGGCAACATGAATTAGACGATCTTCAAGGCTCCGACTTAAAGTTTAAAGCCAAACAATATCTACCTACTTCTGTCATATCACCTATGTCCATATATTAGATCTCTTTTCGTTTTTTACGTTTTCGTCTATATCGCATTGAATTTTGATTCTGTGTTTGAAATTACAGCGTGACAACACAACGTATAACTGCTCGTGAGTGAATATCGTTTCTTTCTCTCCACACGAACTGTGTCTGACAATAGCATTCACACAAATGAAAAATGATTCAACCGTGTGCATGATTGTAAATGTTTTAGATGTGGGCAGGACTTTTCCAAATCTCTTTGCTTAAAGTCTTTTCTAGCAGGGCTTGAAAATTTATCTCGCGGGATTTAACTTTCACCAAACAACAAATCTTTTAATTCTCACGGATACGCCTCTTCATTGGGAAGAAACAGTACTTTTTCCTAATGGCAATACGAATTAGACGTTCTACAAGTCTCCAACTTAAAGTTTAAATCCAAACAACATATTTGATCTCTTTTCGCTGTTCCGTTATTTTACCAAGTAATAATTTCCATTTGTTTGCGCTAATGCGATCTTTACTATCATTTTTTTGAGACTTTCAAATTTTCGTACTTCCATTATCTCTAACCTGTTCTGCATGTGTATTGCACCAACATTTTTGAATTCTTTATAACGTTCTACTTTGTCATCTACTCTTTGTCTTTTATTTCTGGCCCCGGGCGTGGTTAAATCTCTTGGCACAAAGTCTTGTCTCACGGGACGCGAAAGTGTCTCTCTTCAAAAGATCACGTCTCGCTGCAGGATAAAAAGTCTCATTTCCCAAGATTTTTTTATTATAATAGAGAGATATTCCAGACAGTTGATTTAGGTCATCCTAAGCTTTTACTGATTTCTCTAATGGTTTTGTTCTTGTTTTTTCATTCTCATAATGGCTTCTTTGACTTTTATTGGCACAGCTCATGCCCTCATGTTGAACAATTGCAACTACAGATTTCAAAGGGTAGAAGGAAGTGGAGATATCTTATGAAGCAATGAAACCCACCTGAGGAATCACAAACACCTTTGACACCAATTGTCACAAATATTATGGTGCCCTGAAATGGGTGGGATCATGTAGAAAAAGTGTTATGTGACTGAAATGTCTGCAAATCCCCCTTAAATGAAAGTCTGCAATGTGCACTTTAATCACAAGTCTGAATTGTTTGATTTGTAATTTTAAACTGTAGAGCAGAGGGGGAATCAAGGAAAAATGTGTCTTTGTCCCAAACATGATAAAGGGCACTGTATATTCCAAAGCAAAATTTTAGAATTACAGAAAAAATATCTCCAAAAGAAAAGTTCACAAATATTAAATGTCATAAATTCTTAAAAAACCTAGGTAACTATTATACCAGGAAAGATATGTAAGAGATCATGCTACATTAGTCACCAAAAAGGCATTTTCAGATTCTGATAAACTATTAAACATAAAAAAAAGAAATGACCAGTTAAAATTAAAACATGTAATGTTCATCCAGTTAACATTAATCCTGAGCAATAATTATAAATCAATTAAATTACTTCTCTTCACTATAGTGTTTGTCCAAAGTGACATACAAATTATTTAAAGTCCAGTTGTTGAGTACTATTACAGTACTATTACAGCTGCTCAGGCAGGTTAAAGACTCACTCAGGGTCCAGATGCAGATTGGTTGCTTTGTGGCTTACTAGTTAGTGGCCATACAAGATGATATTTTGCAATCAAACCTTTTTGTGAAATTAGTGATAATCTTGGAGGACTTACTGCTTCGTTCTGGATTGTGCATGTTTCTTGTTTTTTTATTCTGGTTTCCATGTTCATGTAGTACCTTGAACCAGTCACGCAGCCTGCTAACCACTTCTTTGTGCTCCAGGTCACTGCAAACTAAAAAGAAAGCAAAAACAGGAAATGACCATTTTACCTTTAGTTGTGTGGTCCACGACACATTGGGCATACAATGAATTCAGAAAGTATTCAGCCCCAGCCCCCTTCACTTAACTTTGTTGTACTGTAGATTTCATTTTAATGGATAGAGTTGCCATTCTTAACCATCAATCTACACTTAATACTCCATAATGACAAAGTGAAAACATGTTTTCACAAAGGTTTGCAAATTATTATTATTATTAACAATTAAAAACTGAAATTGCTCATTCATTTAAGTATTCAGACCCTTTGTTGTGGTACTCCATAACTGTGGTCATGTTCATTTTGTTCAATTTAATTCTCCTTGAGATCTTTCAAGAACTTGATTGTAGCCCACCTTTGCCAAATTGAATTGATTGGACATCATTTAGAAGTACCTGTGTATAGAAGGTCCCACACATCACGCCTGCATATCAGGACAATAACCAAGCCATGA
This sequence comes from Polypterus bichir lapradei, assembly GCA_026402145.1. Taxonomy (NCBI): domain Eukaryota; kingdom Metazoa; phylum Chordata; class Cladistia; order Polypteriformes; family Polypteridae; genus Polypterus; species Polypterus bichir. Next base: position 86,455,278 of record JANRMT010062837.1, on the reverse strand, counting down.
TGTACAAAGAAGTCTCTGTAGACCTCTGTGATCAGATCAGGGCATGGGAAGAACACTCTTTTTAAAGCTTTGAGTGTTCCCAAGAGCACTAAACTATGAAATGGAAGATGTTTGGAACCACCAGGACTCTTCTCAAAATTGTCCATTTGGCCAAACTGACTAACTAGGCAAGTGGAAGAACTAAGAACCCACATACATGATCCTTTCTACCAGCTTTAAATGGCACTGTCTTCACATACTGAGCAGTCAAATGCATGAAAAGAATTACATCTACCCAATAAACTAGCCACCCAGTATACAGTATGTTATACACTTTATATTTCCAATTACTCCATTTTCCTGTTTTAAGAAGCTTTTTTGACCTGTTCTTCACTTTCACTTTTATAGGTGTTTAGTTAGAATATTGTGTTCAGCTAAATAGTTTATTTGTGACTTAGACTTTTAATTATTTTAACCACAATGGCAACAGAGTGTAATTGCCACCTGTAGTACTTATGAGGTCAGTCACATAAAGTCCCCAACATGACGTAACACCCACAACGTCAGTCACAAAATGCCCTTTGAATGCCCATTTACACTATGGCTGAGGTTAAGACTGTGGGAAGGCTATCTGACTCAGAGGGTGTTCATTGACTGATGTTGTGGGTGTTGTGTTATATCACTTACAGGTTGCAGATGTAGTTCCACAATGGAGATAAGCTTAATGGTCTATAAGTAGTAGGATCAATTTTCCAGTCTTTTCACCTAGAAAATTTGTTTATATGTTTATTGCTACATTGGATAGACTGGTGACCCAACCAGTATGTAGGCAGATCCCTTGTTAGGATGGGAGGCTGTAATATAAGGACAAAGGTGGTCTGGTGTATCAATCAGGATGGGATGCCTGTTTGGAAGCACAGAAGGAGGCTGCTGCTGGGAGTTATGTCTTCCTCCTCATGCACACGATGGCAACATTTCACTGGTGAAAGTCCCATGTGGATTCTTCGCAGTGATAGCTGGGAATTGTAGTCCCATGGAACAGCCCTGTCAGGGATCTTGGGTATAACCTGTGGGAGCAGCAGGGGATTGTTATGCCCTCTTTGAAAGGCTTCAGCCTGACCTGAAAATTATTCCAGTGTGGCACAGGGTCTGACATTAGAGTAACCATGTTTCCTGCATAAATAGCCAGCATCAGAAGAAGAGAGAATGAGACTGTATGGGAGGTATGGAAGCAGACAAGGGAATATGTATTGTATTCTACTGTTGCGGAAAAGGATTTGGAGGTCTGTGAAGGTATTGTAAAATACAAATATCTTCTGTTTGAACCCAAGATGGTGTCATGTAGTTGTATCTTGGGGTTTAGGGGCTAAGCAGTGCCCCCCCCCCCCGCTGGTCACAGCACTGTACTGTATATAAACATCCATACATCCATCCTTTATCTAACCCGCCATATCCTAACTACAAGGTCACGGGGGTCTGCTGGAGCCAATCCCAGCCAACACAGGGCACAAAGATGGAAACAAACCCAGGGCAGGGTGCCAGCCCACCGCAGGGCGCACACACACACACACTAAGCACACACTAGGGACAATTTAGAATCGCCAATGCACCTAACCCGCATGTCTTTGTACTGTGGGAGGAAACCGGAGTACCCGGAGGAAACCCACACAGACATGGGGAGAACATGCAAACTCCACACAAGGAGGACCCAGGAAGTGAACCCGGGTCTCCTAACTGCGAGGCAGCAGCGCTACCCACTGCGCCACCGTGCCGCCCCATATATAAATATTTTACTCTAATATTCAAATTCATGTAGTGAATTGACTGTGAAGAGTAATGATATTTTTGGTTGTCATTAAAGCTAATTATGTTCAATATACTTTACTATGGTGGCATAGCAGTTTAATGCAAAATGTATCACACTAGCCATATTGTACCTTCAACAATCTGTCCATCATTTTTAATTACACTATGATACAATACAATGCAGCTTATTGTTTTATGTGGTGCTCTTCACTAAATGCAGGTGTAGAGTGCTATGAACAATTCTTAGCTAAAATACAAGTACAGATTATATTAGTTACTAAATACGGAACTGGAACACATATAAATGCAGATTTGTTGAAACACACAAGGTGGAAACTGATTAAACATAAAATATCTATCCACTAATTGATTAATGAACTTGGACCAGTTGACAGTGGAGGAGATTCAAATTGTAAAAAAGAAAGTCAACAACAACGTCACATTCCTGGAGACCTCGGCCAACTGGTCGTCTACCTGCTCCTGGGATTTTTATAGTGGAATCTGTGTTGGCCCTCTTCTCCTTCCAGCCAAACAGTACAGAATCTTTAGTGCTTGTGATACTAGTTTAAAATTCCAGGTCATAAAGACTACAGAACAGCAATTCTTTCTGAGTATTGCATAAGGACATCTAATGAGTGTGCTCCAATGTTTTATTAATGTATGGTATCACTGAAACAGTCTACCAGGATTAGAGAAGTCCCATCATCCCCAGCATTTATACCAAAGAAGGGAGGGCAAACATTGAGAAGGAAGCAAAAAGGAATTCAGAAAGACCTGGACAAGCTCCAGAACTGGGAGAAAACTTGGAAAATGGAGTTTCATGTAGAAAAGTGCAAAGTGCTACACATAGGCGAAATGAACATCAATTATAAATATATGATGGGAGATGGGATACACTGCCGTACAGGAGGCAACCTCTGAAAAGAATTTAGGGGTTTACATTGACAAAACATTTTCAACGACTAAGCAATGTACAGAATCAATCAAAAAGGCAAATAAAATTTTAGATTATATCATAAAAACTATTGATATAGGTCAAGGGATGTTATGTTCAAACTATATAATGCACTAGTAAGACCACATCTAGAGTCTTGTGTGCAGTTCTGGTCACAACACTACAAGAAAGACATAGCAGCACTTGAAGCTGTGCAGAGGAGAGCAACCAAGTGCATCCCAGAACTTCAGGACATGTCCTACTCTGACTGACTGAGAGAATTAAAGCAGAAGAGACTGAGTGAGGACCATATCCAGGTACTTAAACTCCTCAAAGGCATTGATAAAGTAGATCCAGCAACATTCTTTCAGCTTAAGAGTGAATCAGGTACTCGAGGTCATCAGTGGAATTTAAGGGGAAGTGCATTGAAGACTGAAGCCAGGAAGCTCTTCTTTATGCAAAGAGTTGTGGGACTCTGGAACAAACTACTGAGACATAGAGTTGAAGAAGAAAGCTTGAGAACCTTTAAGAAGAATCTGGATGAGATACTGGGACAGCTTAACTTTTAGCTAAACAAACAGGCTTGATGGACTCAGTGGTTTCCTCTCGTTTGTCAAATTTCTTATGTTTCAAGGCTGAGGACTCCTTAGGTTACTATGGAATACCTACTGCTTCTTACTATGTCTTCTGTTGCATTTTAATTAATTGGATTTAATTTTATTTGCCATTTCTAAATATCTTCCATTCCTTTCCTTTCTTGTCTATGAAGGCACTTAGTCTGTCATGAAGTTAACACATATGATAAACCCACTTTTAAACATCTTCTACCTCAATGAAATTGTCATTGATGGTCTGTGTAATGATTCTTTTAAAAATGTGGCTGACCAATGATGGTTAGAATTTGGGCACAAAACCCGTCTGTGTATATGTAGATATATATGTATAGTTTTGTGTATTGCACAATGTTTCTATTCATGTTGAAACTTTGTTATGCTTTGTGTTTCGGCTGCACTTCAGTTTTATATTTTGTCATTTATTTTTTTTTTGTAATTACCGTATGGTATGATGGATTCTAAAGCAGAAGTGTGCTAAGAAGAAAATGAAACTAAAGCTGTCAGGAAGCTTAAAAAAATGATAATGTTCACGTATATATGAATATAAGAAATTATAACTGTATATACGACATTAGTTAACTGTTATTCAGTATTTCCAATATATTTTCAAACTTTATATAAATAGCCAAGCTAATATTCACTGTTACATTTAAAAACCTTTTATCACTTTGCTGGTGTGTATAGGGGTGAAGTGTTTAGTGATGCCGCTCCTTCACAAATCCAGGTTCCTGGTTTTATTCCCATCCCTGGTTGCTGCCTGTTTAGAAGCTGCACATTCCGTCTGTGTATTTATCTTGGCATTCTCCACTTTCCTCACACATTCCAAAGACATGTCTGTGAGGTTAATTGCTGTGTTCATGCACTGGACCTGCAATGGACTGGAACAACTTCTAGGGTTAGCTTCTGTCCTGAACCTGACACTACTGGATAAGCACCGGCTCCCTGCAACCTTGAATTTAAAAAATATGTTTTTATGTTACACGCTAAAATATTTTGGGTTTTAGAATTTATCAATGTATTATTTATATCAGATGATTTCTAGAAGGGAACACATTTAACATTGACCTGTAAGTGGGTAAAAACCACTACGAAGGGCTTTTTGTTTCTTACCAGCACAACATAATGAATTTTCTACTTCAGTTATTTTTGTGTTGTGTGATAATTAATATAAATGGTACAGAAAGCATATTGACAGACTACAGATGATTATTCATACTGCCACAAAATTAATGTCCCATACAGAATGCTGTTTGTGATTAATGTATCATAAAATATAAAATGATTTAAATTAAATTAAATTTTCATAAAATGCATTTATTCGTATTGTCTACACACAATAGTCAGAATTAATCATTATCAAAGAGAGGCATTAATTTTCATTGTTATTCCAATGCTTTGTTATTTATTTGACCTGGAAAACTTGGAAGAAAAATCTGATGGGATTTCCCAGATGGCGTGCTGAGCTGGGTGGAAGGGCGGCAACGCGTCTGGGAGTTGGAGGATTGATTTATTGTGTTTATTGGTGTATTGTATGAGTATAGTGGAGGAGAGGGTGTTTTGTACACTGTGGCAAGAAAATAAAGTCAACATTTGGACTTTTACCTGGTGTTTGGAGTCGTGAACAGGGGTTCAAGGGAGCGATAGCACCCCCTATCTACCACTATATATATATATATATATATATATACACACTGTAAGATATGGCCGGCTATGTATCCCGGCCAATACCCCCAAGCC
>JANRMT010062837.1:86423683-86442666 GCA_026402145.1 Polypterus bichir lapradei | reverse complement strand
TTTTTTCCCTGTGCTTAAAACTCATTAAAAAAAAAGTGTTTTTAGCGAGCGGTTCGTAGCGCTATAGCGCAAACTCTTGCAGTGTTAGTTTTCTCTGTTGTTCAAGGTTTTCTCAGTGTTATTCAATGTTTTTACATTTAGTTTACTATTACACTGTGCATTCTGTGGTTTAATTAACTATATTTGTGCTTAAAAACTTAAAAAAAATATATTTACATACAGTTTGTGCGGTCTGGAATGGATTAATTGTATTTACATGCAATCCTATGGGGGAAATAACTTCGGTTTACGACCAAATCGGGTTACAACCAGAGTTTTGGAACGAATTATGGTTGTGAACCGAGGTTTCACTGTAGGTGGGAAGCTGAAATTTCGCATACTCATTCCTTGCAGTGTACTTACAAAAGTTAGGTATGTTTCATGTCCTATTGCAACACCCAAGGGGGGGAAACGGGTGTAACCCCTAAACTGTATATATAGATAGGGGAAACCCTCCTCACTATTTCTGCGACTTCCAATATACGTAGGAAGCCCAAATTTCCCACGCTCATTCTTTAAACTGTACTTACAAATGTTTCATTTCGCGATGTGCCCCATAACGAACTTTCGAAAATAACGTCTTCTTTTTGGCAGTTCTTACCATTATGCCATAAGGAATTATCGAAACTGACCTCTCCTTTTGGCGGTTTCATTCCTTATTTCTGCTAATAGATGATTTATTTCATGGCAGAGATGCACAAGGGCTGTCCCCGGTCCCCCTTCCTTTTTCCGCATGGCTGGTGTCCGCGCACCTACCACGTGGTTGGCTCCCTACCTATATACATTAACGACATCCTGCTCTCATGTGCCTCCTCACTCGCTTCTTTACTTTCCTCAGCTGTTTGTCGTGCTCACTGCTCCCTTCTTCTTTACTCCACCGCTTCAAGGGTGGAAGAACTGCTCATTCTTCTTTCAGGCTAACTCTAAACTTCACCCATATTGATTCCCCTTTGTGTAACATATCCAAGCAAAGCACAATGGCGCAAGTGCTGTGCGATTGTAAGCTCATTATATGCGATGTGCACACAGACCAGGTGTTGAGGCTTTAGACATGACCCTACAAGACATCAGAAACACAACAAAGATAATGGGAGGTTTGGCAGTCTTGCTGGCTGGAGACTTCTGACAGACCCTCCAATTTCCAGTAACGGTCTGCTTCACTATGACAATAAATAAGTCACAGGGCCAGACGCTAAAAAAGGTTGGCATTGACTTGACACAAGATTGCTTCTCACATAGCCAACTGTACGTTGTATGCTCAAGAGTAAGCTCAGCAGACAGCTTGGTTATTTTACAGCCCGAGGGCAGAACTGCAAACGTCGTTTACAAAGAGATCCTTGCATCCTAAAAATGTACATTTCACATACACAACATTTACAATCATAAATTAAACTCTTTACAATCATCAAATTCACTCTCAATGCTAAAATAGGCCTACGACAATTACATTGACAATCATATTACGTTATTTTTAAAATGTTCCCTTTTCTTTTTCATAACTTCTTTAACACACTACTTCTCCGCTGTGAAGTACGGGTATTTTGCTAGTATATATATATATATATATATTAATGTATGTATGTATTTAAAGAGTTTCTGTAAAAAGCTATATTTCCTCCGGGAACAAATAACAATTTAAGCAAGCAATCCAAACACAAAATTAGTTCATCATTCCTTGGTGACAAGAACCTATCAAAGCCATTATTAATTAGACAGATATATCAGATAAGTAGTGGGGACCCTGAAAGGTGCACAACACGTCAGTGACCACTGTGGGATTTATTATACCTATTAATATGAATATTTATCTTTTATGATTTTGCTTTATTGCCCTTTAATTCTATCTGTATGACTTTTGTTTTACACTGTTTTTTAAAAGAGATGATTCTGGCCTAATGGCATTTTCAAGAAAAAATGTCACATAAAAGACAAATGTATATTTTTAGTGTCCTGTTATGTCCTGCTTTTCACTCTGGGATGTGAAGCTGTTAACTTTGGGTCGTTTTGTGATTTTTTTATTGCACCCATTGTTTGGACATTTATTGGTTCAAAACAAGGCTAGTATTTTCTTTAACTGTACTTGATTTCATGTGAGTAATTAATCAAATTTGTGTATTGATTTGTAGTTCACTTCTTTACTTTTTATTTTAAGAAAGACAGTCCTAGGTGTGGAGCTGTGAATGACAGATAAGGACTAATTAATAATTTCATTAATTAACAAATTTTATTTGTTAAGTTGTAAAGGAACTACACATATTCTACCTTAGTTGATTGATTCAGAACTTCTAACTAATCAAGCAATTACACATTGTATGACTTAAGGTGGGTGAATATGGATGTGGGGTCTTAGAAATTTTAAATAATAACTCAAAGCACTGAAGTTTTATAAGATCTTATTTTTGATAGAAGTTCAGTCCATTAATGTTTATCAAACCCCTTTTTATTATTTAATTAATGTGGCTAATTATTCTTCCACATCTCCAGTGCTATTATTTTGTGTAAAAATGCATTAGTGAGTAGTAATGGTTGAACTCTGAGTATGTGCTGTTTTTTTAACTATTATGTCTAACAACGTACTAAAATTAAAAGTACACATTCAAAACAAATAGCTCTGCAAATGGAAAACTTAGAAAAATCAGTCCAAAACATAAAGTTGCAATTGGATATTTAATTTTACCGAGAGCTATACAATACTCAATGTCTGCCCAATATCTCCTGAAAGCTTCACTCTAGACGTCGATCTATTGTTGTGAAACTTTTTTATGACTGAAATCAGCACATGAATATTAGCGGGTTGCAAATGATGATGTCAAAATGTACGGCACGCTTTTCTGGGTAATTCGCTTTCTTTCTTCACATGTACCCTAACCTGATTAATTCTAGTAAATCATACTGGCTTCCTGACATAGGAAATTGCCTGACTGACTTTTCTGCCATTTTTTACTCAAATTTGTTTACATAAATACACAACTAGTTAATTATTGGGAAAACCAATTTGAATGCAAGGGACTAATGTGGGCATATCCTTTAACCTTCAAAGCCTTCTTTTCAAATACTTCCCCTGAACTCTTCACAAATGATACCTAACCCCATTCTTGAACTTTGAGTCAGTAGCTGCCTATTGTACCTCTGGTGTTAGCAAAGAGTGACTCTGTTTGAAGATGGCCGACCATGAGCTGCAGGATGTTGTGGATGAACTCGGATCCCTAAGGGACAGATACAGCAATGGTGTCTCAGGAAACAGAAAGCTCTCCTGATAGAAGAGACCTCCTTGGTATCTGGTATCAAATCTGAAACATTCACTACATGCCGTGCTACTTAAAGAAATTATAACAACAGAATACAGGAGTTTAGACAATGCAAGAGGCGGTCCAAGAACAGGTCACCACCGCTTCCTCGAACAGCCACTACTTCTAATCTTTTTGACCCTCTCTGTGTTGTGCTTATTATTGGACACTCAATTGTGTACCACCTGAGCTTCTCTCCACCTAAGCAGCCACCTTTTACTGTTGGAACATAAGCTGATCCTCCAGCTATCAAGGAGACCCACTGCATCGATTCCTCAAAATTAATAAGGAACTACTTAAATACATTTAGAACAGGAAGAATGCTCACAGTGGACTGGTTGGTCTTTATGGCATTGGAACCCTTGCAGATTTTGGTTTTTTTTTTCTAGCATCTTGTCCCTGGTGTTTTAAATTTTTTTTTGGTTCTCCCTGGCCATCTGACTATACCATCAGGTTTATTATTAGAGACTTAAAATGAATGTATATATAAGGACTCTACTTATCCTGTTACATGTATATTTGTGTTATGTTAGTGCTTATTAATTAGTTCTTATCTTCCATTTTCTAATATGTTTTTCTTTTCTTGTAACTTTTCCTTTGACCCGTGGTAAAATACTTTGACCTCTGTACTTTCTATAAAAAGGTGCTATAACAATTAATATTTTTCTTGTTTTATATGTTCCTTAATCTACACCACTAAAATCTGGCTTTTAAAATAAAGTATCATGGTTACAGCTAAGAAATCTCTTCATGTATTTTATACTTTAGACTTTTAAGAGCATTTTTGAACCATTTTCTCCATTTTGGAGGTATGGTCAAGCCAAAGTCTGTGGACCTTAGTTGGCATTAAGTTGTTCTAGATTAGACAGTGGGGACTCTAAGGGCGATCTTAACAGCATTATAGGACCCCGGGCAAAACAGTGCACTGGGACCCCTACCTACACAGCCACTCAGCAAGTCACAACATACATAGATTAGCTTGGGGCTCCTATGCTCGTGAGGCCCCCAGGCAACTGCTCAGTGTGCCCATGCGTTAAGACGGCCCTGGGGACTCTGGCCTGCAATGGTGGCTTATTTGAATGCCTAATTTTGACTCTAATTGTCTTGTGTTTATCATTATCATATTTTAAGATTTAACTATTCATTTATCTTTTTAAACTATAGTGACAATACTAATAACACATTTTACTCACTTACCCCCAAAAGAGTCTTGTTTAAATTTCCCTTTTGTCGTATTACTCATGAGTAAGTCTCAATGAACCAGTGATCAGACAGACCTTACACTGTGTCACACATGTGTGCATAGGAGCTAGCCACAGGGCCCAAAAGAAGGTAATTCTATGCCTGGCCAGGGAGTGGCGGGGTACACTCAAACCTCTTATTTTGTCCCCGCAGACCAGACACGGGATATTCTGCCTGAGTACGAAGGTGTCACTTCCACCTCAGCTCTGAGGACATCACTTCCTGTCTTGGCCCCGAGGACAACATCACTTCCTGTCTTGGCCCCGAGGATGACATCATTTCCTGTCCCTGCCCAAGGACAACGTCACTTCCTTAAACCTCCCTATAAAATCCAACTTCCTTCCTCTGTTGAGCAGTTCTGTTTTGGACTCACTTCTATTTATAAAGAAGGGATTTATCTCTAAAATATTTTAAAAGATCTTGACAGTTTCATCCACCATTCTGGTAAGATGTCCCTCCATTCTTTTCTAAGACAAAGATTCCAACTAAATTCCAACTAATTTTTAATTAGGGCAGGATGAATCTTTTGAATCATTAATTTTATAGAAATATTAAATAGAAGGGTGGCCCATTGTCAATCACACCAACCCACGTTTAATTAATTAAACTCTGGCAAAACCCTGTAATCACAGTTGGTGTTTTAAACAACACAAGAAACTCATCCTTCACTGCCTCTGCTGCAACAGCTACTTCAAATGGACAGGCGAGTTGGGGATAATTAAATTGCAAAACATATTTGCTCATTTTATTTTCCAAGATATTTTTTATAAATTAAACAAATTCCATATTCTATTACAACTGAAATTAACTGCTTGCTGCAATCAACAAGTAAGAAAATGTACATATGGTATAACATTCAGATATATTTAGAGATTTAGTTACTTGTTTTGAAAGTTGGAGCATTTTTGATCAGTGAGTTAATTATTACAATATTGTTTATTAAGCATTTTTGGAACATTTTAGTTTAGGTATTTCAAGAATACATCCATTATATATTTTATTGCGTATTAATCAGACCACTAGGACAGAATTTTTTCACTTAAGAAACATAGCAAAAGTTAGACCTCTTATATCATTGAAAGATGCTGAGAAATTAATTCATGCTTTTGTTTTCAGTCATCTAGATTACTGTAACGCACTCCTCTCAGGACCACCCAAAAAAGACATCAATCGATTGCAACGAGTGCAGAATACAGCTGCCAGAATCCTAACTAGGAAAAGAAAATCCGAGCACATTTCTCCAGTTTTGATGTCACTACACTGGCTACCTGTGTCATTCAGAATTGACTTTAAAATACTGCCTTTGGTTTACAAAGCCTTAAATAATCTCACTCCATCTTATATATCGGAATGTCTGACACCTTATATTCCAAATCGTAACCTTAGATCCTCAAATGAGTGTCTACTTAGAATTCCAAGAGCAAAAGTTTAAAGGAATGGCGAGGCGGCCTTCTGCTGTTATGCACCTAAAATCTGGAATAGCCTGCCAATAGGAATTCGCCGGGCTGATACGGTGGAGCAATTTAAAAAATTGCTGAAAACACATTACTTTAACAGTGCCTTCTCATAACTTCACCTTCATTTAATCCTGATACTCTGTATATTCAATTTATTATCATAACTATTCATGGTGGCTCTAAAATCCGTACTAACCCCAACTCTATCTTTTGTTTCTTTTCCCGGTTTTCTGTGGTGGCAACCTGCGCCACCACCACCTAATCAAAGCACCATGATGTTCCTACATTGATGGATTAAAAGCCAGAAGTCTACATGACTATCATCATCAAGTCCTTCCATGAGAACCCTAAATACAAAGAGGACTGTTTCATTTATGATAGGTAGAATGCCAAGTCGGGGGGCTGGGTGGTCCCGTGGCCTCAGAACCCCTGCAGATTTTATTTTTTCTCTCCAGTCGTCTGGAGTTTTTTTTTTTTTTCTGTACTCCCTGGGCATCGGACCTTACTCTTATTCTAGGTTAATTAGTGTTTTCTTATTTTAATTCTTACTTTATTTCTCTTTTCTTCATCATGTAAAGCACTTTGGGCTACATTATTTGTATGAAAATGTGCTATATAAATAAATGTTGTTGTTGTTATTCATTTATTCTTATTATAACAAGACGTTAACAAAGGCTTCTTTTGGTCTTCATAACGCTTAGAAAGCATCAGTAGATTGGTTATTCACCGCTGCGCAGTGTGGCACATTGACATGATGGTAAAAGTATACTAAATACGCAACATCAAGAGAAATCGGTCTCAGTAAAGCCACCTCAGGCCACTCCAACGTGAAGTTTTGTTGGTAGGTCACATTGCAGAGATGAGTGAACATGTAATTATGTTTTATAAGCATTATGAAGACCAAAAGAAGTGCTAGTTAAGGTCTTGTTCTATAAAAGTAAATGAGCAATAGATGCACTACCTAAAGTGTTACCAACATTTTGGAACAGTGAGTCATATTACAAAATAACAATAACAGTTGAATGTAATTGCATATAGTACCTTCAGAAAGTATTCAGACCCCATCGTTTTTTTCATAGTTTGCTATGTTTCCATGCGTCTGTTACTGAAGAAAGTTCCTGTCACTGAAAAACAACCCCACAGTATGATACCGCCACCACCGTCCTTCACCGTCGGAATGGTATTGCACAGATGGTGAATGGTGCTTGGTTACCTCAAGACATGAAAGGTGGGATAGCAGGCTGCTTGTGCTGATCAACACATATGCAAAACAAAAGATGCTAATGGAGTAAGTACAAAGGAATTTCAGGTGGCCTGGGATTACAACTTTTTTCGTAGGCTTCAAGGATTCTAGTGGTAACTGATGAGAGGCTTCTGTCTGGCCACTCTGACATAAAGTGGAGTCCTCCTAGAATTCTTTCCCATCACCACACATGTTCAGTCAAAGTGACCATTGGGTTCTTGGTCAACTTTCTTATCATGGCCTTTCTCCAGTGATTGCTCTGTTTGACATGATGACCAGCTGTGTGAAGAGTTGTGGTCATTCCAAATATCTTTCATTTAAGAATTATAAAGGCAACTGTGCTCTTGGCAACCTGCAATGCTGCAGGAATATTTTGCAGCCTTTCCTAGATCTGCGTCTTTCTTGGTTTTTGCTCTGATACACTTTGTCACCTGTATGTACTTCTATAGACAGGTGTGTGCCAATTGAACATCTCTGAAGAGACCTGAAAATAGCTGTTCATGTACAGTTTCTATCCAAACTGACAGAGCTTGAGAGGATCTGCAGAGAAGAATGTTAGTAAATCCCCAATCCAGTGGTTTGAAGCTTGTTGTGTCATAAGAAGACTCCAAGCTGTAATTACTGCTAAAGGTGCTTCAGGTACTGAGTAAATGTTCTGAATAATTTGTCAATGTGAACTTTTAATTTTTTTTTATTTTTAATAACCTACAAACCTTGAGAAATCTTGTTTTCTTTGCAATTCATGGTTATTTAATGATTTTAGCACAAAGCTGAAGCATAGCAAAATATTAAAATGTGATGGGGTCTTAATACTTTCTGAGGGTACAATATATTTTCATTAGGAGTCAACTGATAGGAAGTGATAGGCATAATGGTAGAGGTGGTATGTTAGGAACAACAGTCAGTGTTGAACAAATGTCCTGTTTGTTTGTTAGAACAAGTATCATTATGACCAGAATTTCTAATGAAGTGTAGTGTAGCATGGAGGGCATTTCTCATTACTACACTAATTAAGGGTGTAGAAGCACTAGAAAATGTTCAGGGAACAGTAAACGGTGGCATTTCTCGATTAAAATACATCCCCAAGTCCTACAGGTGAATAGAATGAAACCTTTTTTAGTCTTGATGAGAAGTGTCTGCAAACGAAACCTAAAATTCTCAAAGGCATTTATAAATTCGATCCAGTAATATTTCTCTTAGTGAGCAGAAAGAGATACAAGAAATGAAAAAGGTACAAGGTAACTTAATTAATATTTTTAAAAATTGTAAAGCTGTGTTGTTTGAGTTAAATATTGAATCAAGTACTCAAAGTCCTTCCTGAAAAGTAAGCTGATGTGCATTGAAGACAGAAGCAAATACCACTTCTTCAAGTTTGTGATTAAAGGGGCAACTCAAGTCTTTTAAAAAAAATATGCATGAGATATTGGTTTATAATGGTCTTCTCTTTTTTGTGATTGTCTTTTTAATAAATAAAGACAAAATGACAAGAGATAAATAATAAATAACAATTTTCTATCTCTTTTAATAGATTGACTCTTAACTATTATAATGTTCAGAGTCTTGGTTATTCATGCCGCCATCTTTTATAGGGGGATTGTGATGACATCACAGATGGTGAATGCTGTAATTAGCAAAGGGGGTTATTGATATAAACAACCAACAGTAGGGCTCATGGGAACAAAGACAGACAAAATGAAGATGTGATGATGTTATCAGATAAAAATGCAATATATTTCACAAAAAAACTAATTATTATTACGTGTTAAAAACAACACCCGAAATGATTGTAACAAATTCCTAACAGGTATACTATGGGTAATTTGTAGTCACAAAAAGAAAATTAAAAATAACTAGACATCAAAGGGATGAATAAGTCCAGAGATAAACCTTTTGGAATGTGATTCTCATAATAGAAAGATTAATATCAGGAAAAACGTGTCATAATACAGCAGTCCTTCCAAAATCTTGCACTTGTACATTGTTGGCATATATCTAGTTTGCATTATGTTTCCTTTCAGAGATAGCAGATAATGTAAAGATTCAAAAGACAAGACTCCTTACTATCACGGTCTTCATCATCATCATCATTATTATTAAATAGCATATTTGAGCAGTGGTTAAAACTACCATCTTATGTATCCAGAGTACTGACTTTGAATCTCAAACCTAGTTGTTGCTTGTATAGAGACTGTTGTCACGTGGGTACGTTTGGGGTGTTCCCCTGACAAGCTTGACTGAGATAAGCACTACCACACCAGGGTGAGAGGGGGCACTTTTACTAACAGTATACTCTCCGCTTTCTATAGAAGTGAAGTGAAGTGAAGGCACACATACCCAGCTATGAAGTCTGGAACAATAATTCTTTATATGTATAATAATTCTTTACATTTATACAGTGCTTTTCTCACTACTCAAAGCGCTTTACATAGAGAACGAGGTGCCATCTCAATTGCTGCCATTTTGAGTCAGTATGCTCACCACACTTTAGCTATAAGTGCTTAAGAAGTGAAAGAGATATAGCAAATTATATACAGGGGTATGATTGGGGGCCAGAATGACTAGGCCAAGGAGGGCAATTTGGCCTTGCCCTTTCTGGTCATTTCACCATAAAAAGTGTTGATCCAGAAAGGTGCAGTCTCAGAACCGATCAGGATCCAAATACGATATGACTGATAGGAGTGCTGACACTTGGCTAACATCATCACCGTCTTTTCTGTTGTGCCTTGCATGCATCAGTTTTGCTTTATTTTTGAGAATTTAACTTTTAATTAAATGAGGTTAATGGTGTGGTACCTCAACAATTCTTTCTGCTCCTGACTGCCTTGCAGTTGGTCACACTGTTGGTGGTCCAGCTTTTACCTTTGCATGACCTGCCCTCGGCAATGTTATGCTATATTATCATCATCATCATCATGATCATAATATGTAGTTTGAAACACTGACAGGCTACATTTGTGTTTTAAATATATACAGTAACAAACATAAATCAAAGTTGCTGCAGTTCATTTTCCATATTTCTTACAGTTTTCATACCAGTATATAAAATTACTATCGATGAATCTAGCTGGTAAATTTCCTTAATTCTATGAGAGGGTACACAATGATTTTTGAGGTTTTGAATGCAAACTGAGGAAAATAATTACATTACTGGAGTTTTTATCTATTTATTAAGAGGAAAAAAAATATGCAAATGTGATACTGTCGAAATGTAAACCCCTTCTTTTACAGCAACAGGTAAACAAAATAAGAAAAGCCCTAAAATTCAATACTGGAAACACTGCTGACTTGACATTGATGTAAATGGTCCATTGAGCAATGAATGACAGAAAGCAAGCAATTATAAAACCTTTTGAAAGAGGCTGCTCTTATTTTTTATAAGTTATTTTCTATTAAGTGCTGAAATTTTCTTTTTTATTTTTCCACTGAGATTTTTAATACTTCAAATACATATCCTCTAAATAAATGGAAAATTGTCAAAAGTGTAATGTTGTAAAGACAGGCTTCTTTTGGAGCTGGAAATTTATGGACGCCTCAAGAGAAAAGCAAAAGAGAAATAAAATGAACAGGAGTGGGTTTACAGAATCCAGGCTGGATAGCACAAAACTGTATACAGTACCTTCAGAAAGTATTCGGACCCCTTCATTTCTTACACAATTTTGTTATGTTGCAGTTTATATTAACATTATTAAATTAATTTTTCTATCATCAAGCAACCTTCAATAACCCAGCATGACAAAGCAAAAAACAAGATTTTATAAATGTATTAAAAATAAACAGTTGAAATATCCTATTGACACAAGTATTTATAGAGGATTTAAAGCATGTATTAATGTAATCTCCATCAAATTAAAATGGAAAATATTATACTAGCTAGCCTTAGCTTATGAAAGAGTTAACCATTAAAGGCCCATGCATGTATTTTGTTTTTCTCTTAACTCTTTTAGGGCAGATGTCGACTTTTGTCGACATCCAGGGGTTGAGGGCGATAATCAGCTGTAAACAGCGACAAAACTCATTGTTACCTTTAAAGGTAGGCCCTCTTTGCTTGGAGGAATGTTAGACTTGTTGACTCAGCATCTAATTCCTTTGTGTGCATGAGTTACGAAACATTAAACAAAGGCAAGATGGCATCAGCATCTCATGAGGGAGCGAAGCGAGTGCAGAAAGCAAAATACTCAGCAGACGATGTTTTGCACATTATCACAGAGTCGGACTCTGACTTTTCGGATTCAGATTTTGTTGAAAGTGATCAGGAGATTGAGCAGGAGAGTGAGGAGCCGGCATCAGCCGATGCCGCCCCAGGTGATCGGCTGCCAGATGAGCTCATTTGCGCATCTGATGCACCTGTGTGCCATCGCATGTGTGAGGCTGCACTGACAAATGGCTATATATTGTTCAAGGAGGCAAACAGTGACAGCACCACGACTATGGCAGATTTCCGAAAGAAGGTGGTCGACACCTTGCTGGCAGATCATGTTGCGGTGCCTTTGGCAAAGCGAGGAAGGCCATCACAAAGAGCACTGCCAGACAGGCTGACTGAGTGCCACTTTCCTGCAACATACGAGGATAAAATGTACAAACCTGACAGCATCGTGTGCAGCAACAGACCACTGAACAGGAGGCACCAGTGCAGCTCGTATTGTAAGCAGTGCAATGTAGTAATGCATGCAATTGGCTGCTTTGAGCGATATCATACTTTGCAGGATTTTGCTGTGTAACATGTATGTGATATGTATGTGAAATCACATAGTATGCAGGCTCATACAACATGCAAGGCAGTGACATATGTCAAAAATAAATGTTTTTTGTTGACTGATATGTTAAACCATTTTAGAAAAAGTGAGTTTTTGAGTTAATACATGGAAGGGCATCATTATCTACTAGCACTAGGTCAGAAATGTGAGAAGTGATTTAGTGGACATAAAGGGAAGGTCACTCCTAGGGATGGGTGGTAACTATGTTTTGGCTTTAAAAATAATGGTGGCAGCTAGGGACAGAAAATCAATTATTTCTGATAAAGCATGAGAAAATACTGGTGGTATGGATAAACTTTAGGAATGAAGGATTTGTGTTTTTAGAGTCCATATAATGAGTGCAAAAGAGATGTGATACTGATAAGAATTTTAAAAAATGTAAGATTTCTTTAAATTGAACTGAGATGGCAGTTTGCATCTTTGCACTAAAGTCTATTCTGCTTGTCCATTTGGAGACTCTTGAGTGTATACTTTAAGAGAGAGCAAGTCCATTCTCCACAACATACTGTATTTAGACCCTTTTACTTAGTACCAGAGGTGAGTAGTAACTAGTTACATTTACTCCGTTGCATTTACTCGAGTAACTTTTTCAAAAAAATTGTACCTACAAGAGTAGTTTTACTGCACTATACTTTTTACTTTTACTTGAGTACATTTGTGAAGAAGAAAGGCTACTCTTACTCCACTACATTGGGCAACACTCGAATCGTTACTTTTTTTCCATTAGATACGCTATATTTTTGCCAGAGAGAAGCCGCCAGTGGATCTACTGCATGACTGTTTCACCAATCAGACGTAGCAACAATAATTACAAGACTCTGTTTCACCAATCAGACATAGCAACAATAATCACATGACTCCATTTCACAAATCAGACATAGCCATGCAATCACATGACCACACATAAACTGTGCCGGCATAGTGGCACAAACTCCTCGCAGATAGTGGACAGGGAAAGAAAGAATACATGAAAAATGAGAGCCAACTCCTGCTGAAGGTTAACCATCACTTTACTGAGTGAAGAACAAGTACGTTTTAACCAAACATGCACAGACACAGACAGTCAAGGTAAAGTGAGACTTCTTGTACTTGCACAAGCTGCCTTGTTCTAATGTTATTTTCTATCAGCTGTGCTATTTGGAGGGCAAGTGAATATGCAGTATTATACTGTCAGTGTACAGTAGATCTTGTCACTGTAAGTAGTTTGCACTGTTCAAACATACATGTTACCTACTAAAGGTATTGGCTTCAAAACCTTTGTTGTGAAAAACAGATTTGGAACTGTGTTATTTGTGCATCTTTATTTCGTAAAGATTTTATTTATTTTTGCTCATTTTTTATTTTATAATTTGGAAATAGCAGAATTTGCACATTGTTTTATATTTTTTGTCTGTCTTATTACAACATTTCTTAAAAATAAATCATTTATTATGATCAAACAGTTACTCAGTACTTGAGTAGTCTTTTCACCAAATACTTTTTTACTCTTACTTGAGTAATTTTTTGGATGACTACTTTTTACTTCTACTTGAGTAACATTAGTACAATTTTCGGCTACTCTACCCACCTCTGCTTAGAACTTAGCTGAAGCCCCTTTGGTAGCGATTAGAGCCCAAAATCTTATTGGGTCTGGTGCAACAAGCTTCACACACCTGGATTTGGGGAATGGTCTTTCTTCTCTGCATGACCTTTCAAGTTCTTTCAGGTTGGATGGAGAACATCTGTGGGCAGTTATTGCCAGTTTTCTCCACAGATGTTGATTGGGTTTAAGTTTGGTCTCTAGCTGGGCCACTCAAAGACATTCACAGAGTTAACCACAAGCTACTCCTGTGATTGCTTTGTGCTTAGAGTCATTGTCCTGTTAGGAAGGTCTAAGGTTCCTTGTAGCAAGTTTTCCTTAAGGATACCTCTATACTTTCTCCTCTCAGCTATCCCTCAACCCTGATTAATTACCCAATCCCAGCCACTGAAAACCAATCCCACAGCATAATGCTGCCACCACCATACTTCACTGTTGAAATGGTATTGCACAGGTGATGAGCAGTACCTGGTTTGTTTCAAATGCTTAGAAATGAGACCAAGCAGTATGATTTTGCCTTAATCAGTGCAGAGAATCTTGTTTCCCACGGTCTGAGAGTTCTTTACATGTCTTTTTGCAAACTTCATTTAGGCTTTCATGTGTTGTCTGGCCAGTATGCCAAACAGCCCAGATTAGTGAAGTGTTGCAGTAATGGCTGTACCTTTGCAAGTTTCTGCTATCTCTACACAAGTTCTCTGGAGTTTAGCCAGCAAGACCACTAGGTTCTTTGTTATCTCTCTTACTAAGGTCCACCTCCCCAGGTTGATCAGCTTGTCTGGACATCCAGCTCTAGACAGAGGTATGGTTGCTATAAACTTCTTCCATTTAAGAATTATTGAGGTCACTGTGCTCTTGGGAACGTTCAATGCTGCAAGAAATATTATTGTGGCCTTTCCTTGAATATGCACCTAAAATCTGGAATAGCTTACTGACAGAAATTCGCCAGGCTAATACAGTGGAGCACTTTAAAAAACTGCTAAAAACCCATTATTTCAACATGATTTTCTCATAGCTTCATTTCAGTGTAACCCTGATATTCTGTATATGCATTTAATTATCTTTTTTTTTCATGGCTCTGAAATCCATACTGACCACTACTTTCTCTGTTCTTTTTCCAGTTTTCTGTGGTGGCGATCTATGCCACCACCACCTGATCAGGGCACCATGCAGTTCTTATATTGATGGATTGAAGGCCAAATGTCCATATGACCTTCATTGTCTTATTCTTCCATGTGAAGCCTGAAAACCATGAGGACTGATTGAGATCATTGATGTTAGGTAGAATGCCTAGTGGAGACTAGACGGTCTTGTTGCCTTGGAACCCCTGCAGATTTTGTCTTTTTCTCCAGTTCTTGTTTTTACTGTTCTCCCTGGCCATCGGACCTTACTTTATTCTTTGTTAATTAGTATTGCCTAATTTTATTTTTATATTTTTTATTTTTCTTTCGTCATCTTGTAAAGCACTTTGAGCTGCATCATTTGTATGAAAATGTGCTAAAGAAATTAATGTTATTGTATCTGTGCCTCGACACAATCCTCTAAGGTTAGGTTGGGAGCATGCACTCATAGAGCGCGTTGCAGCACCCACCACACGACAAACCACCTCGGCATCTGAAATTAGTACCCGAGTGCAGCCATGTAATGGGTGACACCTCAGCTCCAATCCTCTAAGCCCTGCCAGAAATTCTTTCGACCTCATAGCTTGGTTGTTGCTCAACTGTGGGACCTTCTATAGACAGGTGTGTGCCTTTCCTAATCGGGTCCAATCAGTTGATATGACCACAGGTGGACTCCAGACAAGGTGTAGAAACATCTCAGCAAAGATCAATACAATGGGATGCTCCAGAACATTAAGTCTCACTGCAAATGGTCTGAATCAGTGTTTCCCAAACTCGGTCCTGGGGACCCCCTGTGGCTGCAGGTTTTTGTTCCAACCAGCTTCTGTTTTTAATTGAACTCCTGGGCTAATTAAGTGAACTGATATTTCCCAAGTTCTGTGTTTAGGGAACAATATAGAAATTAGAAAACTAAGTTTGCTAAAAAAAAAAGAATATTAAAATGTACCAAACAGTTATATAGGAATAATCTATTTTTTTTGTTTTTAACAGTATTTTCATCTTGATTTTCATTCTACTCTTCAAGGTGTTCTAATTGTTTAATTAATCCATTATTTACTAATTAGTGGGTCTGATGCTAAAGTAGTTGCTGCCTTTGATTATTCAGTGTTGTTTGCCTGCGAGTCTGCTCTACTTGTTTTTAAATTGTCATTATTAAGATACAACGAAGGGGGAAAACTGCACAGAGAAAGGGCAAAGTATAATGAAATTAACAAAAGAGAGTTAAGCATTTAAATCTATAGCAAAGGAAGAAATATTTATAAATGTCTTATAAATGTACAAATTATGCTGCTGTGCTTTTCTGAATGTCGAATAAAAGAAAAAAAATACCAGCTAATTAAATGAGCTCAGTGCTACCAGGTGTTGTCACTGATTAGGAAACTGGTTGGAACAAAAACCTGCAGCCACAGTGGGTCCCCAGGACCGAGTTTGGGAAACACTGGTCTGAATACTTGTGTCAACGTGATATTTCAGTTGTTATTTTTAATATGTTTTCAAAAATTCTTAAAATCCTATTATTGTTTAGTTATCCTGGGTTATTGTGTGTTGTGTATTGTGTAATAAGGGAAAATGTGAAAAAAGTAAAAGAGTTTGAATACTTTCTTAAGGCCCTGTATCTAGTCAGGACAGTGTAAAGCAACTAATGAACTCACTTGTTCCTGGATCCCGGCTCCATCACTTTCTGCTTTGAGTTTACATGTGTTTCCCTGTACTTGCTTAGCTTTTCATTGGGTACTCAGATTTTGTACTCACTTCCCATAGTCAAGTGTGCTAGTGTGATATGGCAGGTCCGCAGGTTGCTAATCATAATCTGTTGTAATAAATAATTAATTGGCCAGCTCATTCTCCGTGAGTTGGTGTGCTCATGCAGCTGTGGGGAGTTGGTGGAGTATTTGGGGCAAGATGCACCTGCATGTGAGGGTGCGGTCCGTCTCAATTGCTTCATCAGCTTCCTGCGGTGTGCAATTGAGACACTGCGCCCACGGAGGCCTATAAGAGGGAGCCGGCATGAGAAAAAGGGAGACCAAGATGGAAAGGGAAGATCTGTAAGACCAGGCTCGGCTGGAGAAACAGAGCCAGCCAGCCGTATGTGAAAGGCAGCGCAGATGTTAGTCCCATGGAGGAGCATGGATCGGTGTTCTAGGGGCAAGTTCATACCCACTAATTATGTTTAGAGGATGATTGTGGTGGAGTCATCCCCACGGATCTGAGGAACGTCAGAGCAAGCGAGATGGATGAGAACTGACCCTATACGGTCTGAGGCAGCCAAGATGGGGGTCGGGTAGTTGTGGATCGAGGCTGCTGAAGTCTGCCAACTGAGTGAGCAATGGCTGAGCTGGGGAGATGAAGAAGGAGTTGTGCTGTGAATTTTAAAGATGTTGGATTTCTAAGCTCATTTTAATTCAGATTTTTATCTCGCAGACCATCACTGCTTTAATGGATTATTTGTTTAGGCACTGCACTTTTTGAACACCTTTTATTTGATTTATTTTAATAAAAGCACTGGAGCACTTTTTACACCTTCTCCTTGCCTTGTGTGGTGTCCTCATTTGCTTGGCTCATCCCTTGTAACCGTTATCGTTGGTGGGAGGTTCACAATGCTCCCAAAGGGAAGTGGAGGCATGGAGCCGATCTGCATCCTAGAGTAACTAGACATACCGTGATTGACTAGGCAGTATGTGGTTGAGTCCAGGCTGCACTGGACAGTCACCTAATCCATGGATGGTTAGTGCTACTGGGATACAATCTAGAAAACCATGTGACTCTGAACTGGTTTATGTGCTCCAGAAGATGGACAAGTGGATGAACTAAAAGAAATGAAGATTGATTTGTGTTATTTCTCTTCCCAAAAAAGAATAACTGCTAGTCCAGGCAGTTGGATTTTTTTCTTTAGGTTTTTCCAAAAACTGATTTCTAACATTTACCATTGCAATAATATTAATAACTGCTATAAAACAGGGGAACAGAATACACTGGAACACAAAGGAAGTGTGCAATGATGCAGCAGAGCAGAAGTATAGCTCTTTGTAAATAATTTTTCCATTTCTAATATCAATAAAGTGGATGCAATCAGAATGATCTGGAGACTGTCTATGGAGAGGCAGCAGGATAAATAAGAGGTAGCTACTGTCACTTTACATTTGCTAGTGTATCCATCACAGTGAGCCGTGAACCTGGCGTTTAGAATCTGAGTCTGAAAGGTCCCAAAAGTAAAACGTTGGGTGATCAGAAAGAAACTAATACAACACAAACATTTTGAAGAATGTTGTACTCATGATGAGGCTTGGCAGAAAAACATAATCTAAGAAAAAACATTTCAGAAGGCACAAGGAGCTACAAAAATGAAGTTTACAAATATGATCCAGAAATAGGAAGGAAACAGAAATGTGTTTAGGGTTGCAAAGGTGATAGGAAAAGAAAGACTGAATGTTCTCATCCAGATTGATCTAATAGTAGGTGTGAACTAGCTGAATAATTCTGAAGGGAACATCATGATTGATAATAATGGGATTAAGGATACCTGGAAGAATTATATGCAAAATAGGGTTATCATGATAAAAGATACCAATGTCAGTGAAATATTATGATACTGTGTACATATTCAATACTATAGCAAAAACAGAAATTCTATTAATTTAATTAAAAGTAACTCCATTATTCAAGTGAACAATATTTTGCCTTTTTCTGTAATCTTATATAATACACTACTGTGGATGTTCGTTTGTCTGTCCAGGATTTTAAATCACCTCTAGCTCACAAACCGTTTAACCTGAAATTTGGTTACACATATACTATGTGTTGTCTACTATCCGCTTTTGGGGTGACGATTGACCTCCAAGGTTATTCCTCTTTGTATTTAAATTTTATTTTATTGTAGAATCAACTCTCGGCAGCGGCCAGCAGGGCGGCTGTGCGGCGCATGCGTACAGGTGCCATTCTTATCCCTACCACCTTCACCGTCACTTCCCCTGCCTCTTCATATCTTAAATCATTATTGAGGCAGATTGAAGACTTAAGTGCCAGCTTAAGTGAAAAACGTACTAAGTAATTGCAACACAAACACTGACTTAATCGGTTTTAATGCGAAAAGATGGCGACAAAAGAAGAGAAGAAGCGGTCCGCTAGATTGGAGAAAAGAAGAGCTGCTCGGGAAGCAGCAAGCATATCAACCGCTGAGCACACGAATGCTGAACGTACAGAGAAAGAGGATAAAAACTAGGAACACTCAAGTCAAGTGTATTCACTGCACATTACTTTACAGTGC
>JANRMT010062837.1:86410449-86423673 GCA_026402145.1 Polypterus bichir lapradei | reverse complement strand
TTATTTGAACAGACTGTAATTGGCATTCAGACATATCATAATACAATACAGAGCTTGAATGTAGCTAATGATAAACACAGGGATTCCCCAGCGTAAGAACAAGTATAGATGAGTTAGCAAATTCCAAGATAATCAAGAATATTACTATTTAAGCAAACTCTTTAAACCTCTTTTTATAACAATATGCTTTTAAAATCTGGTTTCTCAGAAAATCTCTCTGTTAGCTTTTTAACATTTGCTATTGTAAGATTTATATTTCTAACATTAGCTGGTTAAAAACATAGCTAAAGAATAATATTTAACGTCAAATTGATTCAAATTTCAAATGTCACAAACTCCCGGTGCTTTTCATTTTCCACATCTCTTCCTCATGTCTTACATTTGTCCCCACTTTAAGGATTCCTGTGTGAAAGCAAACTTGTCAGTGTTACATTAATCCAATAATTCAGGACTTCTTTAAAACAGCGCTTGTTCTGCTAATTTTTAGGATTTTTACATGAGTTATATTTTGTTTCTGCTTATGTCTGTGCACAAACATAGAATTAGAAAAGTCAACTGATGTTGCTTGTATGTGATTTCTCCTAACTGAGACGCTGCATCCCATTCTCCAATGAGCCTTTCAAATATATGACGTATGTGCTTTTTCAGTAAGTTTGTCACATTTGAGCAATTATCCTCATGAATATTAGTGTACCTTCAAAAACCAAATGCATGACATAAATCAAGCATTCACTGATTCATATTCAGCCATGAAGTATCCTGCTTTGGCAGTCCTGGTAACTGCGTGTGTGCCCCTGTGTTTAGACATTTCTGTTAATGCTGTACATGTTATATTAATAGTTAGATGTGCCTTGCACTTCGAATCATCAAAAGGCTAAATAAATGTTATTTTGACATTGGCAAATGCAGCAGCTATGAGTCAAATAGCCACATACTGTAGTTTAAAACTTGCTTCAATATGTAGTTGCTACAAATGTTGCTTACAGGTCAAGTGTGCAGGTTCCTCCCACATTTGCATTATGCACATGACCCTGGATACATATAAGGTTTCCCATGCAAATATGAATTGTATACATTGGTTAGAATGCATGCTTGGATGGACATCTGTAGACGTGCACATCACAATCTGAAACTGAACGTGAAGCCTCTGTTGTTTTACCTGGGACTATGTGTGACTTTGAATTAAAAAGCGATTAATTTCAAAGTTCCATGATTACATTACATGTTATCTCTCACATCACTGAACACTACTGCCTCGCAGTAAGATGACCTGGGTTCACTTCCCGGGTCCTCCATGCGTGGAGTTTGCATGTTCTCCCTGTGTCTGCGTGGGTTTCCTCCCACAGTCCAAAGACATGCAGGTTAGGTGCATTGGCGATCCTAAATTGTCCCTAGTGTGTGCTCAGTGTTTGGAGGTATGCCCTGCGGTGGGCTGGTGCCCTGCTCGGGGTTGGTTTCCTGCCTTGCGCCCTGTAATGACTGGGATTGGCTCCAGCAGACCCCCGTTACCCTGTAGTTAGGATATAGCAGGTTGGATAATGGATGAATGGATGGAACTCCATAATGTGATAAAAGTTGCAGTATTGAAAGCCTGTGTGAGTGTATGGTTTGTCTTATTTTTGAGAGATGGATAGTGAAAAAAGGTCCAATTTGTTGTGCAATAAATACCCATTTATCAATAAATAGGTAAAAGCAGTTGAAAAGTGTTATTTCCAAAAATGTAAAAGCAATAAATAGTCAGTAAAACTGTTTCAAATAAAAAAGAATCATGAAAATTGCACACACTCCTTTCTGGACACTTAACATCCGAGCACATTCAGTCCCAACATGCTTTCTCTTAATTAAGCCTTTAGTTTTGTTTTGCCACCTCTCTTATCTAAGACTCAGAGGGTCACTAAGCTTTCTGTTACAGCCAGTGGTTTAGCTCGAGTTCGTGCTGCTCAGGACGGGTGTGGTGCTTCAATTTGCTGCCCTCCAACATATCTGAATATGTTAATGTATTAAAATAGAAAATTAAAATGATATAGAGACAAATTAAGATAAAGTGTGCATAGATTTATTCATATATAGAGAAGCACCAATAATTTGTCACATATATTTATTTATAGGCATCAGCTAGACAAGAATATAGTATAGACGCACTGATAAGCCGTGTTCTAATTATTAGTTTAATATAATTATGCTGTGAAAACCAGAACCATTGTAGTGGGAATGTTTTCTGCGCAGAGCAAGAATGCCTTCAGATTGATGACGAAATGAAATTATAAATTGTAAATTTGTTGCTTATCTTCTTAGAAATTATTATCGGTGTAATGTTTATGTTTATTTTTGTTATTGCCTCATAAATTTCAACTGCTGTGTCTGATGCCGTCACAGAAGGACAGTCTGAAAATTATTGTTGAAGCATTTGTGGATGAAAATCAGAGAATTTAACTTTTTTCATTCATGAGTGATATTTTTCCAAATCCTGCTGCTTACACATGAATTGTACTGAGCCTTTTGGCCAATAATGCCACTCCCAGAAATGTGCTGCCCGGGGCAGACCGCCCCCTCCGCCCGCCCCTAGCTACGCCACTGGATACAGCAGAATTCCAGACCATCCATAGGTTTACATCCATAAGCAAAAAACCTGAACAACCGCCGATTCTGTCAGCTTCAACCTCCCTACTACATTTTTGCTTGGCTTTTATAAGCTTCTCCCGCTATCAGCTGACAAGGGACCTGGTCACCCCTTCCCCTTTCACATGTACTGTGACCATTTAAACAAGTAAGATAACCTTGTGTGCGTGTGCTCACCTGCTCACAAGATGCGCCCTGCTTCCTATGCCTGATAAAACACACCTTTTTAATCCCCAGCCAGTAGCAGTCACAAGAATGTTCAGTTTTTAAAACTTTGTCGTACTTTCCCTTCTTGCCGCTTTTAAACTAACTAGAGCAAAAAAATGACTCTAAAATAAACAGATAGGGCCCTTCGAGGAGAGACACCCACAACGCCACCCAAAATTCTCCAAATTTGCAGCATCCTTTTGCCGTTGACACCATACACCTCAACAAGGCACAATTGATTATATTCAGCAGGTCACCACAGGGAACAATTTATACTGTCCCTCAGAAAGCTGGTGAGGACAGATATAAAATGACACTGTTATGAAGAGAGATGCGTGAAAGATGTGTTGGACTGGACACTTCTTTAGATCTGGGCTGGCCTAAAGAGACCTCTCTAGGTATGTTCATTTTGAACTAATTGGGAAACAGCCCTTAGCTAGATACCACTTGGCTACTAATAGTACTTTTACTATTATTGATCAGTTTCTGACTGCAGGGCTTCAGACAGGCTCTGTGCTCGAGATGGCTGCAGCAATGCATAGTGCCTGACAGAGAATAAAATACAACAAATTAGAACAGAGCCATTTTGGCAAACACAAAAGAATGTCCTGATAAACATCAAGGGAACTCCAGTGGAAGTTGTAATCTGCAGTTATAATATAAACAAAAAATATACTAAAGCATGTCTAATTTTTGAGACGCCTGAAGAAATGGAGGATGGATACATGATAACTTTGCATGTTATTGTTCCATCATGTCTTGACTGGGGGCATTATTATCATGGACCCCGTGATCATCAGAGGTGACTGTGTGCAGAGGGTACAGAACTATAAATACCTGGGAGTGCAGCTGGATGATAAAGTGGACTGGACAGCCAATACTGATGCTCTGTGCAAGAGATGACAGAGCCAACTATACTTACTTAGAAGGCTGCCGTCCTTCAACATCTGCAATAAGATGCTGCAGATGTTCTATCAGATGATTGTGGCAAGCGCCCTCTTCTATGCGGTGGTGAGCTGGGGAGGCAGCATAAAGAAGAGGGACGCCTCACGCCTGGACAAACTGGTGAGGAAGGCAGGCTCTATTGTAGGCATGGAGCTGGACAGTTTGGCATCTGTGGCAGAGCAACGGGCGCTGAGCAGGCTCCTGTCAATCATGGAGAATCCACTGCATCCACTGAACAGGATCATCTCCAGACAGAGGAGCAGCTTCAGCGACAGACTGCTGTCACCGTCCTGCTCCACTGACAGACTGAGGAGATCATTCCTCCCCCACACTATGCGACTCTTCAGTTCCACCCAGGGGGGTAAACGTTAACATTATACAATGATATTGTCTGTTATACCTGCCTTGCACTCTCCACCTTGCATTTTTTAACTTGCACTGCATTGTTATCACTCTTTAATTAATATTGTTTTTATCAGTATGCTGCTGCTGGAGTATGTGAATTTTCCCTTGGGGATTAATAAACTATCTATCTATCTATCTATCTATCTATCTATCTATCTATCTATCTATCTATCTATCTATCTATCTATCTATCTATCTCAATATTAGCAAACACGATGGAATGGCCATGCAAAGGGGTGAGACATCTGCACAAACACATCACATGATGCCGTCTATTTCAAAAACCATCCCATTTTTCTAAATACAACAAAATACAGAGTAGCAGATTTTAAAGTCATTTTCACAACAAATTGGGGTTGCCAGATGTCCCTTATATACGGGAGATGTCCCATATTTGATAATGTTGTCCCCTGTTCCATACTGACCTTTCAGGGATACCCAAATGTCCCATATTTAGTTCATTTTCAAATTTTGTAATAAAAATATATTTTTACTACCTTCTTATGGAACTTTGTTGTAACTTTATAAGTTATTATACTTTCTTTTCTCCGATTCTCTTGATGAAAATAACCCAAATGTAAAGAGGAAACTAGTGTTTGCTGCCTGTTCGCAACTTGTTCAGTTGCTATGATTGACTGAGGACAGTGACACTCTTACCGTTTTGCTCTCCAGCCGCGCTGCTGTGCAGTTCTGGATCAGCATTGCAACATACAGTGACTGTCAACAAAGGGTGTTGTTACTACTTGCCATGGCCCAATATTTTCTATCTGCCTGTATTAAATAATAATAATAATAATATTTATCTGTTGTCTCTATTAAATAAATATTTTCAAATGATTTCACTTTTACAGAATTTTTTTAGCTTGTATTAAATACTTTTTAAATGATTTTACTTTTGTTTTCCTCATAACCCATTAAAATCCTTGCTTTATGTTTTTAACTTATGTCTCTACTTTTATATAATATATTAGTCTGGGAGTGTAGGGGGCATGCATAAATTTATATACAGGTGCCGGTCATAAAATTAGAATATCATGACACATTTGATTTATTTCAGTAATTCCATTCAAAAAGTGAAACTTGTATATTAGATTCATTCATTACACACAGACTGATGTATTTCAAATGTTTATTTCTTTTAATTTTGATGATTATAACTAACAACCAATGAAAGTCCCAAATTCAGTATCTCGGAAAATTAGAATATTGTGAAAAGGTTCAATATTGAAGACACCTGGTGCCACACTCTAATCAGCTAATTAACTCAAAACACCTGCAAAAGCCTTTAAATGGTCTCTCAGTCTAGTTCTGTAGGCTACACAATCATGGGGAAGACTGCTGACTTGACAGTTGTCCAAAAGACGACCATTGACACCTTGCACAAGGAAGGCAAGACACAAAAGGTCATTGCTAAAGAGGCTGGCTGTTCACAGAGCTCTGTGTCCAAGCACATTAATAGAGAGGCGAAGGGAAGGACAAGATGTGGTAGAAAAAAGTGTACAAGCAATAGGGATAACCGCACCCTGGAGAGGATTGTGAAACAAAACCCATTCAAAACTGTGGGGGAGATTCACAAAGAGTGGACTGCAGTTGGAGTCAGTGCTTCAAGAACCACCACGCACAGATGTATGCAAGACATGGGTTTCAGCTGTCGCATTCCTTGTGTCAAGCCACTCTTGAACAAGAGACAGCGTCAGAAGTGTCTCGCCTGGGCTAAAGACAAAACTGCTGAGTGGTCCAAAGTTATGTTCTCTGATGGAAGTAAATTTTGCATTTCCTTTGGAAATCAAGGTCCCAGAGTCTAGAGGAAGAGAGGAGAGGCACAGAATCCACATTGCTTGAGGTCCAGTGTAAAGTTTCTACAGTCAGTGATGGTTTGAGGTGCCATGTCATCTGCTGGTGTTGGTCCATTGTGTTTTCTGAGGTCCAAGTTCAACACAGCCGTCTACCAGGAAGTTTTAGAGCACTTCATGCTTCCTGCTCTTGACGAACTTTATGGAGATGCAGATTTCATTTTCCAACAGGACCTGGCACCTGCCAAAGCTACCAGTACCTGGTTTAAGGACCATGGTATCCCTGTTCTTGATTGGCCAGCAAACTCGCCTGACCTTAACCCCATAGAAAATCTATGGGTTATTGTGAAAAGGAAGATGCAATACGCCAGACCCAACAATCCAGAAGAGCTGAAGGCCACTATCAGAGCAACATGGGCTCTCATAACACCTGAGCAGTGCCACAGACTGGTCGACTCCATGCCACGCCGCATTGCTGCAGTAATCCAGGCCAAAGGAGCCCCAACTAAACATTAAGTGCTGTACATGCTCATACTTTTCATGTTCATACCTTTCAGTTGGCCAACATTTCTAAAAATCCTTTTTTTGCATTGGTCTTAATTGATATTCTAATTTTCTGAGATACTGAATTTGGGACTTTCATTAGTTGTCAGTTATAATCATCAAAATTAAAAGAAATAAACATTTGAAATACATCAGTCTGTGTGTAATGAATGAATCTAATATACAAGTTTCACTTTTTGAATGGAATTAGTGAAATAAATCAACTTTGTCATGATATTCTAATTTTATGACCGGCACCTGTATATAGTAATATAGAGAAAGATTTTAAGAGAGTCCCATATTTCTAATTTTCTAATCTGGCAACCTAGACCAAATGTTAAAAACAGCTAGGACAGTCTTATCATGAAAGTGTAAAGGCCACACAGGCAGTGCCCGGGTAGAAGGTCAGACCTTTTTTTCCCTGGGCCATGGCACCTCTGTTCTGTTTATTTCAGGTTTGTAATAACTTTTAACATTTTCAACACCTCTTTGACCCTTAAGTGGATTAATCAATTTTGAAAATGTCATGTTATGTTTGCTAAATGTCTAGGGAAAATAAAGCAATACATGTGTCACAGTACACAATTTATCCAGACCTTTTTTCAGAAGAATTTCAGCTGGAATTTGGAAGCTTTTACTTGCCTTTAACAGTTGAATCAATATATCCACTCTTAAGTGACCACCTAGTAAGCCACTTCTCTTACTTTTTTAAAATCTTTATTTTACATTGTGATAGGTTTACTACACTACCCTAATCTTGAGGGGCCAGACGCCATTCTCAGATTGAGAATACATGTCTGGGGACAACGTAATGAAAAGTTTCTAGTTAGTAGCCGTAAAAGGCTCTGCCCACAGTGTATTTTCTTAAAAACCCACCTCCAGTTGCCTCCAGTCTGTACACTTTAAACGTTTTGGCATGCAGTGTCCCATTTTTTGTCCTGTATTGCATAACTACATAAAATAACTAATGAAAGACGGGGAGGGAGGAAAGGTTACTGAACAAAAGTCTTGACAAGAAGAGAAAATGAAAGCTGAAGCTACTGTTATCCATTCAAGAGCTCAATAGCACAAAGCCACTGAAGCGTTATTAATTTATATATCTTGCTGTTGTGAGGGATGAACCAGTGTCACAACCGGTTCATACCCAACTCCCTTACCCGGCCAGGAGGCCTTAATAATTGAAGGTCAGTGAGGGAATAACAATATCTCCTTTCTGTGCCAGGACCCAGATCTGGAAGGACGTTACAGCAGGAGGCCAGAAATTTCCTTTTGTATTCTGTGCCAATTAAGCTGTTAAACATCATCCCACCACGGGCATGTGACTATGTGGACGTGTCTATGAAAAGTGCCGTGTCTCGCCCCACACAATTTACTATAAAAATGCGAGCAGCCAGTGCAGGCTCCTGTAGCTGTGCCGGCCTTTTAGACGTGGACTGCACTTCTCCCAAAAGTTTTTTTCTCTTCTCTTCCATGCCCTGAGTTACTGCACAGACAACTGCCGATACGGGATACATTTTATATGCTGTGGCAAGCCGATACTAAGGTGCTTCACACATTCTCTTACTCTTGTAGCGGTATGAGGTCGCAGGAGGCACGCACACAAGTGGGAGTTGGATAAGGCCATCCCGGCCGGTCAGTGGCAGAGCCGCGTTTCCACTCTACACGAGACCCGGCGCGACGCTCCCCAGAAGGCGCTCATATAGTCTGCGAAGATGTCAATGGACAAAAAGGCAAGCTTTTATTCTTTATACTTTTTGTCCTTTTTTTTCCCTAAAACTACTGCCATTCTTTTAACAATGCAGTGGACAAAAAACTAAATTTATTTAATTGCTGGTAAGGCCAGTGAGGCGCATTACCACAATATGTTTAACTAGGTTCTTTTTATGAGACGTTTCAGCCAAAGAAGGTTTATCTATCGTAAGTACAGGTTTGTTGTCAGTTGGACAGTGTTAACAAAAGCACCATTACTCTTAAACTACTGTTTAAAATCTTCACCCCTAGTTTCTACTCTAGCGTTGAATTAGTTTAAAAATATGACACTCAGTGAGCCGGCTAATTCTTCACACCCAGATTTAAGCATAATTCAGTCATATTTTTCCTCTTAAATTATGTTTTATATGTACGAGACTACCTTTAGCTTTGTTTTAATCTCATGAAGCTTTACAAGGTGATATACTAGTGAAGTGGAATATGTTGTCGCCACAAAGCTCCAGAAGTCTGCGTTTAAATCACAGCCTGTGCCCTGTCATCGAAACTTTCATGTTCTCCCCATTTTTACTTGGAGTTTGTACTTTTACATGACAGTGTCCATGGATGGTTCCTATTTAGCACCCAATCCTGTTTGGACATACT
Organism: Polypterus bichir lapradei; assembly: GCA_026402145.1. NCBI lineage: Eukaryota > Metazoa > Chordata > Cladistia > Polypteriformes > Polypteridae > Polypterus > Polypterus bichir. Next base: position 86,414,809 of record JANRMT010062837.1, on the reverse strand, counting down.
AAACTTATCACTTATATATATTTCTCTTCTGGTTCGCCCTGCTTCCTCTTCAAACCTGGTCCCCCCCCACACGCAGCCCACACGGCATTTCTCAATTCCAATTCTCCTCTTCCAAATCCTTCCCCACGCTGCCTACGGCCTCCCAAACACCCCCACGCCGCTTTTCTCGATTCCTATTCCTCCTTTGGACTACTCGGTTCCCAGCTCCTCTCTCATGACCCCATTGGTGTCACGTCACCGCCCTATATCTAGCCTGACCGTATGACCTTTCACTTCGGTCATGTGTGCACCTGGGAGTGTTTTCCGCAGCCTGCTACAGGAAGGTACTCTCTTGAGCATTGGCACTGGTTTCGCTCCCTGCTATTTTCGTTATACTGCGACGGTTGTTTCCTAAGCCTTTGTTATAAAATGAACGACAGTATCTTCTCTGTCGACGGGTTTTTTACAACATCATCTGTATTCCGGGATCTGGCAACTGCCTGTTCCAGTTAGTGGGTTATTTCTTGACACAAACAGTTGACGAAGGCAATGCACTCTTACTACGACATAGGGCAGTAGATTTCGTTGCATCACATTGGGACAGATTTGGAGATGTTCTTCCTGTTGTTCTTTCCAACGCAAGTCGAGTTATCACAAAAAGTCAGAAGTACTATCAATACATGGCAACATCTGGAGTGAAATCTTGATTTCTGAATTCCTTTCTCACTGTTTTCCATTCCTATTCTTACACCACCGTATGCTACGCCAAGCGTCGGCTAGTAATGAATAATGTGGATTGTGAAATTTGACAGATAGTTAACCCAACCTAAGCTAATATTAAAATCTGCCCCCTCAGCCTGTCTGCCAGGGACATATAGCATCCAAATACCTTTAAAAAATGTGAAGATTTGTATTATCTGGAAATTCCACTAGCTTGCATGTAATTGATTCGTATTAATGAGGAACAAAGTAATGCTTTTCCCGACCTCTGTCAAACTCCATTAAGATCTTTACTTCAGGTTGAAGCTCTTTGTCTAACAATCATTCTCTGCTGTCTTCTCCTCACAAAAATTGCATAAGCATTTTTTTATTATTTTACACAGCCCTCACTTTTCTAGTTTAATTACCTTTCAAATCCAGGATGAAGACTCAATTTTTGCCAATTAAAAATAATACATTTTTGACAAATTAATCAGCATAAGACTTAAATGTGCAAGGATTTGGATTATACAGGCCACTGTTTTGACCTTTTACTCATTGCAATCCTTTCTGGACATAAACAGTATTTTTTAATATCATATGGACTCACTGGCTTTTGGATGAACCAAAGTCACTTCAGATGCTACAGAAACTGAAAGGAGCAACATGTCAACAATACTATTTGAGCTAGGTAGGAGGTCACCTCATAAAAACAGGAAACCCAAACCAGGATTTGTGGTTAAATCTTGGGTAAGGTCAAAGGTGTTGCATGAAATTTTGGGCTGTGGTGTTGCACATATATCTCAGAGGGTGTTGTAGTAAAGCATTGAGCTTTGCTCTCACACTCATGTGGGTTTCAACACCTTTTCAGGGCTAACAATATGAAAAGCACTTTTGATATTCCTGCTAGTGCTTTTCTGGTTGAAGGGCCAAAATGCCACAGTATCTTCATCAATGTGCAGCTAGAATAAGCCAGAAGAACTCTATAAATGTATAAAAACATTAATACATTATAAGCAAAAGATGAGAGAGAATGTGACGTTTCTTCAGATAAAAGGCTTCAAAAATGAGTTCTGAGAAGGTAAAACCTGTAACATTACATTAAATCTAGATTGTTCAAAATTCATTTCTTTGTTATTATACCAAGCATTGCTTTTGCATTTCTTAAAGTTACTGAAATACTACTACTACATTTACTTATTATTTGGTTGACGCCTTTATCCAAAGTGAATTTCAACTTTTATGATACAATCGGTAACTTGCTCATTGTCAAACATTGTGAATAGCAGGATTTGAATCCACAACCTCAAGGTTTGAAGTCCAAAGCCTTAACCACTATACCACACTGCCCTACACTAAAATGCATACACTAAACAACTGATTACAACATCATTAGCTACAATAACTGCAAATAAATAATAATGAGTTGTAATAGAATCTACCTATAAACTGCCAGATAATGTTCAGGAGCCAATAAGAAGGCTAACAGAATGTTAGGTTATAAAGCGTCTTGATGTGTGGAGTACGAGTCCAAGGAGGTTATGTCCAAGCTTTATAACGCACTGGTGAGGCCTCATCTGAAGTACTGGGTCTCCAAGCTACAAAAATGACATAGCAGCACTAGAAAAGGTCCAGAGAAGAGCGACTAGGCTGATTCCAGGGCTACAGGGGTTGAATTATGAGGAAAGATTAGAAGAGCTGAGCCTTTACAGTTTCAGCAAAAAGGTTAAGAGGAGACATGACTGAAGTGTTTAAAATTACGAAGGGAATTAGTCCAGTGGATCGAGACTGTGACTTTAAAATGAGTTGATCAAGAACATGGGGACATAGTTGGACACTTGTTAAGGGTAAATTTTGCACAGACATTAGAAATTTTTCTTTACACAGAGAACCATAGACAATTGGAATAAGTGACAAAGTAGTGTGGTGCACAATAGATCTTTAAGGACTTTCAAAACGTGATGTTATTATAGACGAATTAAGTGGGCAGGACTGGCAAGGTTTGTTGGGCTGAATAGCCTGCTCTCATCCACATTGTTCTAATGCTCAAATGATTCCTATAATTCAATATCACACTTACTTTCACTTTCCTGTTTTAGAAAACTCTTTTTGTAAAACTCTTTTTCAGAAACAATGGTAAGTTTTCAAGCGTGAACTGCTCATTGCAGACACTATCAATAGCATCTCTCTTGGGTTTAGGTGTAGACTTTGGCTATGCCAGTCCAAAACTTTAATTTTTCTTCTTTTCTGCCTCTGTGATGTTGACTTGCTTTTTGTGGTTTGGCCCTTTGTCTTGCTACATAACTCACCTATGCCTCGGCTTCAGCTCATGGACTGGGAATTTGCCGATACAGAGCAAAACTCATGATTTCTTCAATTAATGCAAGTCATCCTAATCATGAGGTAGCAAAGCATCGCCACACCATCACACTACCACCAACATGTCTGATTGTCGGTATGATGTCCTCACTGTGTGTGTTTGCTTTACGGCAAATACTGTATAATAGGATCAAAAGTTCTACTTTTGTCTAACTTTCTAAACAATATTTTCCTAAAGGTCTTGAGGATCATCCAGTTATTTTCTAGCAAATATGTGTCAAGCTTTCAAAGTATGGCTGGCAATGTGGCATAGTGGTGAAGGCTTTGGACTTCAAACCATGAACTATGAGCAAGTCACTTCACCTGCCTGTGCTACAATTAGAAAAACAAAAGAAAAATAACAAAGTCACTTTGGGTGAAGGTGGTGGCAAAATTAAATAAGCGTCTGTTCATTTTTGATAGCAGTGGTTTCTTCATTTTTACTAACCAATAAAGGACATTTGTTCCCCAGTGTCTTTCTGATTGTTTAGTGGCCCTTATTGAGGAAAAAGCAGTCTAGGTGGTTTTTAGGATCCTTTGTGACTTTGTGTTTTTTTTTTTTTTTTGTGACTTTCGAGTCATTTTGTCAGGCTGGCTACTCCTGTTAAGATTCACAACAGTTCCTATAGGATATTATGGCTCGCTTTGTGGTTTGGTAGAGTCACAGAGCTTTAGAAATGGCTTTGTAGCCCTTTAGAGGCAAACGATAGCATCATCCTTTTTCCTGATCTCTTTAGAATCTCCTTTTAATTGTGACCTTATGCTCTTGTTAAATCTTTGTGCTGGCAACTTGAATCTGATGGTTAGGAACAACACGATTTGCTGGCCCAGTGATTGTTCTAGCTCACGTTTCTCACAACATTTTGCATTTATTTAGTGCAATAAACTATACAGCATTCCTAGGCACAAAACATATTTGATGATTTTGTCATTTGCAAGGTTCCTGTACCATGAACCCCCACAAATCACAGGGATAATTGTATTAGATTTTAGTTGAAGACCTGAAAACATTCAAAGTCAAAAGTTTCCAATAATAGAAAAAATCAAGGGCAAATATTTTTGACAGCACTGTAATTCACTATCAACTGTGACTCTGTACTAGAAATGTCCCAGATACATTTAGAATACCATTTTGTCACCAGCTCTTTTGTCTTGCTAATGTTGAGCTGCAGGTGGTTTTCCCTTCACCATAAGTCGAAGTTCTCCACAAGCCTCTTGTCTCTATCTATTATGAAGTGCCTTTCCTATCTATCTATCTATCTATCTATCTATCATCTATCTATCTATCTATCTATCTATCTATCTATCTATCTATCTATCTATC
>JANRMT010062837.1:86382857-86410439 GCA_026402145.1 Polypterus bichir lapradei | reverse complement strand
ATCTATCTATCTATCTATCTATCTATCTATCTATCTATCTATCTATCATATAGTGTCTTTCATATCTATCTATCTATCTAATGGTTTGAAATCTGTTTTTCTTTGGATCCACTGTGACTGACCATTCCAAACATAGGACATAATACAGATGATTATTATACATCAGTTGATACTGTTGTAATATACTGCATGACTTGTTATAATTCTGCAATTACACATATATTTAGCATTTTATGGATTTCATACATAATTATATATGTTGTCTATTATATTTACCTGTAAATAGCCTAATGTAGCTATTGTTATCAGACCTCCTCTTTTAAAGATTGCCATCAGATGTATCAACTTAATAGAATATTGTCCTTTTCTGTGTTTTCTAAACAACTAATCACTTTTATTATTGATAATCGTGCAGGTCATAGTTACTGCCATATTAAAATAGCTGAAATCACTGTTGTATGGCACCTTCCACAAAGAACACCATGACACCTTTTATAAAGCATGTAAAATATAGGTGGCTCTGAGACTAAGGATCTGCTCTGGTAACCCGAAGGTTGCCGGTTCAAATCCCCATCAGTGCCAAAAGAGATCCTACTCGGCTGGGCCCTTGAGCAAGGCCCTTAATCTTCAATTGCTCCAGGGCCACTGTACAATGACTGACCCTGTGCTCTGACCCCAAGGGGTATGCGAAAACAAATAACCCTAACAAATTCCTAATATGAGAAATTGTATAAAGCAAAATAAAGAACAAAAAAATGCCACTTAGAGCAACACAAAATAAGAAGATTAACACAAGATTCATCAGACACATTAAGCATTTCAAAAACATTGAAATACTTGGTCAATTTAAAAATGCCCATGTAATAAGTGATAATATAAGCAAAAATGGAATTTCAATATGCATACGGTGTAAGTCAATGAAACTAAGAACAATATGATGTGTTGCTTTGCGTCTTTTCCTAGGAAAGTTGATTATAAAAAATGCATTCAGATACTCAGAAAAACAATAAAGGTTAAACAGACAAATCATATGTGTATTTATAGAAAATAATTACACTGTCACTTACTTCTCTTTTCTTCTTTAAGCTTGGGTTTATAAGAATGACACGGACACCTCCCATTACACTTCACTGATACCTTTTTTCCCGAAATGCATGACTGATATTCCAGTTTACACTAAAACAAGAAAAAACAAATTATACATGAAATCCAGTTGTGATAAATACATTATCCACTCATCCATCCATCCACCAATAAATAAATCAAGTAATTATAATGTGTTACATAAGTGAGTCTGACTTGGTATGTTACAAGTAGAATTACTGTAACTTTAACTCCAGCATGATCAAAAATAAAAGCACTTCCTGGCTTTTTTATTATGTGAAATCATCTAAAATACTAAACCAATAACATATGAGTATATGACACACAACATAAAGACGTAAATATCCATCAATGTTATCCATTTTTGACCCTGCTTCATCCACTTCACTTTTTATTTTCCATGCAGCTTGCCACTTCCTTTCTTCTTCATTCACCAGCAGCCCTAATTCTCTGTGCGATTGGTCAGTGGTGTTCTTCCCCTTGCTGTGTTCATTTGCATGAACTGCATGCCTAATTTCCCTGTGTGATCACCGCTAGTGCAATAAAACTACACACTGCTTAAGAATACCCACTTACTTCCAGAATTATTACAGGCAAATATTGACAAAGGAAAATTCAGGTCAGCTAATTTTCAATCAAAACACTCAAAGTGATTTTTGAGATTTTGGGGTATTTAGTTTGTCTTTTATGGAAGTGGTTAATCCTAAATATTAGTATATCCGAATGTTCTTTTTTAGTGGATACGTAATACCCTAGATGTACCATTCTGCCAAATTTCAGCTTTTTAAAACTAAACAGGAAATAGAATTTTTGTTGATGAGTGACTGAGTCAGTCTGTCAACTTTGCATTATATATTGATATAGTCAAGTTGTGTTATGTTATGTTGACCTCGTACCTCTTTCAATACAATACAAATAACATTAACCTAGGTCAATCAGAAATGACCTTTTTGGGGTATAAATTGTATTTGCAGCACGCTTAACATATTTAGTTTGCATTTTATTTTCCATATAAAATCAGCCTTATCTTTAATTGTTTTATTTGTACAGACCAAGTAGCAAATAATAAGTGGATTTGTGTTCCAGACAACCCATAGGAATGAAAAACCAAAAAGGAGATCTCTCTTAATCTCTTTCAAGGCTTCACATGGTTTAGTTACTTTTTCAAAAGTGACTTACAACATCTGAGATTGGTTACATTTCTTTTGTTTTTCCAGTTGGAGCACAGGCAGGTGAAGCGACTTTCATGGTTACATGGTGTCAGCAGTGGGATTTAAACCCACAACTTCAGGGTTTGAAGTTCAGTTTTTTAACCACCATGCCACACTGCCTGCCTTTTCGTCCAGATTCTATTATGATCTAATTGAAGCACAGCCATATACAGTAAGAGCAACTAATCATATTATTCATAAGCAGTTTTATAATCATAGTAAAGTGTTTTATTACCACAAATAACTGTCCATATATTTCACCATATACATCACTGAGCACACAATGCAAATACATTAAAATTACAAAAAAAAAAAAAATGTTAAGACGCTACTTGGAAAATCTGAGCCCCTTGTGTAACTTTGCTGAGCTCTCTGCTGAAACTCAGAAGAAAAATCTGAGAATCAGGAGACAAAAGAAAATGTCTCCATTTGATTTTTTTTTTATCTAAATGTTTTCTAGAAGAAACCAAAAAGAATAAGACAAGAATAGAAAGTGATCTCACAAAATATACCAAGCTTTCCAAACCAAACTCTCAATTTAGTAAATGTATGCTAAAGAAAGGAGCTCTCTTCTAAAAAAGAGTAAATAATTTAAACTTTGAAGAAAAAACAAAATTGCCAGCACCATACTCCTTTACTTGTGCTGATCAGAGGTAGGACAGAAAATTAATCAAAGTGAATGTACACATTGACTTGAGAGTGCTGTTGCATTTCACTGAGCAGTTCTTCAGAAATGTTGAGGTTCTTCAATTTTCTGTAATCAGTGTGCATTTTCACTCAGACAAGTTTGCTCTGAAAAATTACATTTGGAATTACCAGCAGCAGCCGCAATCCTCTGTGCATTAATGTAACTTCAGGTAAGTCCATGCAGGTTCTGGCTGTTCAGAGGTTTCTGAATAAAATGTGCCAAATGAAGTGCTTCGATAAAAGTTTTAACTTCATCCATTTGGAAGTCTTTCATATTAGTATTTACATATTATGGAACCATAAATTAAATGTGAAATATGATGTTCTTTGGCATAAATTTGACATCACGTCTGCAAACAAAATTGACATTAAAGCTGCAAGGGTACATAGTATAATATTTCTGCACTTAAGTAAAATGGTCAGAGAGTGTGGAGCTGAGGCTGAGAAGCTGGACTTTAATTTCCAGGGTAAGCAATTCAGTCTTCAGCACTGGCTCAAGGCGCCTCTGATATAAATCTAATCACCTGACAGCCCTCTGACTATAGAAATAAGTAAAGACCGTACCGTTTGGATTTTAATGCTTCAAGCAGACTGTTAGGTTTGGTGAAGGAATAAACTGAAATCTTTATATAAGAACGTATGAAGGGACTGATTTCTTTGCACAGTTGTCAATTATTCTAAATATAGTATCTTCTGTTGAATAACAGCCTAACTTTAGTTCTTTAGAAAGCTAAGTGAAGGTGGTGAGCAGCACCGGACCTAATAAATGCTCCACAGAATGAATGGGCACAGATTCCCAAAGAAACAATCCAAAGTATTGTGGAAAGCCTTCCAAGAAGAGTGAATGCTGTTATAGCTGCAAAGGGTTTGCAACTCCATCTTAAAGTTTGTGTATGTCTGAATGCAATGTCGTTAAAGTCCCTGTTGGTCCAATAGTCAGGCGAGCCAATACTTTTGTCCATACAGTGTATGTTTAGGGTTCATTAGCAGTAGCAAGCCTTACAACCCAGTCAAAGCTATGATTCAAGGGAGACAAGAGGATGATGAATGAAAGGATCGAGTTACGGAATTTATTTGCAACTGGTGGTTGCCATTTAAGAAAAAAAAAAAATTCAGAATAAAAATGAACCAAAAGCTTTATACTAGTATTAATAATTTATAATTCATCTTATTGGAATTGCTTCAGGTATTGATTCTACATACTGATAAAGCAGGACATCTGCTGTGAGATCATTGCATGAATTCAGTGTTCACCGAAAGCAGTGTTATCTGAACAACAGAAACATAGAGGGGTGAGCTTTATAAATTTAGAATGAGCAAGAGGTTTACAAACACATACACCATAAAGACAGTTCTCTAAAATAAAAGAATAATTTCTTTTTTTATTTAAACATCAGTATAAAAATGAACAGAAAGAAATTAAAGCCAATCCACTTACGGGCGCCAAGCCATGCGGCAGCCTTTATAGAAGCTCTCTTTGTCTTTTTACGATTTATTTTGAATTATTAATGGTTTGAATGCAATTAATTAATGTTTTTAATTAGCAATGTTAAAATCTGGCCTGTGGCTTGTTACCACACATTTATGAATGAATTTTTAAACTAAACTGAAGAGATGCTGCTGTCAACGCAGACCCATGCACCGGCCCTCCCTCAACTGCCTCTCAGACAGGCTGCGCACTTGAGAAATGTCATACGGTGAGCGTGAAATATCTGATGGCTGCCTTCATCAATAATATCAGAGAATATAAAAGACTCTAAAAAAAGTAACATGGGATATATTAGACTTTCCTGTACCTACTTGGTAATACTGCCATCACCATTGCCTAAATTGCTCCATTATGCCCTGTTAAAAGAGCTGCTTATCTGAGAATAAAAAGCATGAATATCTGTGGCAAGGATAAAAGTTACAAGCTCACCTGGAGACAGAAGAGGCGAAGATCTAGACTAAGGACTAAAGAAAGGATTCAGATCTGGGCTGACTTCATACCATGAGAAATGGGCTATTGCTTTTAAATAAGTTGTTGGAACTGATATTATCTCATAGTGAGTTACGGCAAGTTCACGTACTATGATTTTTGGGTACTACAAAGAACCGGCTTACACCTCATATTTCAGACCATATTTTAATGTTTCATCAGAATGAGTGAAAAAAGAAGGAGGAGGAGAGGAGATTTTAATGAAAAAGGGAGCACAGTATAATTAAAACTAAAATTTTGATAACAGGCATTGAATTGCCAACTGATTTCGTCCACGTCACTGCCAGAGAAAGTAAGTGACATCATCCTGGCTGACTCAGCAACAGAAATAATTCACTCTGTACCAACATCTTTTTGATGAATCGTTCTGAATGCTGGTGACTTCAAAGCAGGAGTCAGGGCCTGTTAGGCCTTTTCATTTCACAGACACTGTTCTATCCAATTATTAATGCCTTTCAGTATAAATCTGTGGCACAATCCGACCTGCTCTGACCTCATCTTATTGCCACCTACAAGCCTGTACTGCCAGTAGCAGCTCACTGTAATCCAAGCCAGATGTGATTGGGTGGAATTGGTGTTTGTTTTTAACAAATTTATATTATTATTTTTGCAGCTTCTGTAAAATTTTAATTTTCTCTTGGGGACAAATAAAGTATAATCTATCTAATCTACAGAGGAATGAAAAGAATACGAGCCCTTAAAGCCTGTCCAGTGCCTAGAATACTGTTATAAGACACAAAGACTATCATGACGGCACATTCTATTAGCATTCAACAACTGAAGCCAAAGTTAGCTGCTCCTTTACAAAGATATGAATAAGAATAAATGAAAAAACCTTGGCTAGCCTTTCTGCATTTATCTTTTGAAATATGTTTTACTATTTTACATTAAAATTCATTACAATTTTGCAGATTATGCAATGTTAAGTCGTTTTTGGTGTACTCCCCTTCTTCATTTATTATTGCAACTATGCTATTACCTGAATGTCAGTGATAACTTCTATAACCTTTTTACTAAGCCAGTTTGAAAAGAAGCTAAATTGGGATCAAGCGTGCATTTCTTAATTTCCCAAAAATTTGCTGCACTCTTAGAAAGGTTATCGCCTTTTCCATTAAAAAGGGTCTGACTGATTGATCACTTGCTTCGATGCTGGTGGACGGGAGAGGGAAGGATTCTCCTCTTGAGAATTTGACGTCAAAACAAAAGGGGTTTACGGTTACAGGATGGAAGTTTCATAAAAGCCCCAGGTATTGGAATACAGTTATCATTGATTTCAGTTAATAGTCTACCCAGATTGCTGCTTAGAAACTGTTACGGATCATTGCAGCTCAGTTTAACCTGTACTGTATGTGTGAAACTCCTCCATTGTCAATATGCAAAAATCAACGAAAACACCTTATCTCATTACATATAAAAATTCTTAAGGCATGCCATTTAATCTTTATCTTTGCAATGATATTCTCCAATTTGTTTCTCTAATTCTTAAGGTCTTTTTCATCATAGAACACCATCTCTGTTAAGTGTAATTTTTCACGTGCTTAAAGCCTTCATTTACTTTTTCATCTACATCTGATTGCCTTTTTATCAACTGCTCAATGGCAGTTACCACTATTTATTAGACTTTTTGAAAAAGGTCAGTAGATCTGTACTGAGCATACTGGTAATTTATTGGATTTATTATCAGTAATTTAAAGATGTTAACACTTACTGTATATGCATTAACAGCAGCAGTTTGATTACTTTGATTTTTTCACACTGAATTACTGCAGTACATAAATTATTGGCATGTATACAAAATTAAATAACCACAGCCTTCCAGTTCACTAGAACCATTATTTTCTGAAATTTGACACACTGTGGTTAAAATAAAAGCCATGCTTGCGATAAAGGAATACTCCACATGAAAATGATATCTTTTATATGTTAGTGACCCTATGTGTTTTGTAGTAATGAATTTTTAATATTGTGTTTTCACTAGATTATATTAGTTTAATTAGATATGCTTTATTAAACCTAAAGGGAAATTCAGATGCATACAGCAGCAGAAACATAAAATACAAATATACAAACTAAAATACAATATAAGGCACAAGATCCTCACATATCTTTATATATAATACTGTTCATTTGTCTGTCCAGGATTTTAAATCACCTGTAGCTTGCAAAGCATTCGAACTATTGACCTGAAATTTAGTACACATATACTATGTGACATCTACTATCTGCTTTTGGGGTGATGATTGACCTCCAAGGTTATTCCTCTTTTTATTTTTACTTTATTTTATTGTAGAATCAACTCTCTGCAGCGGCCAGCAGGGCGGCCATGTGGTACCACATTCGCCGTCACTTCCCCTACCTCTTCATATCTTAAATCATTCTTGAGGCAGATTGAAGACTTAAATGCCAGCTTAAGTGAAAAATTAAAGAAAACATAATAAGTAATTGCAACACAAACACTGACTTAATCAGTTTTAACACGAAAAGGTGCCAATGAAAGAAGAGAAGAAGTGGGCCGCTAGGGTGGAGAAAACAAGAGCTGCTCAGGAAGCAGCAAGCGCATCAACCTCTGAGCAAACACATTCTCAGTATGAAAACTATGAATGATCAAGTTAAGTGTATTCACTTCACGTTATCGTGCAGTGTGCCATTACTGGTAATCTAATAAATACAGTACTATACTAAAAATAGCTGTGCTGTATTGAAGTCTGTACTATCTTCCTAGGGCATCTGGAGTGAAGGAAGAAATATGGAGAGGAAAAATTGAAGTGCCAAATGGCAGCAGGCACAAAAGAACCCCAGAGGTGCTTCTTATTACACAATGGAGGAATTAGCCTGTAAAGGGGATCCTCTTGGAGGTGATGGAGATATGTTGCAATTATTCATTAAGCCATCCAAGTTTGCCACCATCCTCCTTTCTACAACAGCATCCAGAGTGCCCGGAGTCAGTTCTGTGATGGAGCTATTTATAATGATAAGTTTTTTTTCCAGTGTTTTGCATCACCTGAACTCAAGTTTTTCCCAGGGGACCACAGCGTAGAAGAACAGACTGGCTGCAATGGACTCCACAAGACATACAGTCTGCTCTGGCCCTTCATGTATAGTACCACTGTGTTGTCAGATTAGTCCAGTTTGCTGTTCATATGGACCCCCAAGTACTTGTAGCTCTGCACCACCTCTACTTCCTCCCCCTGGATGGTGAATGGTCTCAGGGACTCCTTAACATGTCAACCACCAACTCTTTTGTCTTGTTGATGTCAGATGGTTCCTGTACTATAAGACAAAGTCCTCCTACATTCTCTTGTACTGCTGTAGAACCTTTGATGGAGGAACCATCTGAGAACTTCTGTAGAGGACAAGCACTGGTATTAAGTCAATTGTGTAGAGTGTAGAGTTCCCAAGCATGTAAGTAAAAAACCAAAATACTCAAAATTCTCACTACAGTGAGGAAGACCGTCACATCCCAGCTAGTAACAAAACAGTCAAAGAAGAACCTTTATAAATAAATAGACTATTTTCAACAAAAGCTCTCCTGAACAAAAATAAGCTCCCAGGAACACAAAGGGACAAAAAGCAATCCCAAAATCAAACAAAGTCTTAAACTAAGAAAGGTAAAAAGGCACAACAAAAAGTCACAAAATCCAATAAATTATGATAATGAAAATAATTAGTAGAGAAACTCACAACACCATGAGCACATTTAATGAACCAAAATGGACTGTGGATTTTCCTCAGCCTCTTTGGTAGTCCCGTATTAGTTATGGGCAGGTGGCCCCGCATCTTAGGGGACGACCCACAAAATATGTGGCACATAGTAAAAGATGCGTAGTGTGGCAGACAGCCAAGGATCTTGCCCCACCGGGATGGCTGGAACCCGGAAGGACCAGGGGAGGAGCAATACCTCCCCCGGATGTAAGAGGGCAGCCCCCCGGATTCCATCAGGACCATGGAGCTGGGAAGCCCTGTAGGGGTTTGTGGTTGCCACCAGGGGGCGCCTGGATGGTTCCTGAGCCAAAGACAACAGTACTTCTGCCACACCAGGAAGTGCTGCCAAATCAGGAACCATGTACACCCGGAGTGCTTCCGGGTGCAAGGGCAGTACTTCCGCCACAGTAGGTAGTTCTGCTGGAAGACCATCACAGAGCACCTGGAGCACATCCAGGGCGGGATAAAAGGGGCTACCTCATTCCATTCGAGGAGCCGGAGTCGGGAGGGAGAAGACGGAGCTTGCGAGAGAGGAGTGGAGACGGCTCAAGAGAAGCACAAAGGACTGAGCCTTGTGGTTTGTGCACGGTATTGTGTGTACTTGATTCAGAATAAATAGCGCATGTTTTTGGGACATCTGGAGTCCGTGTCTGTCTGTTGCCGGGCTGATCTTTCACAGTAGATATAAGGAATCTTAAACAATCAACAATATTAACATAGCCAAAGGAAAAAATGAACAAAAAAGTAATCAAAAATCATTTGAACCACAACCAAACGAGGAACCTTGGATGAAATATAACAACTGAGACAGTTCTCTGAGGTACCCCAATTTTACACACTCCTATCTCTGACATACTGCCATTAATGCTCACAAACTGCTGTTTCTTGGTCAGATTGCCTGTGATTTAGAAGATACATGTTTTGGAAGTTGAAAAAAATCATAGTATCTGACACAGTGAGGAATTGCAAACCCCATCGAAACAACGACCAAGTGCGGGATTGAAATGCAAGACGCTGAATACTTATGTACTTATGAAGACAGGGGCTTGCAAAAGCTTTTTTAGACCAAGGTCTAAAATGTTCCTTTCATCAATGGGCGCTGTGATTGTAGAGATGGTAATAAGCAATGACAGGCACGCTGTAACATTCACAAAGTCAGGACCTACATTTGACCTTAGCATTACACTATCTTGACTTGGGGATTGCTGGAAAATACACACTAAATATGTAATTACTTGCCTTTGGGTTAAGCAGTCAGCTATACATAAGTAATCAGTCATTCAACAGCCTAGCCATTTCCCATAAGAAATATGTTATCATCCTTTAGCATCCTCAATACCTTTAGAAAATGACAGGCCCCCAGAATATTTAGACAGTTAAAGTTTCAAAAAATAACTGGCAATACATCATTAAAGGGCTCTGAAAAAAACTGCAAACTCTTAAGAGGCAAAATGAACCCCAAGGAAATGATGCAAATTGTTTTCTTGCGATATTTGATTAAATAGTCTTGCAGTGTCCTGCAAAGAGTGATTCAATAAGAAATCTAATTAATTCTCAGAAAGTCCAGAAAAAAAAAATCATTTCAAATGTGACCTGCCTGGCTTGATTGCTTCAATATCAGATATAACATCTGTTCCATAGCAATTTATTCAGAGAGAAGCAAAGCTTCACAAGCACACAATTAGTGACTGGAAAGAATTTACACTTCTCTCCCCATTATAAATAAATATAAATCAAATGATGCTCATAATTTTTTATGAGTCAGGTTTGTTTTGGTAAACAATGTCAAACAAAACATTTGCATTTAAATGTAGCATCTGGAAGGCAGGCAGACAGAAAACATTTGTGCAAATATCAATATACAAACAGAAAAGGTAAATTTAAGGCAGGCGTGAGGAATTCTGACACTTCATCATGGGACTTAGAACAAGGGATTTTTAGAAGAGAATACTCACTTCCATAAATATTGGCGCTGTGTCAAATTTATGGTGCCAGAGAGTGGCGACATGTTGTTTGTTGGGTGGACGTGCAAGTAGGAATTTCACTTCATTCTGTACATTTGACAATACTACCATTGCTACTACTATGCCACTGTATGTTACATTTTATTGTTAACAGTACTTTCAATACATATTGAATATGTACTTCAACCATGAAATAAAACAGAACTGAATAGAAAAGTGCTTTATTAAGACATTCATAAACTAGAATATGTGAGCAGCTTCTTTTATTATACACTTAACACTAGAATTACCACAGCCTATGAAAAAACTAATTCCGGACCATCTTAAATCCATTTGCACCTCTCCGTCAGCGTCTTTTGTGTTGTAAATGTGTCGATCAGCACAAGCAGCAAGCAACCTGCTATCCCATCCCCCACAAACACAGAAAGGGCAGAAAGTTCTCTCAGCTCAAGTCTGCTTACCTGCGTGTGAGTTGCCTGGAGTTGAATAAGGTAAATAATATATCGTTATTTGGAATGCATGCATTTCATGTGTGATTCATGTCTACTGCAATCTATGTAAACACATCATTAAAACAGAAACTTTTTTCACATTTTAGTAGTAATTGACAAAATGTAGACATGAAGTGTATAATGTGTGAAGCCTGAAGTCCAAATATCAAATAAACACTTTCACAAAAGGTACAAGTATAACAAAGCAAGAATTTAACTGCAAAAAAAGAACTCTCGTTAGAATGTGACATTGACATGCCCTTAATATGACCGCTTTGGTGGTGCAGCGGTAAGAACTGCAGACTGGCAATCAAGATGTTCATGGTTCAATCCCGGACGCTTCTGTTTTGAGTAGTGAGCTGCTCTTATTCTTACTATTATAGAATAAAAACAAACACTTGATTTGAGTCTGTAACAGTCGGTGTAAATTTATGGTGCTTGTACTGTTTATTCAGTTTTATTCTCTCAGTCATGTTCACACTCACCCCAATCTGACACTGCTGTTTTCAAATAAAGATGTGCTGTAGCAGGGGTGAACTCAGATGAGGACGAGGGTTCTACATCGGAGAAAGAGAAAAGAAGACCTCCCCGCAAGAAACATCCACTCACATATAAGAACAACGCAGCTGCACCAGGTGTAAAGGCGAAAGATGGCACCGTTTGGATGCAGCAACAGGTCGGGCATTATCCTGCCAGTCAGTCTGCCCCACACCTGTCCTTCAACGAAACAGCACAGCTTACAGAGCTTGTCAAGGTATCGTGCAGTCCTGTATGTGATTATGTTTTGTGATAGTCTAAATATGAAAACCATGCATATATTACTTATATAAAAGCCAGATCAAATGTTATTTACCTTGATTTATTTACTTATCTTCCTACAACGTAAAGTCCCAAGTAGACTGCAGAGCTTCTCACTTGTCAGTCCAAGTAAGAGTGACACATTATGCAGGTATTTTGCTGTTCGAGTAAAGAAGCCCCCTATCGCGTTTCTTGATACACTTTTGACTACTTTTTGTTACTGAAGGAACGCAGTCTCCTAAGAAAAACAAGAGTCTGATCTGCCTTATCCTATACAGTTCAGCAGTGTTACTGGAACAATTCAGCTTGTCATTGATGTGGACCCCCAAGTACTTATAGTAATGTAAGATGTAACAATCTGTTGCAGGACACCATTGGGCACATACATGGCTTCATGCAATGGTGTACAGTCGCTTCTGTTTGGATTATTGTTTCATAGTGCATCTTTTCTGTATTTTCATAGTTTGTATATATATATTGCAAATGCAATAAAGAAGAGCAGGAGGTTTTTAAAGCATGGACCTGCAGAAGCTGGAGGCCAGGAGCAGTTCCATCAACCAACCCTACCCTCCCCTTTCACCCCTCACACATGACAGATGGCAGAGGTCGTCTCAGTTTGGACACCCAAGGAATACATGGGAGTTGGAGTCCAGAAGTGCAGCCCTGCTGGGTCCCTGGGTGCCATTAGAGGGCATGGTTTAGGGAGCACCTACCTGGTGCTTCCAAGAGGACACACTATGGTGCCAGAAGCACTTCCAGGTCTAGCTTAAAGGTGGCATCAGAGTTGGGAGGTAGCGGGCAACACTCGACAAGAGATGTGGAAGGAGAAAATAAGGAGACACTTGTTTATATTGTGGTTTGGTTGCTTTAGAATGTGTGGTGATTAATTTGTGTAAATAAAACCCTTTATTTGAATCTAGGACTGTGTTGGGTACTATTGTGTCTGAGGTTTGGGATTCAGTGGCACCCCTTTGTGGTCACAATATATATACATATGATTGAACATGTACAAAATATGCTGAACAAATTAATAAAAATAAAGGGCATATGCAATTTGATGACATGTTGATAGTGTGGCATCTAACAGAACAATACATTTACCACTTTGAAAGTGTGTTATGCGTTAGTATGAATACACAACATTTAATACAGTAGACATATTAGTTGCCAAAAATCTAATGATTTTAGGAACAAACAGAATGATGGAAACCTGGCCTTCAACACTTATCAGAGCAGCAATGTCCTTCTAAGACCACTCTGAAATGCATGCAAAAAGAGATTAAAGAATGGAAATGGGCAGTGATCCAGAAGAAATGTACATGAAAAGACTCCATCTGAATGTTAAAATTTCTCCTTTTACTAGTAGCCTTTAAACCAGTAAAAGGTTCCATTTTCTCACACAAATAGTAAAACATTTGTAAAGCTAATTAATAAAGATGGTTCTTTGAGGTCTTAAACATACGATTTTGTCAGGAAATATATAATGTGTGATTGTGACGGTGGGCTTTCTCGGTTAAAGAATGATTTGCTGAAAACGATCATTTCTTTCTTTACATCTGTAAGAATAACATGGGCTCTTTCTGAAGGACATCAGATATTTGTTTCTATCAGATAGTAAGACTCAATTTTTTTGTTCCTGTTTTTGAAAGTAAGTAGTAAGTATGTAAGTAAAATTTATTTATAAAGTGCTTTTTTCAGACAGGCGTCAGAAAGTGATGTACAATAAAATAAAAGAACAAAGAAGTTATAATAAAAATAAAGTAAAAAATATCCCAGCAAAAACTACCAAAAAGCTTGTCTAAAAGGGTAAGTCTTAAGCTGGGCTTCGATCTCAGTGCAGGAGAAAGATCTGTGCCAAAGTCTGGGAGTAACAGATTGAAATGCTCGAGCCCCACTTGTCTTCTGCCTAGAGTGGGGGACAAGAAAGAAGGCCTTATTGGTTCGATCTCAGGGCCCAACTAGTGGTGTAATGGTGCAGGAGATCCACAATGTACTGAGGAGCCTGACCATGCAGGGCTCTATAAGTGAGGATTTAATATTGAATTCTAAATTCTACTGGAATCCAATGCAAAGAGAATAAGTAATATGAGTCCATTTATGGGAGCGGGTTAAAAGCCTGGCAGCTGCGTTTTTGAATGGTCTGAAGGTAAGTGAAACCAGAACTGCTTAGACAGGTTATAAAGAGAGTTACAAAAATCAATGCATGATAAGATAAAAGCAAAAATAAGCATTTCCATCTGAGCCTTAGAAACAGCAGTCCTTAATTTGGATAAGATTCTCAAATGCAAAAAGCAGGAGCGACTAAGGGACCTCACAAAGGCATCAAAATTCAGGGATAAAGCTTTAGGGATAAAATTTTATGTCTCAAACTCTCCTTATGCATCTGCAGCACTTTGTCCTTTTTCTGTGTCAGTTCCTTGTCTTCTGGGTACTGCAAATTCAGTGCAGCACTGGTTTTGGCTCCGAGTTTATTGGCAGTTCAGGGGAGATAACTATTAGCTTATGTTATACAAGTGTTAGAATTTGTATGTGCATTAAATGAAGAATAAATATCCTCCAGCTCTAGAATATAAAAAAAAAAATTCTATGAAGGCTGACAATAGGAGCAGCATATAGTGCCCGAGGATTTATTATGTTACACTGCTTATGACAAAGCAGTAATAATAACAGCACAAACAGAAATAGACAGACAGACAGACATACATACAGAAAGATGAATAGATAGATAGATAGATAGATAGATAGATAGATAGATAGATAGATAGATAGATAGATAGTGGCCAGGGGAGGCTGACATGCTGGAAGGACCGAGGGAGCAGATGTGTACAGGACGCTGCCTACCTCAGATCACTAGAGGGCAGCCCCCCTGGGTTGCTGTGGCTCCACAGATTCCTGCAGGGTTTCATGAGAGCTGGAGTTTGGGACAACCCTGTTGGGTTCCATGGGGGCCTCCAGGGGAAGCTGCAGAGCCCTACTTCAGACTTCCACTACACTTGGGAAATATTCCAGGTAATGCTGATGAGCCACCTGGAGCACTCCCAGGAGCTGCATAAAAAGAGCCGCCACACTCCATTCGGGGAGCTACAGTTGGAAGGAAAAGGACGAAGCTTGCCAGAGGTGGAGTGGAAGCAGAAGGAGGAAGAGAGAAGGACAAAGGAAAAGAAAGGTATGACTGTGTATTGTGCTTGGTGCATTCTACTGTGCTGCTTTGTGGAGTGAGGGCTGGTTCTCGTGTCTCTGCCTGTCTGTGTCGGGGTTGGGGCAGCTGGAGCACCCCTGGTTTCCACAATAGATAGAGAGATAGGTATGAAAGGCACTATATAAAAGACAGATGGATAGATAGATAAGGCACTATATAATATATAAATCAAAACTTAAACCTCTCATTTCTATGTGTAATCAAATAAATATAGATCTCAAAATTGTGGTCAGGAACTTCCAATTTGCTTTAATTCTCCTTGAGATGTGTTGAGATCATGATTGGAGTCAACCTGTGGCACAAGGAAATGACTAGACATCATGCAGGTCAGGTCAGCTGCTAATGTTAAATTGGCCCTAGTGATTGTGTGCGTGTGTATTCACGCTGTAATGGACTGGCGCCCTGTCCAGGGTTTGTTTCTGTCCTGTGCCCTATGCTAGCTCCAGACCTCAACGACCCTGGTCTGGATTAAACAGGTTAGAAAATAACACGACAATTATTAGTTACTAAAAGTAGATCGATGCTCAAAATTGGCAAATTTACCCAGTTAAAATAAAATCTACTACACAATAAAGCGTCATGCATGCGTGTCACTGGGTTACCTACTGAGTTTTTCACCCCGAGCCAAGCGGGGGCACTGTAGCTAACTACTTTGTCTTTTTTTTTCCTTCACAGCACAGAAAAACCTCCCAGGGAGGGCAAATGACTCTGCCCCTTCTGGTGCCTGGACTATAAAAAGGAGACCAACCTAAAAGAGGCTTCACTTCTGGCTTAAGCGACTCAAGGAGAGGAGCTCCACAACCTGTTCATGAGATTTTGTTTAAATTCTTTAAAACTAGCCCAATTGTTAAAGGGCAGTCTTTTATTAAACCATTTTTTTGACCCAATCATGTGTTGCTTTTGAAAAGTAAATAGGGACAGCCGGGTTCGCACCCCAAAATTTCACTGTTGTATTAGTCTGTTATTCGCTCGGACAACCGCAGTTTTTAGAAAGTGAAGGGGTCTGAATGCTTTCTGAATCCACTGTATCTGCTTACCAGGATGCTGGCCCACCTTTTGTGTTTCCCTGAAGTACACATGTATACACCGAAGTCCTGCGTGTTTCCTCTAACATCACGTTCAGAGATTTATTCCTAACAGTTCGTTGCTAGGCTTATCCAAAAATAATTGTGTGCCCTTGGGTGGCCAATCTTCAGGCATGTTGCTTTGGATTTCTAACTTTGTGTGAACAGATGGGTACAGTGGGAGATTTAAAATGTCTCAGTACAGGAGTTTACTGATCTGTGAATATTCCAAGAATACAAGGTGAAACACTGTCTGATATATCTGCTTTGTTCATTTTTATCTGTTTAAGGGCCCTGCACACATCATGTTCACTGAATTGTGGCAGAAATGCCCCGTTTCATCAGGACTCTTGATGGAAGGCTGTGTGTTTTTAGCTTCAAAGCAGGTGTAAAATGTATTTAGATCTGCAGAGTCAGTGGTTGTGACTTTACCGGCATTCTTTTTTTTTTTTTTGCTTGATAACTTGCAGGCACTGCCAATCGGTGCCCGCAGACTGTGTTTCCAGCATGTCCTTGGAGTCTTGATTTGATTGTCTAACATCCTACTCAAGGACAATCCGTTTTTTTCTTTCTTTCTTTTTTTAAACAGTTCATTATCTTCGGAATGGAATAGAGCAGCCCAATTTTTAGGTCTGATTTGAAGAACATTACTAATGCATGATTTTTGATTTAGATAGAATTGGGTTTTACTCGTTGGCATACAGCTGTCTATATACTATTTAATACAGACCTCCACTGAATTTGTATATTTACTGACATCAGCGGATTCGTCTTTGGATTATATTTCATTCACTTGGTGCAAAGAAACCATTAGTTGTTGTTCAGCCATATTTGGCAAGCACTTTACATTTTCTTATTCTAAAGGCTGTTCTCTTTACATTCTTCTTTACAACCAGGAAGCAGGAGAGAGTGGAGTGGCCCAACGCAGTGACCTGTGAATATAAGACTAACTTCAGTGATCTCCTGGTAGGCCAGAACACTTGTTGAAAGTAATTGTCACTTAAAGTCTCAAAGACTTTATACACAGGAACAGCCGCTCACACCAGTCAACAATCTTTTTAAAATGTCGCTGCAGCAACACACAAAATGCAGCCCAGGAGGCTTGTTGCCTTCATGCGGTGTGTGATGGGCACTCTGTGGCTTGACGAAAATTGCTTTTGTGTTGGGATGATAGATTGATCCAGGGTTGCAGAGGTTACTGCTCAGCGATCCTACAATAGCCTGGAGAAAGATGAGGACAGACCCACCTCCTCTTTCCACCCCTATCCCTTAAAGTTACACAATGGACATCCATACTGGGCTTATAAAAATATTCAACCCCTTGGAAGTTTTCAGATTTATTGATATTTTAGTGATTTTAATTTGACTTTTTTAGACACTGAGCAACAGGAAAAGACTCTTTTATGTCAAAGTGAAAACTGATCTCAGGAAAGTGGTCTACATTAATTACAAATAAACACAAAATAATTAATCGCCTACATATTCACCCTCATCATGTCAATGTTTAGTAGATGGACCTTTTGGCCGCCATGACAGCCTGTGTGCGCAGGTCTCTATTTCTTTCAGATTTGCACATCTGGGTACTGCATTTTTTTTGGTGGAATTAACAACCTGGGGCATTTTCCCATTGTACAATGCAGATGTTGCATTAATGAGCACAAAGAGGATCGGATAGACTGGTCTAATTTTAGCAATACTTTATAGCATCAATCTGTGGGTCCAAGGGTGTTACATATTTACTCTTTTGTCCCTGTTCTGTGATGGCAAAACGGGACGATCAGTCCAGAAGCATATATTTGAACAAAAGAGAAATATAAGAAGAATGTCAGACATGTTACCAGTTTTGAAATGTTATAAGGAACTGAACCAGTCTGCCATGGACTTAAAACACACTGTCCTGGAGATCGTATGACTACATCCAAAGCTTTATTACATAGGGAAACTTCCTGGATGTTATATTTAAAAATGTTAAAACTGATGCTTTAGGGTTAGGATTATATAACTTTAAGAAAAGTAGTTTTTTTTTTTTGGTGAGGTGATTACACTCTCCACCAACATGGTAGTTTCCCTTGTGTTTACCTCTGGCTGTCACCATCAGCTTTACTTTGTCTGTAAATTAGGACAAGCCTCAGCTTAGGATGTGGTTGACGCTATCACTTAATAACATTAATGCTGTTATTTTGTACTAAACATCCAACCCCTACCTCGAGAAGGTAGAATGCTTCAGAGTTCTCCTCTCCGTGGGCCCTGCTGTCATGGCTGCCAAAGGTGTACCTGACTTAAAGGGAGTGAATACTTATCCAATCAATTATTTTGGTGTTTATAAGAGTTTGTAATTAATTTAGGTAACTTCATACAGATCTTTTCTTACTTTGACATTAAAGATTTTTTTTCTGTTGATTGGAGACAAAACGTCCATAATAAATCCACTGTGATGCAATGTTGTATAACAACAAAATGTGAAAACATCGAAGGGGATGAATACTTTATATATGTAGCCTGCTTTATTGAATGAATGCATACATTCTAACCAGAGATTTGCCACTGGGCATCGAACATATGGTGCCCACCACCTGCTATGCCCTCTAGACATTTTGTAAGGTGATCGATGGCAAAATGTAGACTCATTTGTATTTATTTATGCATATTTTTGGAACATAAGTAAAACATGTCAATATTTTTTTAAATGTACCCACTAAGATGAGAGCGGCCCATTTACATTTTACATACATACAGATGATGCAATAACGGCTCATTGGGGCTCAAGGTTACTCTGTAACAGTACTCAGCTGTCACAACAGCGGTCAGAAATTCCCTTTAGCCAGCAGAAGTGTCAACGGTTAAAGACTGTATATTTCAACATCCGTGCAGGAGAGATTATTAATCAAAAGGCTTACAATTCTGCTTTAATCATCACAAGTTGGGTCAACCTGGTGAACCAGACACTGCAAAGTGAATCCAGCTGTTTGAGTCGCCAGTCCAGGAATGCTTTGCTTCACTCACTGGTCGGTGAAGCAGAGCTCACAGCAGTCTCCCATACCCCACTGCGAATTGCAATTTATCAGCCTTGTTATCTGGTGATTACACATTGGCCAGCAGGATATTTGGCCATGCTAACAATGCACCAATGTACTTTACTTACATGTACAAGTGTCCAAGTAAGAACACAAACCTATGTCAGATAATTCCAAATTTTACAGTTTCTGCATCTTAAATATTTTACTTTCTCCCCAGTATTAAAATGTATCTTCTAATGAGGAAGTTTCCAGTGTGTAAGCACTCACAGGTCAGCAGTGACCTATGGAGTTAGAGAGTTTAAATGAAACCTAAAGCTTTTGTTCTGAAGGGTGAGAAATGTCCAACTTAATCTAATGAATGAAAGAAATACCAAGGAAAAAATCTTCACTTTTTGAACCTGCAGGCTGCTTATATTAAGTTTTAATTTTTGCTCTTATGAACAAGAATGAACTGAATTTACAGGGCAGTTAAAAGAAATGTAACTACAGAGGCAATTCACGTTGAAAGAATCTCTCTCATAATTTATGCATCTGTTTTAGTCAGTTTACAATTTATCAATAGAGAAAAAGACAATTAGTTTAATTTCAATTAGTTTATAACTTGAGAACAGAAAATAAGTACGGACCAGAGGCTCAGCCTGTTTTAGTTTATAACCTGGGAAAGTTGGGTTGTAAAAATATCAAAGACTTTGAGCAGAATCATCCATCATAAGGACAGCCAGCCAATTAAATTTGTGCAATGTCACACCCTGAATCCCCACGTGAAATATTAACATAAATATGGCTTGTCTGAAGAACCAGAATAAGTGATGGAAAGGGAATGTCATAAGAAGCGATTTCAGAGATTGAGACACAAGACTATCTGATCTGAACACCAGAAAATGTAACCTATACATAACACAACTGCTAAATGAAAAGGCTGCTCAGGACAACATCCACCCTTGACATTGCTGATTTTATACTTCCAGACTTTGCTATCTATTTTATTTTCTATCTTCATCTATTTGGTATTTCCTATACTTTAATAAATACCATATTGATTTTACATTTCTATATTTTGTCTTTATATCTTCTCAAGTAAATTAGGGTACCGTGTGTGGGTAGATTGACACCTTCTTGACCGCAGTGTTATCAGGGCAGAGGGGCCACTCTTCAATACTTAGAGCAATTACATAAGAAGTAATACACTGTTGGTAGAAAGTGACCCTATAACCGTCTTGTTTAAGCCTTTGGGTATTGCAAGGACACCACTGTGTTTGTTGATGCTGGTGATAGTAAGGTTCTGTGTAGAGATTTAAGAGTGCCAGGCATTTGGCATCACTCTTTTACCTACTGGTGTGAAGGGGTACTATGTGGAACATTGCAGGGTGACTGACAATTGAAATCATCCAAGGCTTTGTCTGGATAGGATATTTATGTGTATGTGTGTGTATGCATGTGTGTTAATCTTAAAGTTCGGGAGCAGACCCAAGTCTCACAAATAGCACAATAATGCTTCCATCAATAACTGGTCTGAATGAAGGGATACCACAAGTTCTACATGGTAGTAGTTATTCTAGG
This sequence comes from Polypterus bichir lapradei, assembly GCA_026402145.1. Lineage (NCBI taxonomy): Eukaryota > Metazoa > Chordata > Cladistia > Polypteriformes > Polypteridae > Polypterus > Polypterus bichir. The sequence goes on along the minus strand of JANRMT010062837.1, from coordinate 86,389,664 downwards.
ACAAAGCTACTGTGGACATGTCGTCTACTGGCAAAAACAGGCAGCCAAGTGACAGATACAGGTGTCTAACTCTTTACCAGAATATCCGGGGGATATAAGGGGTTTTTGGGCTATGCTGTGAGGTGATGGTCCCAATTGTACAGTGGAACACTTTTTGACCCTGGAAGTGGCTGGGAATAGACATGTGAATAAAAACTTTTTAAACATTTAGCCATTTTGAGGTTGAAAACTGTAAATTGGATATATTTATTTTCATTTTCAGAAAGCATTTGATAAAGTGCTACATGAGAGGTTGTGCATCAAACTAAAAGAACTAGGAATTCAGGTGTAGTGTGTAGATGGGTGTGGAATTGGCTAAGGCACAGGGAGCAGAGGATTATGGTGGGTATCAGAATTGGCTGATGTTAAGAGAGGTGTTCCCCAGGGGTCAGTGCTGGGGCTACCGTTATTTTTTTATATATATAAACAATGAAGATAGGAATGTAAACAACAAGCTGGTTAAGGTGCTGAAGATACCAAGCAAGGTGGATTGGAACATAATCTACAATCCATTGAATCATTACAGAGTGACCTGAACAGCATTTAGGCTTGGGCAGATGAAATTTAATAGAAGTTAATGAAAGATATTACACATAGGAAGTAAAAAGTTTAGGTCTGAGTATACAATGAGTGGTCTGAAACTTGAAATTACCTCTTATGAGAAGGACCTAGGAGTCATAGCCACTATCAACATCCAGATAGTGTTCAGAAGCCATTAGGAAAGCTAATGAGATGATACATCAGGATTTATACAGTACATGTCAAAGTAGGTTAGGCTTAAGCTTTATAACGCACTGGTGAGGTCTTATCTGGAGTACTGCATGCAGTTTTGGTCTCCAGGCTGCATAAAAGGACATAGCAGCACTAAAAAAACTCCAGAGAAGAGCAACTGATTCCAGGATTGCAGGGGATGAGTCATGAGGAAAAATGAAAGAAGATGAACCTTTTTAGTTGAAGTAAATGGAGATTAAGAGGCGACATGATTGAAGTGTTTCAAATTATAAAAGGAATTAGTGCAGTGGATCGAGACTGTTACTTTAAAATGACGACAAAAACATAGGGGGGCAGTTGGAGACTTGTTAAGGGTATACGTTTGATTACATCTCGCCTGAAGAAGGGGCCTGAGTTGCCTCGAGCTTGCATATTGTATGTAATCTTTTTAGTTAGCCAATAAAAGGTGTCATTTTGCTTGACTTCTTTCTACCTTCATAATGGCTAACACAGTACAACATCCTAGTACAAAGGGTAAATGTTAGAAAGACTTTCTTCATACAATGAACCGTAGACAAATTAAATAAATTACCAAGCAGTGTGTCAGACAGTAGGACTTTAGGGACTTTCAGAATTTGACTTGATGTTGTTTTGGAGAAATGAGGTGAATAGGATTGGCAAGCTTTGTTGGACTGAAAGGACTGTTGTTGTCAAAATTTTTTCTGATGTTAGAAAGGAAAAAAAAGATTAGTTCCTCCTTTCCCCTATTCCTAATTACAATGCACTTTAAAAGAAGATTTCAACATACTGTTAGCCTCCTTGAAAATCACAGGTTGATTGAATAATTCAAATTTGTAAAATTGAATCAAGTGTTATAAAAAAAAGTGACCATTGACCATTAGGTTTCAAAACCCTTCCTTGCCAGTCCTCATTTTTCACACTCTAATGACATGAATGATCAGAACTTATAAATACAATAAGTGTTCCTGCACTGGTAGCTGCACCTTTTATAAAACAAACATGGAGGCAACACAGATGCTATAGTCAAACAGTGAGAAATCAAACTAGAAAGAAAGCAGACTTTACTGAGACTGAGATACTGGAGTGTGATATTATGTAAGGAAATGTCAACACTTTCTCAGATCGAGGACACAGTATGGTAAGTACAATAAGCAGTGTTTACCATCAATTTTAACAGCTGTCATTGTCAGTGAGCTCCTAGTGTTTTAACCATTATAAGCACTGATGATGTTACTTGCATCCAGGCTGCTTTTTCTGGTTACAAGTACACAGAGTATTATGTTGTTTAACATTTTAGTTTATGTAAGACAAAACTTTTTTGTAATTTAAATATTAGGTTTGTACTCTTGAAGTCTTTTGTCTTTTCCTACTTGAGCGTGGCTTCCTGAATGTTAGCACCTAGGAGCCCATAAGTGCTGTTTCTGTGGTCTTATTATTTTAACATGGCCTTCTCATAACTTCACTGTAATTTAATCCTGATACTCTGTATATCCAGTTCATTATAATAACTATTCATGATGGCTCTAAAATCTGTACTAATCCCTACTCTCTCTTCTGTTTCTTTGTCCGGTGTCCTTTTGGTGGTGGCTTGCGCAACCACCATCTACTCAAAGCACCGTGATGTTCCAACAGTGATGGATTAAAAGCCAGAAGTCTACATGACCATCATCATCAAGTCCGTCCGTGAGAACCCTAAATACAAAGAGGACTGTTTCATTTATGTTAGGTAGAATGCCCAGAGGGGACTGGGCGGTCTTGTGGCCTGGAACCCCTGCAGATTTTATTTTTTTCTCCAGCCGTCTGGAGTTTTTTTTTTTTGTTGTTGTTTTTTCTGTCCTCCCTGGCCATCGGACCTTACTCTTTATCTATGTTAACTAATGTTGTCTTATTTTAATTTCTTATTTTGTCTTTTATTTTTCTTCATTATGTAAAGCACTTTGAGCTACTTTTTTGTATGAAAATGTGCTTTATAAATAAATGTTGTTTCTGTTGGTGTTGTCTTTTTATTGTGCAATTTGAATCCACACAACTTCATATTTTAGTGCTTTCATGTGACTGCAGTAACTGCTGTTTCAAATGCATTTTAGTGGAACACAGGAGTGTCCCTTCATTTTAGAGTATGTGAAATTCTACAGCAAAAGAACAATCAATATTTGTGACTGTAGTCCTTCCTTACACAAGGTTACTTATTACTACTACTTTGAGAGTTATTAACTGTCGTACTTTGCGTTACATAAATAAGTCTTATCCAGTTGAATAAAGTTTATCCTTCCACAGTTCAAATTTCTCTGTTGCCTTATTACCTTTTTTTAAAATTCTGAATTAAAATGGCTTAAAAAAACAGAAACTGGTTTATAACCTACCTCTTATCTGCCATTAGCATGGAGCAAGCAAACAGCGAGAGGGCAAGAATGGGAAAAAGGGGAAGGCATCCTATTAGCAAAGAGGAGAGTGCATGCTGCACATCTGAACTCCTGCCTCCCAATGGCTAAGCACCAATCAATTATAAAAGCAATGAAACATGGAATACCATGCAGAACATTTCTGTCAGGCTAACTGGCATTCTAGATGCACAGTGCAGTGCATGTGACATTCCAGCAGATATACCAAAAATTACGTCAAAATTGAACCTGCCAGTTCAGAGTTGCCGTAATTTTACACTAAGTTCACATTTCTAAGTAAATATAACATTTACCAAATTTCTTGGATTTTAAATCTTCCTCTTCTTCTCATACATTTGTCAAGTGTCCTGTCTTCAATTCAAAAGCACAGTAATATGAGAATGCCTGTCAACAACAACAACAACAATTTGTTTCTTGTATATCCCAAAATCACTCAGGGAATGCCTCAATGAGCTCTAACTGGCCCTGTTTTTTGACAGCCCCCCTATCTTGACTCTCTAAGAAGACAGGAAGAAACTACCAAAAATTCTTGTAAGTAAAAAATATAAAGGAAATCTTAGGCAATTTAGGCAGAGAGAGAGAGAAAGACCCCCTTCCAGGTAGGTTAAGTGCACATTGGGTGTCTAAAAATGGGGAAAATACAACACACAAAACAGAACACAAGTAATTCTTTTCACACAGTTAGATGGGTAATTTATCATTGCCACCTGAGGAAGACAATACAGCAGTACAAACTACAAGGCAAACTGCAAGAATAGATTATACCACTCACTATGGCAAGCCAAATTAACATTTAGAGATATCTCAAAATGAATTTCAGATATCTTAAAATGTAATTTTCTTTTTAAGATATCTGAAACTTGCTTTGAGATATCTTAAAATAATTTCCTTCAGATTTTAAGATACAATGGAACCTCGGGTCACAACCGTAATTCATTCCAAAACTCTGGTCGCAACCCGATTTGGTCGTGACCCGAAGTAATTTCCCCATAGGATTGTATGTAAATACAATTAATCCGTTCTGGACCGTACGAGCTGTATGTAAATATATTTTTTTAAAGATTTTTAAGTGCAAAAATAGTTAATTATACCATAGAATGCACAGTGTAATAGTAAACTAAATGTAAAAACATTGAATAACACTGAGAAAACGTTGAACAGAGAAAACTAACCTTTCATTTTAAAAACAAGCCCGGTGCATTATTTAACTGCCTTCTCACACTCGCTCTCTGTCTTTCTCTATCTCTCGCTCACGGTCTGTCTCTCGCTCGAGCTCTATCTCACGCTCTCTCTCTCGCTCGCACTCTATCTCTCCCTCTCCCTCTCTCTCTCGCTTGCTGCACAGGGAATGTACAGGGAGAGACTGAACACGTGCGGAAATCATCGCTAGGTACGAACCAGAAGGGAAACTGGCTTGTTCGTTACCCAAGTGTGTGGTCGTGAACAGATGCAAAAGTTTGGCGAACTTTTTGGTCGTAACCCGATTTGTACGTGGTCCGAGACGTTCGTGACCCGAGGTTCTACTATATCTGCAATACATTTTAAGATATCTCAAATACATTTCAAGATATCTCAAATACATTTTCAGATATCTAAAAATAATTGTTTCTGAATTTCAAGATTTCTCAAATGAATTTTCAGATATCTTAAACTGACCTTTCATGCATTTTTACGATATCTTAAATGCATTTCAAGATATCTCAAAATCATTTCCTTTAAAACGGCCTATTATTTCAATGGGACTTCATATTATAAGATATCTTAAAATGTATTTGAGATATCTTGAAATGAGCAGGAAGTGATTTTGAGATATCTGAAAATGGACAGGAAGCTGTTACGAGATATCTGGTAATGTATTTCAGATATCTTAAATTGTATTGTAGATATCTGAAAATGCTATTGAGATATCTTGAAATAATTGAGTGTCCTTTTAAAGATATGTTAAAATGCATTTTATATATCTTGAAATACAATTTTACATATCTTGAAATACATTGTTAGATATCTGAAATGGGGCAGAGACCCATTTTTAAACAACAGTGAATATCTTAATTATACTTCGAGACATTCTAAAATAACTTCTCACTCATTTTAAGATATCTCAAATTCATTTTGAGATATCTGAAATACATTTTCAGATATCTCAACATAACTTCCTGCACATCTAAAGATATCTCAAATGCATTTCAAATATCTCAACATAGCTTCCTGCACATCTTTCAGATATCTTAAAATAACTTCCTGTGCATTTCAAGATATCTCAAATACATTTTGAAATATCTTAAAATAGACAGGAAGACCCATTCAAAGAATCGGAAATTTTACAGGAAGTTATTTCGAGATATCTCAAAATGTATTTGAGATATCTCAGAATGCACAGGAACCTATTTCAAGATATCTCAAATTGCATTTAAGATATCTTAAAATGCATTTCAGATATTTCAAAATGTACAGCATATCATTTCAAGATATCTTGAAATCTATTTCAGATATTATAAAATATTTTTTAGATATCTTAAAATAGATGCATTTTTAGATATCTGTAATTCAATTTGAGATATCTCTAAATGTTAATTTGGCTTACCGTACACTCACTAAATACAGAACTATCACATATGAGGATTCAAATTTGTTAAAACAAATCACTACCCATTATTACATCCAAACTTTTCACAATGGATCTTATATAAGTTTCAGGGAGCTCAAGTCCATATGAGAGGCACCACTGATGTTACATGGCCCAAATGTCTGGACCTCAGTTTTGCTCTCATTGAAATTTAAAAACATTTAAGGCCATCCAAGAGTTAACCTATTCAAGGCATTCCAAAAAAAAGTTTTAAAGAGTTTGTATTTAGTGTGTGTCCAAAGAAAGTAAATCAGCGTATCATCGGCATAGCAGTGAAACAAGACGCCATAAACTCCAAAAAAAATCGGGAGTGGTCTCCCCTAGACTTCTTGTGTACTCAGATATGGGGATGGATATTTGAGGAGTAAACCGCAAGACAATTATTATATTTTTATATTATGTACATTAACGAACCACCAACAACAAATCAAATCAAATTAATAATACATTGAGCAATTATTATAAAAGTAAATTTGAATAAATCGGACTCTGCAGCTGAATGAATAAAAAGTAAAGTACCAATTCCAGTTAGCGGAAATAGCTCAAAATTTGAAAGAAATCTACATTTTGTACCTAATACTTGTATGCAAAATTTGCTTAACCTACCTGAAAGCGTACTCAAGTTATTGTGTTTACATACACACACACACACGGACATAATTCCAAAAAAAGGTATTTTCGGACTCACGGAGGTCTAATATGTCGAGATTCATCAAAATCGAATTTTTGGACGATTACAATACTTTCCCTATAAGAAAGTAAATCAGACTCAGGGAAGTCTAAAATATCGAGATTCATCAAAATCTTGAGGTCGAATTTTTGGACGATTAAAATACTTGCTTTATACTTTGTATATGAGAAAGTAATGAACCCTAAAGTAAGCAAATACATAGAAAAAGGGACTGGTCCATTATTAGAATCCAAAAACATGCCACATTGGTCTTTCATTGACTGTTCCATTTTGAAAAAAAATGAAGAAAAAGGTAAAGCTGTCTAAAAAGTAAACAC
>JANRMT010062837.1:86328924-86382457 GCA_026402145.1 Polypterus bichir lapradei | reverse complement strand
TAGATTCGGGGGTTTTCCCAGACTGTCTTAAGACTGCTGTAGTTAAAACCCTACTCAAGAAAAATAATCTTGACCCCTCTGCTTTTGAAAATTTTAGACCCATCTCTAACCTGCCCTTCTTAAGTAAAATTCTAGAGAAGGCAGTAATTATGCAGCTAAACGACCACTTAAGTAAACATGCTATTCTAGATAAATTTCAGTCAGGTTTTAGAACTAATCACAGTACAGAAACTGCACTCGTTAAAGTAGTAAATGACTTGCGATTAAATGCAGACAGAGGCCATTTATCTGTTCTCATCCTCCTCGATCTGAGTGCCGCGTTTGATACCATTGATCACAATATTCTTAGAAATCGCCTTAGTCAATGGGTTAGCCTCTCTGGTAATGTCTTAAATTGGTTTGAATCCTACCTGGCAGGGAGAAAATTCTTTGTTAATTGTGGTAATCACAACTCAAAGACGCATGATATTCTATATGGGGTTCCACAAGGCTCTATCCTGGGTCCGCTTCTTTTCTCAATCTATATGCTTCCATTAGGTCAGATTATCTCAAGTTACAGCGTGAGCTACCACAGCTATGCTGATGACACACAGCTGTACTTATCAGTAGCACCTGATGACACCGACTCTCTCGAATCAATAACACAATGTCTTACTGGTATTTCTGAATGGATGAATAGTAATTTTCTCAAGTTAAATAAAGATAAAACTGAAATTGTATTGATTGGCAAAAACGGATTAAGTGAGGTTATCAAAAATAATCTTGACGCATTAGGATTAGAAGTTAAGACCGAAGTAAAAAACTTAGGGGTAACCGTTGACTGTAACCTGAATTTTAAATCACATATTCTTCAGACCACTAGGACAGCATTTTTTCACTTAAGAAATATAGCAAAAGTCCTCTTTTATCATTGAAAGATGCTGAGAAATTAATTCACGCTTTTGTTTTTAGTCGATTAGATTACTGTAACGCACTCCTCTCAGGACTACCCAAAAAAGACATAAATCATTTGCAACGAGTGCAGAATGCAGCTGCTAGAATCCTAACTCGGAAAAGAAAATCTGAACACATCTCTCCAGTCTTAATGTCACTACACTGGTTACCTGTGTCTTTCAGAATTGACTTTAAAATTCTGCTTATAGTTTACAAAGCCTTAAATAATCTCGCTCCATCTTATATATCAGAATGTCTGACACCCTATATTCCAAATCGTAATCTTAGATCATCAAATGAGTGTCTCCTTACAATTCCAAAAGCTAAACTTAAAAGAAGTGGTGAGGCGGCCTTCTGCTGCTATGCACCTAAAATCTGGAATAGCCTGCCGATAGGAATTCGCCAGGCTAATACAGTGGAGCACTTTAAAACTCTGCTGAAAACACATTACTTTAACATGGCCTTTTCATAACTTCACTTTATCTTAATCCTGATACTCTGTATGTTCAATTCATTATAATAACTATTCATGGTGGCACTAAAATCCGTACTGACCCCTACTCTCTCTTCTGTTTCTTTTTCCGGTTTTTCTGTGGTGGCGGCCTGCGCCACCACCAACTTACTCAAAGCACCATGATGTCCCAGCATTGATGGACTAAAAGCCAGAAGTCCACGTGATCATCATCATCATCATCAAGTCCTTCCGTGAAAACCATAAATACAAAGAGGACTGTTTCATTTATGTTAGGTAGATTGCCCAGAGGGGACTGGGCGGTCTCATGGCCTGAAATCCCTGCAGATTTTATTTTTTTTTCTCCGGCTGTCTGGAGTTTTTTTTTGTTTTTTCTGTCCCCCCTGGCCATTGGACCTTACACTTATTCTATGTTAATTAATGTTGACTTATTTTATTTTCTTACTGTGTCTCTTATTTTTCTATTCTTCATTATGTAAAGCACTTTGAGCTACATTTTTTTGTATGAAAATGTGCTATATAAATAAATGTTGTTGTTGTTGTTGTTGTTGTTAATACCCATATTTTTGTACAGTGGAAGAGAAGTGGAGCACCTAGAGGAGACCCACATAAACACGGGGGAAACAAGTGAACTTCAGACATTGGGAACCTGAGACGAGAACCCTGGAATTGCATTTGTGTTTCTTGCATTTTATTATCTAATATGGTATTGTATTAATTGTTTGTTGTTTGTATTGTACTACCATCACTATTCTTTAGACTTTAAACTAATGGTGTGCTTTGTACACATGACAATTAAGTCAAGTTGGGGAACATGCACTGGTACAGTTCATTGCCGCACCCACTACACAACAAAACAATTCGGGATCCTGGTTGGCAACCACTCAGGCAGACACGCGGTTCAGTCCCACCCTCTGGAAATGACCCTTTATCTGCCGCAGCCAGGTGTTACGTGGGCAACCCCTTGGCCTGGTCCAGCCACTTGGATCCCCAACAATGAGGATTTTACGAGCTGGATCACCCTTGGGGAAACGCACCACATGGCCGTAGTGCCATAACTGACGCTCCCTCACAATGCAGGTAATGTGCCTCATTCAGGACTCCATGAGCAACTGCTCATTCGACACAAAGTCAAACCAATGGTACCCAAGGATTTTCCAGAGAGACACAGTAACAAAGGAGTCCAGTCTTCATCTTAGGTCACTGGATGGCGTCCATGTCTCGCAAGACAGGAAGCACCAGGACTCTAAAAACTTGGGCCTTCGTCCTTTTGCATAGATATTGGGAGTGCCACACACCCCTTTTTAGCGACCTCATGACCCCCCATGCTCTCCCAATCCGTCTACTGACTTCATAGGAAGAGTCACCAGAGACGTGAATGTCACTGCCAAGGTAAGTAAACCTCTCGATGAGGTCGACACTCTCTCTGCAGACAGACACACTGCTGATAGCCGTGCCCAAGAGGTCATTAAAGGCTTGGATCTTGGTTTTTATCCAGGACACTCGCAAGCCCAGACACTCAGACTCCTCACTCAGTCTCTCGAGCGTCCTGATCAGAGTCTCCATTGACACCACGAAGATCACAGCATTGTCAGCAAAGTTAAGATCCGTGAATCTTTCTTCACCAACAGATGCCCCACAGCCATTGGACCCCAAGACCTTGCCCAACACCCAGTGCATACAAGCATTGAACAGAGTAGGAGCAAAAACACACCCCTGACGAACCCCAGAATCAACTGGGAAAATGAATGAATGAAAATGACAATGAATTTTGAAATTATATTTGAAATTTAATAGCCTTGCTGGATTTGGATAATAAGTAGAAATCTTACATGTTTTTGCTATTCATTACATGTATTTAATGATAAATAGTTTCTAAAACATTCACAAGAACATCCAGACTCTATGCAAGAAGGACCTTGGTCTCCTTTTTGCAAGGCAGCAGTGCTACCACTTTACCAAAGTGATGCCCACTGTCAAATCTCTGAAATATTAAAATGTCTGCTTCTATCTTAATATTTAAAGTATAAATATTCTTGATTGTAGTATAAATTTGACATTTTTCACCCTCTGACACAGATCAATAGAGGGCCAGATCCCTAGTAAAGGATCAAAAAATCAAAAATAACATATTTTTTAACCAGTGACCTTACAATAGTTTAAAATGATGCCCCACATACTTATGTTTGAAATTTGTCAGTTTTAATGTCCTGGAAGTGGTTCTTAAAGGGCTTAAGAATCAAATATCCAAAATATTATCATATTCATAGTCAGCATCCTTGAAACACCATCAAACACCACTCTGCATTACCTATGTTACCAATCCCCATTTTCTTCAAAGTTTTGTAAAAAGGAGTAACTTTGACCCCTTGTATCCCATTGATGGGGCCTGGACAACTTTAATTCTTTCTGATAATTTTTGTTGAAGACATCTAGTAATTTCCTGCACAACATATGGTCTATAAATTACCTAAAAACTAGGGCTTTTCAGGTATAGAGGGCCAAAATTCATTCATAAGTACGTTGTAAGTCTTATGAGCACAAAAATGATGGAAAACAATGAATAATAATCAAAGTGAGCAAAGGCAATTTAAATATAAACCAAGCGAGGAACCATGGCTTGACCAAAACAAAGTGCTTGGGACCTTTTAGTCAACATGTTATTGTATTTAGCTAAAAGTAGCTTTACTGATAAGTAACAAGACCACTGGAGATTATCAGTTTTCTGATTTCTGCTAGAGCAACTATTAGTATTTCTTACATAATCAGGGGACTAGAAAAAAGTGACGATTTCTAAGTGCTTGACAAGCTTGTCACCTTTTCTCCTATATTAATGTCTAGTGTTTGACATGTGTTGTTTCTCTGCAAATAAACATACATTTAGAATGAAATAAAGTTTCAGCTTCAAGGAAATCAGAGCAGGGAAAATGCATTCATGTGGAACAAGCTTTTGAATTGAAGACACCAATGAATGAGGAGCATAGGCGGGTCTTCAATTCAAAACCTTCAATCCGTGTGAATGCATTTCCTCTGCTGTCATTTTCTGGAGTTTTTATTTAACAATTATTTAGCAAAAAATGCATGTGTCTTGCCCATTGGGAGCATACGACTGGATGACTTGATGTGTCAATTGTGTAACAGGAATCAAGTGAGATTTTTTCACAAATGTTTTAAATTGTTTACTAACATACAGCACTCGTCACCATTTATGCTCAATCTAGCAGAAACTTTATTATTAAAATATTTTTAAAAATTACCTTAACTGAGTAAGTATGGCCATCAGTTCCACAGACAGGAGAAGGATGGACAACTGGGCACTGCTTACATTTTGATCGCCTAGATCCTGGCTTCTCACCTAGGCCAACTTCTTTCATGCTATTAAAAATAAAAATAAAAAAGTTCAAAAAGTCACTACAATCACTAAAGAAGAGAAGCAAAATGAAAAAAATTACAATGCATAGTTACATTTAGGAACCTCCTAAGCACATACAACAAGGTTGACCATAGGTTTATGAGAAAAATTAATAACTGTTTGCTTTGGATTAAGTCTACACATGCACATGCACACACTTAAATATTTACATTTTGTGCTTCTGTGGAGAAACATGTACATTAGCTTAATTAATTCAGTAATAACTTTAAATTCTGCAAAGTAATAATGATAGGAAAGGATCCATGCTGTTAGTAATAAGTCTTGGCATTAAGAGCCATTTGGAAAACCAAGCCAATGGCCAGTAAAAGGAAAATAAAATATGGGCTGGCATATCTCGCCATCAGTAACCCCAAAAAGACTTAGGACGGAAGAAATTTGATAGATAAGAGGAAACCATTCAGTCCATCAAGCTCATTTGTTTAGCTAACAGCTAATCTGTCTCAATATTTTATCCAGACACTTATTTATGTTTCTGCTTCAGCTCCATGACTTGGTAGTTTTTTCCAGATCCCCACAACCCTTTGCGTAAAGAAGTGCTTCCTGTCCTCAGCTGTCAAAGCAGTTCCTCTGGATTTTCACTGATGCCCTTTAGTATGTGATTCAGCCTAAGTTGAAAGAGTTCTGTTCAATCTACTTTGGGAATTTTGAAGGCCTGCATTAGATCTTCACACAGTCTCCTCTGCCATAGACTAAAGGTTATCTGAGTCTGTCACAGTAAGACATGTCCTTAAGTCCTGAGATGTACTTAGTTACTCTCCTCTGCACAGCTTCAAGTGCTGCTATGTCTTTCTTGTAGTGTGGTGACCAGAAATGCACACAATACTCCAGATGCAGTCTCACTAGTGCATTATAGTCTGAGCATAACATCCTTTGATCTATATTCAACAGTTTTAATGATATACCTGAGCAGTATATTTGTCTTTTTATAGCTTCGTCGCATTGCTTAGATGATGTGTCAGCCTCAACCCCAAAATTCTTTTCAAAGGCTGTTTCCTTGAGGACAGTGCCTCCCATCTTGTATTTAGAATTGAGGTCCCTTCTGCCCTCGTTAGCATGTTGCAGTTTTCTGCATCAAACTTTGCGTTCCTGCCCTGCCCCATTTTTGCTGCTGGGGTATGTACTCTCCCAGCACATCATATTCCAATTAAGACCAGTAAATTGAGTACATAAGCTCTTCAGTATATTAAGGCATTTGTAATTGGTTCCACTTGTCATAATCTTTTTAATTTTCTATTTTTGAAAAAAATAAATCCCCTTCTGATAGTCAACTGCCTGTTTTACAGATTTGCACTGATAATTAAAATAACTATTCTCATTGAAAATCTGCTTCAGGAATGTGCCTCCGTAAATATAAACTAGTTATGAAATTTAATAAAAGTCATAAATCATACATTTGTATATTTTAAAAAGCTTTTAATATTCATATCTTAGTGTTTCTGTTAGCTGCTAATTAAAAATGTATCTAAGAAAATTAAAAGGAAAGATTAGCAATTAGTGTTTTAAACTTCTAAACTGGCCCTGTTTGATTGTGGATGGAGCTGAGTACATATGGCAAGCCACAATGATATTTAAAGATATCTTAAAATTAATTCAAATAGAGTTTAGCTTTCAGATATCTCAGAATAAGTTCCATTATATTTTAGGATATCGGCAATACATTTTAAGAAACCTCTGATGCGTTTCATTCTTCTTTTTCAGATACGTATCTCAAACTGACCTCTTAATACGTTTTAACCTCCTTAACGTTATACTCAATCCTGAAAAATGCAGCCAAAAACATACCATTTTTGTCAATGAGAAGACACATGTAAATACTAAAACGTCAGCATAATTTCATTAGGAAAGGTATGGTCAGTGCTCACTACTGTACTAAGGAGATTTAGTACGCGTCCTTCGTGTGACGTATTTTAAAACAGTCACCAACGCACAGCCTAACATCACAATCTGGACAGTAAAAGCGTGTTTCTTTGTGCACTTTTTTAAAAAATATTTTTTCTATTGTTGGCACACGAGAGGGTAGAATGTCAGTAACTGATTTGCACGAACAATGCACCGAAGGCTTAGTGACTTCTTCAGTTCTAAAGACATGAACATTGACAGCTGCTGCATTGTGAACATTGCTTAGGGGGATAATGTCTTGCATGTCTTTTCACTTGATCACAATCATTTTACCTTTTTGTCACAGTGAAGCTTTATGCAACCAAATTCAATCTAGCATATTATGGTGGTTTGCTTGTACAATGCTCTAGAGATACATTTTAATATCCATGTCAGTTTCTGACAATCAATTCACATTTTCATGAATGTTGTTTGATTAAACTAATGGTTCAGTTTTTAGTTTGTTCTAAAAGTGGATTTACATCTTTTCATTTATATGTCATTGTGTGTTTTCGTTGAAGGCACGGACCCACTCATGAATATTGATGAATTTCTTGGGAAAGCAGATCATAAACTGGTTCTGCTTAAGCCTCACTACAAACCAAGAGTGAGAGAGCTACCTACAACCACATGCTCATTCAGGAAGTGGTCCCCTGAGGCAGAGCAGGCTCTGACGTGACATGTGATGAAGACCATGGAGCTGCTTCACCACCTGAGGCCACAGGTCTGCCACGTCCTTGACCCTCTGCAGTTCGTATACCAGGAGAAGGTGGGAGCGGAGGATGCCATCATCTACGTGCTACACTGATTCCTCTCCCAATTGGACAGAGGCAGTGGTGCAGTAAGAATTATGTTTGTGGACTTCGCTAGCGCCTTCAACACCATCCAACCTCGGCTCCTTAAGGACAAGTTAACAGAGATGGGAGTAGATTCATACCTGGTGGCATGGATTGTGGACTATCGTACAGACAGACCTCAGTATGTACATCTCGGGAACTGCAGGTATGACATTGTGGTCAGCAGCACAGGAGCACTGCAGGGGACTGCTTTCTCCGGTCCTGTTCAGCCTATATACATTGGACTTCCAATACAACTCGGAGTCCTGCCACGTGCAAAAGTTTGCTGATGACACTGCTATGGTGGGCTGCATCAGGAGTGTGCAGGAGGAGGAGTAAAGGAACCTAATCAAGGACTTTGTTAAATGGTGTGACTCAAACCACCTACACCTGAACACCAGCAAGACCAAGGAGCTGGTGGTGGATTTTAGGAGGCCAAGGCCCCTCTCCTGGACCCCGTGATCATCAGAGGTGACTGTGTGCAGAGGGTGCAGACCTATAAATACCTGGGAGTGCAGCTGGATGATAAATTGGACTGGACTGGACTGGAATACTCTCTAAACTCAATATATGTAACTTTTACAGATAAAATAAATTTTTGCTTTGCACCCTCCTCTATCATAACCTATTGTCTATGGAGGAGGAGCGAAAGTTTTAGATTCGTCAAAAGTTTTGATCTCCGGTTTTTGACAGACCTCAATGTTTTAGGGTCCCCTGATATCGAAAACATCGATATCTCAATGATGGGTGTGTGTGTCACAGTTTCTTGAAGAAACTTAAGCCTGTTATGAGATGACGATGTGCTGATGAGTTTTTGAGCCAAATCATGCAAGAGAAAGGGACATTCTAGAACAGGGGTCCCCAACTCCATTCCTGGAGGACCACAGTGGCTGCAGTGTTTTCATTCTGATCCTTTTCTTAATTAGTGACCTGTATTTGCTGCTAATTAATTTCTTTTGAATTAATTTTAATTGAATTGCTTTTGAAGACGCAAACCTCTTAATTGTTTCTTTTTCCTTAATTAGCTGCCAAACAATAACAAGAAACAAAATGAGCCAAAACATGAAAAGCAAATTGTGTCCATCATACAATATTTGGAAATAAAGAAAGATGAAGGTTTAGGAATGTTGAATTGTTCAGGGGGCAGCACAGTGGCGCAGTGGTAGCGCTGCTGCCTCGCAGTTAGGAGACCCAGGTTCGCTTCCCGGGTCCTCCCTGCGCGGAGTTTGCATGTTCTCCCTGTGTCTGCGTGGGTTTCCTCGGGGCGCATGCAGGTTAAGTGGTTTGGCGATTCTAAAAATTGGCGTGGGTGTGTTTGTGTGTGTCCTGCTGTGGGTTGGCACCCTGCCCAGGATTGGTTCCTGCCTTGTGCCCTGTGTTGGCTGGGATTGGCTCCAGCAGACCCCCGTGTTCGGATTCAGCGGGTTGGAAAATGGATGGATGGATGGAATTGCTCAGGTCCCCAAAACATTTTAACATTGCTCTTAGAAAAGAGAAAATCAACAATTTTGGAAATGTCTGCTAATGCACAACACTAGCAGCAACAAGCCATGGAATTATTTTTTTTTTTTTTTGAAATTTTATTAATTTTATTGCAATCAGTCCATACAAATCAATCAATTTTTACAAAAAGTAGAATTAAGAACAAGTCAACCCCCACCCCTTTTTGCAGCCAGAACTGATCCTTGCTTAGTAAGTGGGTCTCCTGTAAAAATACTATTTTAGCGTTTAAACCTATTAGGTGAGAGAGTACTTTCTTTCTCTTTAATTCGTGATTCAGGCCTTTAACATTCCAGCTCACGAAGTTAATTGTCCCATCATGGAGACATTGATTCTGAATTTTTGATGTCATTTTATAGTCTTAACTGGAAGTGAGATAGCTTCAGCCTTAACTTCCTATTTCCCCATGAGTTATTGCCATGCAGCCTATTATTACGTTGGTAGTTATAATTATAAAGATTAAAAGGATAGATTAGGTATAGATATAGCCTGCTCTCTTTCTCTCTCCCCATTAAATTTTGCCTCCCCACGTGAGACTACACCCCACTTCACACAGTCCCGGTCCTCTGACATACCCAGAGACAGAGCACGTCCAAAGCAAAACAAGCCCCCATGCAGCAGCGTTTTAGAATTAAAAAATAGAGATATCTGTTACCAATATAGTCTAAATACTATATGTCTAAAACTTAACAAGCCATGGAATTAAAGAACGAGTTTAATTAACGACAAGAATTAGGGCCTAATTAAGCAACTGGTTTGAGTGAAATTAGTAGGAGATTGAGGCCCTGACTTAGCTGGTCTTCTGTTGGCTCACTCACCATTTAAAGAAAGAAATGAAACAATTCAGAGGAATGATGAAAAATTCAGGGGAACAAATCTTAAAAAGCAAGTCATATAAAATGAATTCAAAAGAAATTAAATAGCAGCAAAAATAGTGCTCTCATTAAGAAAAGGATCAGAATGTAAACCTGCAGCCACTGTGGTCCTCCAGGTCCAGAGCTGGGGACCCCTGTTCCAGAGGAACTCTCAAATACTGTAATTCTTCAATTAATTATTCTTTTCATCAGTTGCTCTCATAATGACCTTTTTTAAGATCAGAAAGGTCAGCATTACAGCAATAAATAATTAATGAAATGTTATAGAATACTTCGGGTAACTTGGTTTAGTTATTTGACTTGATCATAGTTTTAAAAAAGTTCAATTAAACTTATAAATGATAATCTTTGTTAAGAAAAGGAAGATGATCCCATGTTGAAAGTATACTTCACTCCCCAAAATGAAACAAACATTTCGCTGTTGAGGAAGGTTTAATTTATAAGCAGCTTTCTGAATTTATTTATTTATTTTTCTTCACAGAAAATATGGCCAATTAAAATTTGTTCCCTTGCATAGTCAAAGGTTTTCTTAAGGCAATTTCAGAATGTACCTTTTCAGTATTTAAACAATATGTAGACATAATCTCAAATGTCTTCAGTTTTTTAGAGTCTCCATTATATCATATTTTGTGATTTCTCTATTCTGTATGCAGGACTTATAAACAAATGTGTTATGTGTTGCTTATGTGAAAGATTAGCAGAAACTATTGAGCCATAAATCATTTTGCAGAATAACTTTGTAAATCAAATACATAAATCTGAGTGTATGGCTCCAGTGAAATACTACAAAAATTTAAATGGATTCTTCTTTGTAATTTATCATATTAAATGAAATGTGAGTCTACAGACCAGTCATATGTTATGCATTGCTCTTTGAAGCATAATCTCAGTAGAAGTGCCTTAAAATTCATTGTTAGTGTTTGTATAGCTGCCACAATGAAGTGGTTCATGTAAGGTTAGCACCAGTTAAATGTTATTTGTATTTATGGCCTGAGTTTTCTTTTTCCGTTGCCTTGGAATAGTTTGGGTCATGCTAAATGTCACACTTTATTAATTATGCCATCTAGCTTTCTATGTAGACCCATTAGTGTCAGCGGGAGGGAGGCTTTACATTTTTTTTTTTTTTTTTTGGTGTTTTGACTTGTGCTTATCACATTATACAAGCACAGAACTAAATGAAAAAATAACTAATAAAAATCACTTTTGAGATTTACTTAATATGTTTTATAAATCAACAACCAATTTTATGGTCCTTCATGTTTCTGAATTGAATTAGGTAGGTTTGAGAGTGTTATGCTACAACAAATTTATTCTGTTTCATTATATTTTGTGTTTAGTGGGTGACAAAGTTTCCAAGCAGTTACAGACTTCATTGCTGGCCATGTTACATCACAGCAGTGACCTTTATAAGTGTAATCCTTGTATACTTCTTTGTCTGAACTTTGTTTAAAATAATATTAAGGTGTATTCATAGTACTATAGAAGATATCCCGCCATTCAAAAAAAATAAATTCCATTATTTAACAAAACTTTGGAGCTCTGTCCCCCACTCGCTTTGCTTTCCAACCCCAGGGCAGGTGCTACACACTAGCTACTTTGCGGTTCTTCCGCTCGCGTTTGGGTAAGCAGGTGTACAGGTTAAACAGATTGTTATTTTCATGGGAACTGTTACATGTACGTAATAGAACTAACTATTTTACATCATAGCAAGTAATTAACCATAGTAAAAAATAGTAAAATGTAATACATTGAAAGAAAATTATGTTTCATGTTGCATTATACATTTTTCTTATGTTTGGCTTTGAAATTAACATGCAAATAGTTTTTAAACTTACACTTTTAGTGTAAAACTTCAGTAAAAACAATATGTGGAATTAACTTTTCATCAATATCGCATTGAATTTTGATTCCTTGTTTGGACTTACATCGTGACAATACAACGTATAACTGCCTGTGAGTGAATATCGTTTCTTTGTCTCTAATAAATAAACTAACTTTTTATATTTGTCCCTGTGATCTGTTAATTGTCATAGCAAAAGGTATTCTAATGGGAAACTGTAAACGTTTTAATACGAATGGCATATCAAGATCTCCTTTGGTGTCTAATGTTATCCACAGAAGATGTACTACATTACCTTTCTTGTCGCCTGTTAAAATTTTACATGTTAGAATTGCTTGACCAATTTTGAATACAACTAATCTTGTCCTATTGCATAGCCCATCACTCATACATAAATTATGCAATAACATTGCAATACAATCTTTCAACAGTAATTCGGCCGGTGGAAGACCGGAAGGTGTTAATGGTTGTAGATATTCTACGGGATATTGTAAGTTGTTGTTCTCATCTTCTGCACCATCACCACCAACTGTTTCAGCATAGTCTATTGATACGCATTTAACCAATTTGCCGTACAACCGATCAATAATTTTCACATTAATTCGTTTGACCTCATCATTTTTCGGTGCTAGGATTGCCCGTGTACTCATTTCTTCTGTTGATAACCCTTTGGAATGAAATTCTTCAATAAGATTTGGACATAATATGTCTTCTTTTATTGGGAACTTAAAGTGAGGAAAACGTAAAAATTTCTAAGAGCTGAGAGCGCAGGAACTGTGACTGACAAAAGCATTCACACAAACGAGAGGTGAGAGGACTACGGTCGTGGGCTGGTAACCGGAAATGGTTGAGAGGAGAGCAGGACCCTCTCTACCAACTTAAAAAAAAAACTCTTGGCAATAGCCTCGTCTCGTGTCAAGATTTTCATTTACAATAGAGAGATTATTGCATTATTTTATAAGAGTATTCTGTTATTACACAAAACATTTTGCCTAGTCTAGTCGGTATCATCATGCACACGAGTGCTCCAGATGTTGTTGTAGTGAGGGACAGATTAAGCATGTGCATAGCCTGCAATCAGGTGGGAAGAACTGAACAAAATTCGTAAGTGTACATTTAATCCTTCTTGTGCTGAGAGGTACATTGAATCTGCACACCTTAGGGTCACGGGGAGCTAGTGACTAAAGCAATTAACACTAGGTGTAAGGCAAGAAGCAACCATGGTGGATGATACCTCAGCCATTTGCAAGGCTCAGTCATACAAGCAGAAAAGAGTGTGCTGCATGCAACCCACTAACAGAAATATCTGAATAAAGTATCTGTTTTGTTTTAATCTATTTATCTACTATAGATATTTTAAAACAATATGATCTGGTGGCGCAGTAGCTTGTGTTCATGATTTGGGGAGGGGATGGAAAAAGAGGGTGGATGTTATTTAATCCACAGCACATGAAGACTGCTGACACATTTCCAGTATTCAAAGATCTTGCCTGCTGTTGCTGGTAACATCAAGCACATAAGCAGACACCATGCAGACTCAGGCACTGTGAGACCCCTCATCCTATGTTAAAACATCTGTACTAAATTTATTAAAGTTTAATCTGATTAAAATTAAACATACAGTGGAACCTCGGTTCATGAACGTCTCGGTACACGTACAACTCGGTTTACGACCAAAACATTCGCCAAACTTTTGCCTCGTTTCACGACCACACACTCGGTATACGAACAAGCCAGTTTCCCTTTCGGTTTGTACATGTTCAGTCTCTCCCTGTGCATTTCCTGTGCAGCGGGCACGAGAGAGAGAGCGAGAGAGCGCGACACACACACACACACACAGGCAGCGCGAGAGAGAGACAGACGCACACACAAAGGTAGCGCGAGAGAGAACGCGCGCACACACACAGGTAGCATGAGAAAGAGCGTGCACACACACAGGCAGCACGAGAGAGAGCTGGACGCATTAAGGTAGGAAGGCAGTTAAAGAATGCACTGGGCCTGATTTTGTTTTCACTTCTGTTTCCAGCGATCGGTTCGTAGCGTGCATTGTTGCAATGTTATTTTTCTTGGTGGTTTATTAAATTACGGATTTTTTCAAATGTTAATTTTTTTCCCTGTGCTTAAAACTCATTAAAAAAAGTGCTTTTAGCCAGTGGTTAGTAGCGCTATAGCGCGAACTATTGCAGTGTTAGTTTTCTGTTGTTCAAAGTTTTCTCAGTGTTATTCAATGTTTTTACATTTAGTTTACTATTACGCTGTAAATTCTATAGTTTACTTAACTATATTTGTGCTTAAAAACTTAAAAAATATATATATTTACATACAGTTCGTATGGTCTGGAACGGATTAATTGTATTTACATACAGTCCTATGGGGGAAATTGCTTCGGTTCACGACCAAATCGGTTTACGACCAGAGTTTTGGAACGAATTATGGTCGTGAACTGAGGTTCCACTGTATGCCTATAATTTTTGTTTGGTTATTATAATGTACATTCTTAACCTCTCCCATCACATGGGTGTCCGACGTTACCGGTAGCCGCAGGTTGCTTCTTGTTTTACTCTCAGTGCTGCTGTGAAAATCAGTCGCTCCCTGTTATCCTAAACAACGGTGCGAATTAAATTTCCCCTTTTCAAATTCAGGATTAAGTGTATACTAATGACTTTTGAACAGTTCTTGTGACTTGAACTGTGTGCATCCTTACTCAATCCTTTGCTAACCCTAACATGGTGTCCACAATGATACCAAACCACACCCAGGCAAATATCCTTTGCATAATAACACAGTGTTTTTGCAAATTAGCACAATTCTTTTGTGAAATAACAGTTTTTTGCATGACTGGAATAAGTTTCTGTACAGTACATGAGTTTACCTTAAGCAAATATAAATTAGGAATCACTGTGTTTGATTTTAGAATGGATTACAAATTCCCTCTAATTTCACAACTTTGAGTTATAGATATGATGGATTTGGGCCTATAAGGAAGTATGTTTATGGCCTCAAGAAGAGTCTGGTTAAATTCATCTCTGCTGTTCAAATTTAAGGAAAATACAAAATTAAATTGGAAGGACTTTTCAATTTACAGATCTATAAGTTAGCTGTGACATTACCTCAGTATTAATACGAGTCCAGTTAAATTAATCTCCGCTATTCAAATATGAAATAACATTTAAAATGAAATTAAATGATTTTTCCCATATTTAGATCTATTAGCTGGTTGTTACATTACCTTAGTATTAAAACGAGTTGGGCTTAATTAATCTCTGTTTTTTGGATACAACTAAAATCTAAAAGTAAATTAAAGTGTTTTTCAGTTTATAGATCTACTAGATGGTTGTGACATTACCGCAATATTAATACAAGTCGGGTTAAATAAATCTCTGCTATTCAAATATAAACAAAATCTAAAGTTAAATTAAAGGATTTTTCAGTTTATAGATCTATTAGTTAGCTGTGACATTACCTCAGTATTAATACAAGTCCAGTTAAATCAATCTCTGCTATTCAAGTACAAGTAAAATCTAAAATTTAATTGAAGTATTTTTCAATTTATAGATCTATTAGCTCATTGTAATGTCACTGCAGTATTAATCCAAGTCGGGTTAAATTAATCTCTGCTATTCAAATATAAATAAAACCTAAAATTAAATTAGAGGATTTTTCAATTTATAGATCCTTTAGTTGGTTGTGACATTACCAAAATATTAATAAGAGTCTGGTGAAATTAATCTCTCCTCTACAGATACAAATTAAATCTAAGGATTTTTCCATTTAAAGACCTGTTAGTGGGTTGTGACATTACATCAGTATTTAAAATCATTAATCTTATCCTCTGTTTCCAGACTCATTATTTAATGGAGAAGGTGACCATTTAAAATCTGTCTGACATTACATCAGCCACTTGCAAATCTGAAAAAGTGTCCTATTCATGTTGAGTTGATTCTTTCAGTATTATTGATTTTTGTTCATTTGCACATGACATCACACTAATACGTGTTGAGGACTGCACCCTACAAAAGCACTTACAAAGGTAGCCATGTAACCCCTAGAGAGCAAGGATATGGCAATCTGAATAATGACACTGAAGAAGCAAGTAAGGATGCAGCCTTTAAACAGAAGACAAGCATTTTTCCCCCATCACAAAATGAAAATGGAAAATCATTTTGGTAGACAAAGGAGGAGGGACAAAACCAAAAATAAATCAAAGCCCATCTCACAGATTAGCTGATTCCAGTATGCTCACCCTTTCAGTTTGCAAAGCAGCACTCAATAAACATATTTAATGGTCAAATGAGGATAGATATAACTTTTAAAGGAATATGAAAATGAAATGGTCAGGGGGTTTTGCAATGACGAAGTCTGGATGTCTATGTTTACCAAAGAAAAGGCATAGACCTCGTAAACATTGTGCTTAATTTAAGGTTAAGGACTGTCAATTAACTGTTTTCATATTTTCTATCAAAACTTCCTGAAACAAACCACCACAATCCATACCCATTAATCCATCTTCTAGACATTGTGCTTGTCACACACCTGCGCATGGGGGACAGTTTACAGGCTCAGATAGTGTAATTTGTCAACCAGACTTGGGGTTGGCACTTTCACCTGATCCTCTCTCCTCCGAAGTCCCTGACTCTTAATGAAATCACCATTGATCCACCCACGGTTGACATCACTTCCTGCCAACCCTGATGACATCATTTCTGTGACCCAGAATTCCGCTTCCTGCCACATCAGTTCCTGTCCTAACTCCGTCTCTTCCTCCTACCCACTATATTTATAGAGCAGACTCATCCTGTTAGTGAGTTCAGTTGTGAACTCTGCTCCTGTTTCTTTTTATTTGCTGATTTTTCAGAATACGGGGTGGCCATCCCCAAACTTTTTTCTGTAGGCTGCCTGATTTTTTATCACATGCTATAAAGGCATATGTTACTTAAACTCAGGAAGTATCATTGTCACAATCTGTTTCTTTAATGAAAATTGTGTTTCTTGGTTTATTTTTATTTTTCCAGTGTAAAATCACTGTAGCTTTCTCCTTTTCTCTCTTTTTGAAGATGCTGTCTGATCCAGCCCTACTCTAACCTGCTCATAAAGAATAACAAGGTGACAAAACCTGAAAATTATTAATGTCAAGGACCAAGGTAGCATCAGTGCAGGATAGGCCAACCAAATGAGCAAGCTGAAGGTAAGCTCAGTTATGGGATGTACTGTTGACCTACTGGAGGAATATACAACAGAATATATCTTATCACCCCTCTATATACAGCCATTCCTCACAATGAAAGTCTCATTGCCCTCATATAGGCATTTAAGAAATGTTCAGTCCAGAATCCGTCAATGATATGTAATTGGATATGCATCTGATCTGGGACCACATATGAAAGTGACTCAAATTTAATTTGAAAAAATTGGATTTCTGTGTCCACACATGTCCAAAAACATCACATTAAGGCAAAAAAAAATCAGATCTGAGTCATTTCAGCCTGGTATTGTAAATGTGGTCTTAGACATAATGGCACTGAGGACTTTTAGCCAATGAATTATTCAGCAGAAGTGTGTCAAGAAATGCTACTGGAGCTCCTTCAGACCTACGGCACTACACCGTTATAAGACCTCACTCTGACTGCTTTTCTAACTTCAGCAATTTAGGCTATACATTTGTGACATTTAGGCCTTCCTGTGAAATATTGGTCTACCTCTGTTGTTTGGATATCAGAGGTTGACTGTATTTGTCCATGTCTGGCATATGCACAAGAAATAATTTAGCATTTTTTTAAATAACGCTCCTGTAAGTGAGTCACTGACAGCAAGGCCTCTTTGGAGCTCCATTACTTGTGTAATGTTACTTGAAAAATTCAGGTATCGAGGTGCTAATTGTCAGAACTCTTTTATAGCTGACACATACTGCAAATTGGCTATCAACCTAAATGAGTCACTGGTACAACTGCCTTTGTAATTGGGATTTAGTTATTTCAAAGTTTAAAGTGATTTTTCATGTGGGGTTTCTGTTATTTTGGCCACCCCCTGTAAATTCCATATTAACAATCTCTACTTTTCTTCACCAGTGCAAAAAATATACAGAAAAAAAGTAAAAAGGATAATTGAATTTTCTAATTATTTCCCTTCTATTTTTCATAGTCATATTTGATCTATGGCTCTTAATAATTCAGTACATTATAAATCAGTCTTTTTATACTTTATTGAATATATTAATGTGACCACATTATAAGTTGGCAATGTATTTTTAAGGTTTCATAAGTACAGTTTTATAAAAATAAAAATAATGCAGCCATGACTAAAGAAAAGATACATATTGAACGTTTCATTTCTACTTGTAGAATACCAATAATTTAAAAATGCTAAACTGAGACATTGTTTGATGCTGAGATGAAAGAGCACACAATCTGAAGTGTAAAGGGGCAATCTGATGTGTGACCAAGTGTAATGGGAAATTGGAAAAAAAAATGCATGCAAAGTTGTGTAAACTACAAATTGAACATAAAGCTTTAACAAAGACTTTGGGTCCTTGGGGACCCTAGGAGATGATCTGATGTTGATTCCCTAAGACATTCCTGACCCCAAAAGTCACGTCTAGGCTTCCCTTAAAATTAGTTGCTGAGGCATTAACCACCTTAGCGTTATGTTTACCTCCAGAAAAACAAACCGAAAACTTTCATTTTATTTCAACAAGAAAAAAATGTTATAAAGGTGTATAAATGTTAGAAAGGTGTTAATACAAAAATGTCATCATAAATACAGTAGGAAAGGAACATCTAGTGTCTACTGCTACAATTTTAGTACACATGCTTTGAAAGAGTCACCAACACACAGCCCAGTTTTGCGTTCGGGAGAGTAGCAGCATGTTTCTTTGAGTACTTTTCTTATACAAATTTTTTCTGTTGCTTGCACATGAGATAGTAGAAATGGTCAGTGCCTGATCCACATGATTGCCATTTTCTATTGTGTTATTCTAGGCCACAACAGCACAAAGCTTAGTGACCTCCACATTTCCAGTGACATAAACATTGAAAGTTGTTCCATTGTGAAAAGTGCTTAGGAGGTTAACGTCTTTCTTGTCCTTATCCTTGATTACAATAATTTTAATTTTTTTTTTTGCCACACCGAACCTTCATGCAACCAAATTCACCAAGCATATCATGACAGTTCTGTCATACATGTCATGTACATTAATTTCTCTATCTATGTCGTCGTCTAATAAACAATTCAGATGGTTATCACTATCACTTGATTTAGTTTCAGTTTGTTTTAAAACTGGCTTTACATCTTCCATTTACACATCATTGTGTGTTTTGGTTGAAGTCTCCACCCACTTATGAATATTGAAGAGTTACCATGGAGTGGCAAAACACATAAAAATATTAAAGATTTGTTTCAACAATGAAGCAAAATATTGTCCTGAGTACCGAGGGCTTAATTCTGTACATATGAAAAATACAGTTTAACCAGAGAAACACTTGGGCTTATTGTTGTTTACGCAGAATTCCAAGCCTGAGAGATGCTCAGGGTTAACGCCAAGGAGGTTAAAGCCCTTTCCAATCCAATGGACATTGATCTTGGATTGAGTTTGGAGTCCCAGAGAAACAACTAGCTTATTCAGCATCCCCTTAAATATTATTTTTAAAATAAAAGTATGGCTTAAACTTATTTGACAAAGATAATTTTACAAAAAATAATTATCCTATTTGAAGGGTCTTGCTCTCCATTACAAAAAGCATTTTCTTTCATAAAATTTCACCTTCTTGGCTTCATTAGGATTTGGGGTCAGAGTTGGTCTTATTATTATTTTATTAAATCAGATATTTTAAAATACCTGGTTAAGAAAAGGTACAATCTTCAGAGGCCAAAATGTTTATCAAAATTTTACTTAAAATACACAGGCAAAAAGTCCCTAAATCTTACAGTACTAGCTCATGATGAAATCATTTTAATATTTATGCAAAAACTTGCAATGATCTTAGTTTAAACAGCATCAGTATACTAACTTCTCCTAATGCTAACGTACATTGCCAGTGTAAACAAACCACAAAAAGAACTATATATATACATTGTCGTGGATGCCAGGGGCGATGACCTGGCCGGGATGCCATGGAAGACCGGAAGTGGGCGTGCGCCCATCTGGGACCACGTGGGGGCTGCCTTCCTGGTTGCTTTGGGGGCCACAGGTACAGGGCATGGAAGCCCCACCCTGTAGGGGCCCATGGTCGCCGCCAGGAGGCGCCCCAGTGCTTTGGGGACCTGTTGCCCCAGCACTTCCGCCACACCAGGAAGTGCTGGGGGGAAGACTTTGGGAGACACCCGGGGAGCTGCCGGGAGGACAGCCGGCACTTCCGCCACGCTGGGGCGTGGCCAAGCGAGGAATGCCGGGAACACCTGGTGCTCATCCGGGAACTGTATAAAAGGGGCCATCTCCTTTCATTCAGCGCTGGAGTCGGGAGGAGGCAGGACGAAGCACAGAGGAGGTGTGGAGGCGGCCCGAAGAGAGGCATTGTGGCCAGGACTGAGTAGTTTGGGGGGGTTTTGTGCACATGACTGGGTCTGTGTGACCATTTGAGTGGGGTCTGTGTGACCAGCTTAACGGGTCTGTGTGACCAATTTAATTGTAAATATTGTAAATAAACGTGTGGTGGTTGAGAAACAACATGTCCGCCTGTCTGTGTCTGGGCCGGGTTCACAACTGGCGTAGTCGTACAAAACGGGGACCTGCTTTGGTTAATCTTGGTGTGAATGGCCCGGCGCAGCAGGGGACCCCACCCACGTACTGCGGGTACTGCGTGCACACAGCCCCGCGGGGTAAAGGAACCCCATGGACCGCCAGGGGTCCACGAGAAGGCCATTTTTCCCTGATGCGGGCGGGTGGCATGCATACCAGGAGTGCAGCGGTCTCCGACGAGCGCACCGTTGCTGGAGGCGCCCGGGATGGCATGCCGTCAAGAGAGGACACGCCGAGGATGTGTCCTCAGTTGGACGAGTCCGGGGAGGTGAGTTCCCTGCCTAGTGGCAGCCGGCCCGTGGGGACCGGGCGTGTTTTTCTTTTCACAGGCAGGGACTTCCCGGATCCGCGTCAGTGGCGGGCGCATGCCGGTCTGCGGGGCTCCGACAGCACGGCGGCAGCCGCAAGGGCTGCGGAGGAGGAGACGCTGCAGCCCGAAAGGCGCTGGCAACAACACGGCTGCCGGCAACCACATCGCCACCGCAGAAGGGGATGCAAGATGGCCGCGGACCAGAAGTCCCTCCCCCTGAT
This sequence comes from Polypterus bichir lapradei, assembly GCA_026402145.1. Taxonomy (NCBI): domain Eukaryota; kingdom Metazoa; phylum Chordata; class Cladistia; order Polypteriformes; family Polypteridae; genus Polypterus; species Polypterus bichir. The sequence continues at coordinate 86,361,428 of JANRMT010062837.1, read as the reverse complement.
AGGCACGCGATTGGACGGTGTGTCTTGCATGCCCGCCAATGACCGTAGAGAGGCGGGTCCAAGGAATGTCCATCACGGGCAGGGGGGAGTCCCGATTGGGCCAGAGACAGAAGCCCACAGGAAGTTGTCGGCGTCAGAGACTGACGAACAGGTAGGCTCCGCGCCGGCTGAATGCCTGTCTTTGCCGACTGCTCTGACGAAGCTGGAGGCTTGCCTTCGGCCCGTAGACCAGTCTTTATTGCAGATGCTACGTGCCATCCGGGCTGAAGTGCTGGTACTGGAGAGGAAGGCGCTCGCGGCGCTAATGGCGTTTCGTTCAACAACAGGACGGCGCGACGCTGGAATCTCCAGCCGGAGGGGTACGGCGGAGATGGTAAGTGCAGCCGACTCCGTACAGCATGCAGGAGGGTCTGCTGAACATGGCTGTGATGCCAAAGATCAGCTTCAAGTAAGCAGCCCTCCGACAGGAGGTGCGGCGCCGCGGGCTGTATGTGCGGCGAGGGGGGAGTCCGTGAGGACACTGAATGGACACAGGCTGCTAAATGCACCGGGTCCTAGCGCCCTCCGCCCCGAGTCGGCTGCGGTCTCGCGCCGCACTGTAGGGACGCAGACGGGAAAGAGGCTCTTTCTTCTTAATAAGGAGTCTCAAACCGTCGTGCCGATTCCTCTGACAGGAAGGGACGTGGTGCTGGGTGCACCCGTCAGAGAGCTGGCCACCCTCTGCAGGGGCAGAGGGAAACCCTGAAGTCAGCGGGGATGAACGGACTGAAGGCGGTCCCATCTGTGGATCCAGCAGGAGGAGGGACATGGAACCCACGGAAAGGGTGCCGAACAGGCAAGTGCCAGGGTGTCGGATGGAGGGGAGAACGCTGCCAGTGCGTGGCACTTGAGGACGCCGGGAAAGGGTGTCTAGGCAGCGGTTCTGCCCCTTGTTTCCTATCTGTTGTAGGACCGGACCCCAGACTGGCAGTAGGACCCACTTCGTCGGGAACCTGCCCTCAGGAGACGGGCCGTCTGCAGGAAGGACTCTCCGCTGGCGAGGGGGTGCCGCCATGGTTGTCGGAGGCCACGGAGGTGCGAGTGGCTCCTACCAAAGGGGCGCAGAATCCTCGGAGGGGGTGCCGAAGGAGTGGGCGCCGGGGTGCCGGTAAGAGGGGGGAGCGCAACCTGTGCGAGGCACAGGGAGACACCAACTGGTGGTGTCCAGGTGGCGTCTCCGCCCCTATCCCTGTTGGGAGAACAGGGCCGGACCTTGGTGACCCAGGAGTAGCACCCGCTTCGGGGGTGTGCTGCCCTTGCGGGACGGGCCGCTCCTCCCGAGTGGTCTTCGCTGGCTGTGGGGCAGTGTCGTGGATGCCAGGGGCGATGACCCGGCCGGGATGCCTTGGAGGACCGAAAGTGGGCGTGCGCCCATCTGGGATCACATGGGGGCTGCCTTCCTGGTTGCTTTGGGGGCCACAGGTACAGGGCATGGAAGCCCCACCCTGTAGGGGCCCGTGGTCGCCGCCAGTAGGCGCCCCAGTGCCTTGGGGACCTGTTGCCCCAGCACTTCCGCCACACCAGGAAGTGCTGGGGGGAAGACTTTGGGAGACACCCGGGGAGCTGCCGGGAGGACAGCCGGCACTTCCGCCACGCTGGGGCATGGCCAAGCGAGGAATGCTGGGAACACCTGGTGCTCATCCGGGAACTGTATAAAAGGGGCCGTCTCCTGGAGTTGGGAGGCGGAAGGACGAAGCACAGAGGAGGTGTGGAGGCGGCCCGAAGAGAGGCATTGTGGCCAGGACTGAGTAGTTTGGGGTGGGTTTTGTGCACGTGACTGGGTCTGTGTGACCATTTGACTGGGTCTAAGTGACCATTGAGTGTGACCAGCTTAACGGGTCTGTGTGACCAATTTAACTGTAAATATTTTAAATAAACGTGTGGTGGTTGAGAAACAACATGTCCACCTGTCTGTGTCCGGGCCAGGTTCACAACATATATATATATATATATATATATATATATAAAACAAGAAAAAAAATAATACTGACCATAATGTCAAACGCCTAAAACAGTGAACGTTAATGATGACACTGTCTAAAAAACGCTAAAGTTAGAACAAGCTCTAGATCGCTCCCTTCTAGTAGCAGGTGAATATACAATAAACAACATTTGTCTAATAAAGCTGATCTAACAACATCCAACATACATAGGTTGATTATGGAACAAACAATTCAAAATTCTGACTCATGAAGTTCCAAATCTGGAAAGCTTACTTAGTCCATTTAGCTGAAATTAAACATTTAGCGAAGTTTGGAAAATCTCATACAGAGTGTATGTGTGTACGATGTAAATATATGAAATCTGTGACTTTTGGTTCTGTTTTATATTACAGTATATGTGTCTCAGTTACAAAGATGATATCTTTATAATCTGGACTGCCAGTGAGAAGGACCTTCTTCATTTTCATAACGAATATAATTCTTTCTACCCCAACATAATTAATTACTCAAAAACAAGTCAACTTCCTCGACACCACCATTCAACTAAAAGATAACATCCTTGAAACTTCTGTTTTTCAGTAACCAACAGACAGACAGGCCTACCTGAGAAGTGATGGTTTCCACCTCAAGGCGCTCTATCATTTTCAGCCAAGCAATATATTACAACCGTATTTGCTCAGACCCGACAGACCAAGATGAACAACTGCAGGAGCTTAGACAAGATTTCATAAGACAACGATATACTCCCAAAAGAACAGACACTCAAATAAGAAGAGGTACTATCATACCCAGAGAAAGCCTTCTGGAATATAAAAACAAAGACAACAAGAACCACATCCCCCTTGTTGTCACCAATAACCCGCATCTTGAAGCACTTCGAAAAATTATAAGAGAACTTCAACCAATACTAAATAATGATGAAACATTAAGAGATGTATTTCCAGAGTTTCCCCTCATGACATAAAGACAACCACCAAACCTGCAGTTCCGAAGCTCCCTGGGTGAACCAACAGATATCGGTACATCTCCCTGCCTACAGAAAAGATGCAAAACATGTCCTTACATTTATAACAGATTGCATAGTTATACCACATTGCTGGCTAGAACATTGCATAAAGGGTTAATTTTTCTGCAGATCATCTAATGTGGTCTACCTAAATATCTGTGTGAAATGTCCTGACGCTGTCCTCTGTGTGGGAGAAACTGGACAAACACTCCATTAACAAATGATTTTACATAGATTTCACATTAAACATGGGAATAAGGATGTTCCTGTTCACTTGAGCAGTCATGGACACCATGAGAAGGACTTTAAAGTCACAGTGCTTATGGGCAAACTTCAAAACACAGTAAGAGAGAAAAGAATGGGAAGTTAAACTCATGTTAAAATTGAACACATTACAGCATGGCTTAAATAGAGACAAGAGTTTTATAACAAGATATAAGGATTATTTACATCTCTCGTACTCACTCAGACAACCTGACTACAGATCCACATTGTATGGAAAAACTCATCAAAAACTTCAAAAGACTTTGTTGGACAGTTATCTGTGTTATGAAAAGATTTTGACTACACATTATTCTCCTTGAGGGCGGCATGGTGGCGCAGTGGGTAGTGGTGCTGCCTCGCAGTTAGGAGACCCGGTTCGCTTCCCGGGTCCTCCCTGCGTGGAGTTTGCATGTTCTACCCATGTCTGTGTGGGTTTGCTCCAGGTACTTCGGTTTCTTCCACAGTCCAAAAACATGCAGGTTAGGTGCATTGGCGATTCTAAAAATTGTCCCTAGTGTGTGTGTGTGTGTGTGTTGGCTGGTGCCCTGCCCGAGGTTTTGTTTCCTGTCTTGCACCCTGTGTTGGCTGGGATTGGCTCCAGCAGACCCCCGTGACCCTGTAGTTAGGATATAGCTGGTTGGATAATGGATGGATGGATTATTCTCCTCTCTTGCTAAATGAATCTTAGCCTGGAGAGTCTGTTAATTTTTTACATCTAAGATGTTTAACTTAAAGGTTTTCCAATGCTGTATCTGTGTAAACACTGGGAAATCCAGCCTCTGAATTGAAGAAGGGGCTTGAGTTGCTTTGAAAGCTTGAATATTGTAATCTTTTCAGTTAGCCAATAAAAGATGTCATTTTGCTTGACTTATTTCATATTATATGAATATATTTCATGATTTTTGTGTCATTTCCAAACCTGCAAAATAGAGAGTCAGTTTTGGAAATTTGCTCTTCAGTTGTGCTGACGATTAATTCATATCTTGTATTGCATTCTTTTAGCTCCAATATTAAATATTAAGTCAACATCTTCTAAATAAAGTATGACATAATATTTTGAAAAGCAAATACCATTTGGACGACTTGCAGGGTCATTTCCATGCAGTAAAACACCCACATTCTAGCAAATGCATTTTAATTTAAAAGTAAGGGTAATACACATTTTGAAAAATGAGAACTGTCCTAGTAATTACAGTCAAATTTGTAAACAGCACGATTGCAGTCTTATATTCTTTTCTATACAACATTGACAACCGGCAGATGTTTTTAGAAAACACCAAGGGGTGCGTTCTCAGAATAACTCTTAAATATTTCAGTGTAGACGCTTTGAAAAAAGCAAACCAAGTGTAATTTATCCAAACCTTCATATTTACTTTATCAATCAAAGCTGTTTCTTTAAAGATGATAAAGAAGTTGAGAGTGTAAACTCCATGAAAACAGTGATTGGTCTGTGCTAACTTCCATACCTTATGAAAACAATTGACTGTGTTAAAGGAGTCGGTGCTTTATTCTGTTGGAAACAAATGCTTTTACAACATCATTTGGATGTAGCACAAAAGCCCACTATGACTGTTTTACATCCTAGCTTTGTCTTATACAGTGGAACCTCAGTTCACGAACGTCTTGGTACACGTACAACTCGGTTCACGACTACACACTTGGTATACGAACAAGCCAGTTTCCCTTTCGGTTTGTGCGCGCCGATGACTTCTGCATGTGTTGCATTGTTCTCGATCAGACGTGCCTGCCTGCCTGCACGAGAGAGAGAGAGAGAGCGAGCACGTGCTGCTGAGAGGGAGGGGGAGGGTGCGTGCTGCTGAGAGAGAGAGAGAGTGAGCCATCTCATGCAGCTGAGCAGGGAGCCTTGGTGTTTTGTGTCAGTGTTATTCAATGTTTTTACATTAGTTTACTATTACACTGTGCATTCTATGGTGTAGTTAACTATATTTGTGCTTAATCTTTAAAAAAAAATACATTTACATACAGTTCATATGGTCTGGAACGGATTAATTGTATTTACATACAATCCTATGTGGGAAATTGCTTCGGTTCACGACCAACTCGGTTTACGACCAGAGTTTTGGAACGAATTATGGTCGTGAACTGAGGTTCCACTGTATATAAATGTCTACGCGTGGAAGTGTGTGTATGTGTGTGTCTCTCTGTCCGGCCAGGAAGTACGAAGCTACAGTATGAAGCTCAAAGAGCCGGCAAGGTAGCCCCAAGTTAACGAGTTGGAAGAAGAAAGATGTATGAGGCTACAGCATGAAGCTCAAAGAAAGCACTGCGGAAAGACAAACGAGAGAGAAACTTGCTAAGCCGCTGACAGACAAGGTGGGGGGAGGGGGGGAGCATGTCCGCAAAACGAAACCACCGACTCTGCATTTCAATTTTTTTTCTGATGATTTCATTAGTCTTTAGGAGCCTAGGCTTTTTACAGGCCAGGTTTACACAGCTAGTAATATATAAAAATCTGTGCTTCTGTACATACAGCGGGTTCAGAAAGTATTCAGACCCCTTCATTTTCTACTCACTTTACTATGTTGTTGATTTAATTTTAAATGGATAAATCTGACATTTTTGCCCATCAATCCACACTCAACAACTCTACATAGAAAGATTGTGGCTGACAGAGAGAAAGAGAAAGAGAGAGATGCTGATAATTTGTTGGCTGATGGTCACAGTGTTCAGAGGTGGTCTCTGTTTGGCTGTTCAATGGAGTTTCTTCTAGCCTCTGGCAGTTAAATCTTTAAATGAAATGCTTCCTTGTGCAAGTCCATGCCAATTCACTGGGCGACGAGGATGGCATTTACACTATGGACAGGTGGAATGTATTTGTAAAGCTGCAAAGCCGAGGTTGTGGCTGACAGAGAGGAGAGAATGATCAGCTGATGTCAACAGGAAGCAACTCCGCTCGCAGTGTTCAAAGACGGTCCCCGTACAGGCTGATTAATAGAGTTTACTTTGTTAGCTCACACTACAAGGAGACCACTTCTGAGCCAGACTTTGAGGGTCCTTGTCTGGCCATTGGCAGATTTCAAAGTGTAAATCGTTAACTGAGATGCTTCCTTGTGTGATTTTTATAGCAATCCATTTGATGATGAAGAAGGTATTTGCACTGTGAATGGGTGTGACGTAATGGTGATGCTGCATAGAAAACGCCGTGGCTGACAAATACAGGGAGAGATCAGCTGACATCACTGGGAAGCACACTGCTTACAGTGCTCTGAGATGGTTTCTGTACGACTGACTAATGTCAACTCACCCTGCAAGACCTCTTTTGAACGAGATATCGTGGGTTTGTATTCAGCCGTTAGGACAGTGCAAATCTTTGATATGAGATGCTTTGTGGTGTTGTGGTGCAAGCCCATGAAAATTCAACATAACTACAGTAAATAATCACCACAAACCTGCAGTTTGAGAACGGCGATAGTAGCTATGATAGTGTTAACTAAAAAGTGTGCTTGAGCAAAAACTGACAACTTTTGTAATGCTTCTGGATGAAGTTTTAACAAAACTTAGCTCTTAGCAAATTAACAAGCTTGATGGACTTGAATTGTCTCCTCTTGTTTGTCAAACGTCTTCTGTCCATATGCCACCAAGTTATTTTGTGTTCTTGAGTCACTAACACAAAAATCAAAATCAATTCATATACACAGTTACAGAAGTAATTTGATATTGACGCTAATTACAAGTTGGTGTAGAATAACTTTACAATCCTAAAAAAAGTAAAGGTTCTGATGAATTTGAATTGTTTAACTAATTACTGTAATTCATTTAATCAAAGATATTTACATGGATGTCTAGTTCTGATTGTTAACACCTCTTTTATATCCATCAACCACTTGCTAATGTCATTCATGCAAATTGCAAAATGTGTCACAGAAAAGTAGGACAGTCCCTATTCTCACCATTGTGTCTGCTAACTCATTTCCTGGGATAACACTCAACATATTTCCACAAATTAACTGACAGAAAAAAACACATCGGGATTGCTACAGTTGAAATTACTTCTGCACTGTTTACAGTTTTCATAGCGTCCTTCAGAAAAACAACTGCAGTACCTTCTGTACATTCAGCTGCGTTCACAGAAACACAGGTTGATTCATTCATAAGCTTGGCATCAAAAGATATCTTGTCTGCCAAAAGAACACTGCAGTGCCCCTAGAATGTTACAGATGAATTGCAAAGAAATCATTTGTTGTGTTTTTTTTAAAGACTATACATTTCAAAACACACACTCTAGACTTAACATAATAAATTCCAAAAGACACCCTTAATGGCTGAAAAGCAGGCCAGTCGATCAAATCCTAAGTAATTTAACTTGAAAATCAAGACAATTTGGAAACATCACTTAAGAATGGTGTGAGTTTTCTATTTAATAAATGTTCATTGGACTTGCTTACTTCATTGACTTTGCGTCCAGTACAAAATCATTTTCAGAAATTAAGCTGTATGTTAGTACCACAGAAGACCCCTGGGTAAGCCTGTCACACACCTGAGCTCTCCCATGCTGGTTTTCTTACTGCCAAGCACAGAGCTGTCTGTAAACATTTTTCCAACTTTGTTGGTCCTAATCAAAGGAACACCTTTCTTAATGTGCCACTGATCATAACATAACATCTAAAAGAGACGACCCAATTGTTTTCTCCACTTTCTTGCCACCTTTAGCGCCCATAAAGATGAGATTCCTTCTTGTCACTTGACCAAATTTCATTTCTACTCCCAAGTTCTTGTGTTCTTTTAGTCTCATCCCCTCATCATTACTATTGATCACAACATAACATTTTTTAAAATGGTTTAAAAGAGATTACCCAGTGGCCTCTCAAAGATGGTTTCCTCACCTTTTACCACATATGGTTCACATAAGGATAAAATATCTTATTGTTACTATGGCAAGCCAAATTAACATTTAGAGATACATAAAAAACAACAGCAACATATCTTAAAAATCACTTCTCAAAATACATTCCTTTACATTTGAAAATATCCGCAATACACATTGAGATATCTCAAAAACATTTTCAGTCTGCATGTGCATTTCAAGATACCAAGAGCAGCGTTTGGGGATGGCAAGTGGGGTGACCGCCCAAGGCCCCGCACCTAAGGGGGCCCTGCTTTTGAGGTCTGCTTGTCCCATTTGAGTGGATTTGTCAAGTTATATTCTCCAGTTATATTTTGATAAAGTGCGAGCGTTATCTTGCAGAAATTTAGCTGATTACTGTAATGAGAAAATCCGGTGTATGTTAACATTATTTTTATTAAATTCACACGCAAGTTTATACAGTCCACACATACCGGTAACAGCGTTTGATGTAACCGGCACCTCATGGGGTTGGTCAGCCCTAGGCCCTGCACACCCCTAAGACCGCCTCTGCAAGATAACTTAAACTGACCGTGCATGCAGTTTAAGATACATGAAATTTAATTTTCAGATATCTCAAAATCAGTTCTAGTAAAACTTACTGTTTTTTCACTTCGACCACCTCTCTATTTTAAGAGATCTTGGGTTGGGCAGGAAGGTACTTTTTAGATACCTTGAAATGAACTTCAGAAATTTGATAATGAACAGGAAACTATTTTGAGATATCTGAAAATGTGTTTGAGATATCATAAATTGTACTATAGATATATGAAAATGATATTCAGATATCTTGAAATAATTTGATGCATTTTTCAAGAGAATTGAAATGGAACTGGAAATGGAGACCCGTTTTAAAATGTCAAGAAATGAATCTGATGTATCTAAACTTTTATTTTAGCTATCTCAGACAAGACTGAATGTCAAGATATATTTATTATATTTAGAGTTATCTTAAAATAACTTCTTGCTCATATTAAGATATCTCAAGTTCATTTTGAGAAATCTGAAATGCATTTTTAAATACTGTATATCCAAATAACTTCCTGCACATTTTAAGATATCTTAAAAGCACCTTCAGATATCTCAGATTTACTTTGAGATGTCTGACATCTTTAAACAACTTCCCGTCCATTTTCAGATATCCGTAATGCATTTCAAGATATCTCAAAATAACGTCCTGTGTATTTCGAGATATCTCAAATTAATTTCAAAATAACTTAAGATACTCAGAAAGTCTAATTGAAAGTACAGAACAATTTATGGGATGTGATTTCAAGACATCTCAAAATGCATTGCAGCACAAGGGCACAGGCATGATTATAAAACACCACTCTGGTCCTTCGCTCACATGCTGCCTGCCTCTGATCTCACCAGTCTTTGTTAACATGTATAATATACAATAATAGTCACAAGAACAAAGGAGTTGGGCAGTAGGACAAAGTGGTGCTGTATTGAACAGCATTTCTAATAGCATGCAATGTTTTCTGGGTTTAGTTTTTCCTAGAAAAAAATGTGTTTTGGGTTTTGTTGCATACCTGAATTTTTGACCTTTGTAACTCTACTCTAGCCTCAAAGGAAATTAATTTTCTACTGCCACCAAACTAAAAGCTCAAAAAGTATTAATGCACAGCTCTCAGAAATTAATCAAGGTCAAAGTTATAAAAATGATTTTAATCAAAAAGAAGTCTAAGACCAAAGTCAAAACACTAACTAGAATCAAATTTCACATGAAAATCAAATTATAGCTACGTGTCACTCTGGTATTTAAATTGTCACAAATTGAGATGTCATAAAACATGGAACAAAAGACTGCACCTAATGACAACTAGGAGCCAACAAAATGGCAACAACCATGAAATAAACATAACTAGAGTCATGGAATGTGAAAAAAAAAAAATAAAAAAACATAAATAGTTAATTCCTGAGAGCGAAAAATTATATATATTTATATATATATATACAAGGGACATTCAAAACATTTCCACACTTTTCTTTAACTGTATTTATTAAGAATTTCAAAAATAAATTACATGACTTTTCTACATAATCAACCTTCCTTTGCGACGCAATTTTCCCAGCGTCGTACCAACTTTTTAATGCCATCAACAAAAAATGTTTTTGGTTGAGCGCATAGCCACTGATGCACCGCTGCTTTCACATCATCATCACATCAAAATCTAGTCGTGACTGTAGCTGTACGTACGGAGCGCTCCGTATCTGTCGCACAAGTACGGCCATTTTCAAACATTTCAATCCACTCATAGATGACTCTGCGAGAGAGAACATTATCCCCATACTGAGCACACATACAGAGATGAATTTGTCCTCCCGACACACCTTCTGCCCACAAAAAGTGTACGAAAGTAATGTGTCTTCATGCTGCTCCATTTGGGACTGGCCATTTAGCCGTATGTTGGTCACAAAGTGTACAGGTCATTGCAACTGAGGCTCTGTGGGTCTGGTGTATGTCACCGATATGCATACTTTAACTGCTGGTTCGGAGAATCACAAATCAATCTTTGCGTCTCAGTGGCCGCACACCGGGTCCATGTAAAGCATAATATTGTTCAATCAATTCAGTTTAATATGTGCGCACATAATTGTGTTCCCCTTTCATTTATTTCCAGAGCAGTAACTTTTTTTTTGTTACCTTTTGTTAACTTACCTAAAGCAGCAGGAGATGGGTGCTGCTGTGTGGGCTGCTGGTGTGTGCGGGCGACCTCCATGGCATCTGACTCACACTGGGCATCTGAGTGATGAGTAAATGAGGAAAATATACAAAATATACAAGTTCAAGCAACCGCTCTCAAGGGAAAATTGAAACAGTAAACTAATTCCTAGTTGAATTTGCACAGAACTTTTCGTTTTAAGATGGACGAGTTTGCAAATTCGCCAATGCACTTCAATGGGTAACTTTGTAATTTTAAAACGTTATACAGCGTGATCTGCTTGAGATATCTGAATAAAGCTGTCTTGACGAAATCTATATATATTAAAGTTAATGCGTGTATGTATGTATGTATGTTCCAGCATCACTTCCGAATGGCTGAAGCGATTTTCAAGAAACTTGGTACACATGTTTCTCATTGGTCGACTAAAAATACTGTAGGGTGAAATCAACCCCAACCCACCCCCTTCTGGGTAGGGTGGGGGTGATCTTACGGTCTTGAATGCATGTTATCATCCAGTTGACACTCGGAGCAACCACCAGAGGGCAAACTGGAGGGGACTGCTGGCATTCTTTATGTTTGAGCCCCACTGCGCCCCTGTTGCTTTTGAAATTAAATAGAGTTGGCTGGTTCAGAGCATCAACTGGATGATAACATGCATACAAGATGCAAGACAAGCACATTAGTGAGTCTTCATTGTTGGTTATTTTTATTTTCAGAGTTGTGTTTTTTTTAATTATATTGTTCTCAAACAATAATAAAAAAAACAACTTTATTTTCCTCCTGGGTAATGCTGGGTATTTCAGCGAGTGTGCAATAAAATTGGTCCACAGGAGGGTTGAGCTGTTTCATGTGAATGGACAGACAGACATGGGCTTTTACAATCGGTGTTTCAAGTATTATATGAGAATGAATCTAAAATGAGCAATATCGGTCCGAGTTAGGCATCATAAAGTTGGTATAAAGTAGCCTCACTAGATTTTCTTGACACACTTCTGCTGAATAATTCATTGTCTGAAATTACTCAATGCTAGTGTGTCAGAGAGAGGATGTGCAGCATTTTTTATAATGGCCAACAATTTCGTTTTTATTTCTCTCCTCTGCTACTACCTCCAGCAGGTCAATAGGGTGTCCTGTAACTGAGTCTGCCTTTTAAATTAGCTTTTTGATATTCTGGGCCTCTGCTGAAGTGTTGCCACCAGCCTGGCACACCATCACATATGCGGCCATCACATATTTATAGAACATGTAAAGGATGTCACTACCCACATTACAGGAGCACAGGAGTCTTCTCTGCTCTTTAATATATAGTTCCTTTGCAAAAGTTAAAAACATTATGGTTAAAGTTACCATCTCTTATTATAAAAAAACATATACTGTGATTTGCTAAAAAGCTTTTTGGCATTAGCAGCTTCAGCCTTACAAACAATACATCAATGGGCAGTCTGTAATATACACAGTATAACAGATACAGCACATAAACTGAATGCCTGACATCTGAAGAGGAGGTAAATTATCAGCCCACAAAGCCAGGGAGGTTTATTTTTGTTATTTCTGGTCTGTTTTCTTTTCACCTCTCTGCCAAAGTTGCATGGTAGGAAAAAAAAAAACAACAATAACTTCCTTTTAGATGATTTTGTATTGCATTTTGTGAAATTTTGCCATGTAAAACACAATGAGGCAACTGTTTAAATGTACATTATAATAAATAAAGTTTGTTGTTATTTCATTTGAACTGACAGTTTAGAACAAGACAGCGTTTATCTTTAAACACCAGTAGATATTCAATTTTACATAAATATAAATTGAAAAGGAAATATGTGTGTCTAATAAATTTATTACAATCGTATTATTGTTTATTCAGCCTTTATTATTCTGTGCTACAGCTTCATGCACAAACAAGCACACATAAAGCAGATAATATGAATATTCTCAGAAAGGCAGACGAGCGGTGCACGTAACACAGGCAGACACGTACGAACTGAACTAAACTCAGAGTTGAAACAATGAATAGTTCAATTTGCATCATACGTTGACCTACTTATGGGTAACTAGACATAATCAAACCATTCAATACTTTAGACAATTATTAGTAAAAGAGTGTTGAATGTGGAAGGAGTGCTTGAACTTGTAGTTTAGCGGAAAATGATCTTGGCTAAGCAAGACAGGCTGGACAAATGCCAAACCAAACCAAAGATGGCAGGAAAGGCAAACAGATAAGGTAAGGCATATCTGATTAGTTCTGAGGTGTCATTCCTTTTCATTCTCCTGAACTTTATGAAGTATACAGCTAGTGAGGGAAATGCTGACCTTTCTCACCTTTGTTTTCATCTCTTGTGAAATAACTGAATTTGTTTTAATTTAAGGAAATGAAATTTCTACAGACTAAACATAAAAAAAGAAAACGCCATTTGAAGTGCAAAAAACAGACATTAGATGTTGCATCTCATTTCCTCACTCACCTCCATTTCTGTTTTTGTTTTAACCAGAGATTAATGTTAAGATATGCACATGTCAGAAACAAAGTAAAAATTATCTATTAAAGCAAAAATCAAACCTGAATGTGACAAGATGTACTAAATTCACTTCCTAAAATTTTATCTTTTAATAAAGCCCAAGAAATATTCTCGTCAGGTTTTTCAGCCTTCACTTTAATCAAAGTTTGGGCCTGCCAACAAATAAGATGGCCGCCACTGAGTCACATGTCGTCAAGCACTTCTACGGTACTCTCACTTAGCAGACTGAACAGTTGAGGACTGGTAGTTGTAGACTCCTGGCCTACTTTATGGTAAGGCTGGAGGTCTCAGACTCGTTTTTGCCATGTTTCTGTTTCCGGTTCATAAGAAATACATTAGCTGAATTTTTAGAGAAGTAACAAAATGTCATGTTGGCAAAAATTGGAGATAAAGGTTTGCATTTTCTTAGCTATGTTAAACATGTTCTGTCAGGAGTACAACAAATGTCATGTCACAACAGCAAAGGAAAAGAGAATGAGAAGATACACAAAACTAAAAATGAAAGAAAGAGAGGAAGAAAGAACAACTGGCAAAACCAAAACAGCCAAATGTTAGGAAACTGAGAAAACAAAGATGAAAACAACCAGCAAACTTTTTAGTACTTGTTGGAAACCCGCAGAACTGGCTTATAAAGCAACATTTGAGTGACGTCACCAAGAACAATCTTTGGAAACCAAAATTCCAGAAATGATGCCACAAAATGGTGATTACCATGAATAACAAAATGGCACCATGCAATTTACAAGCCATGACATTAATTAAAATTAACTTGGCATTAAGCCAAAAACCGAAAAAAAAACGAATGCATTCTGATTCTCAATTCTAAATCTAGGAAAAAATGTGTAAGAGGAAAAAAAAAGTTTTCTATATCGTAAGAAAAGGCAGCAATTAAGCCTTGGACACAAGCCATCTATAATAATGGTGTACAATATTTAGAATTGATATATACAATGTTTTCATACTATTTTTTAAAACATTTTCCAGGAATAATTTTCAAAACATTTAAAGCAAAAACAAAAGAAAAAAATAATTTATTAGGAATGCATTACACTTTTGTCTGCCTCTTTTTGGATGATTTTTATGTTTGGTCTCGTTTTAATAAATATTTTATTGCTGCTTTTGTGACATTATCATTATGCCATTTTGTTTGTCGTCAGCACCATTTGGCATGCAGTTTTTTCATGGGTGCCATCATGTTGCTTATGGCACAAGACCCATCGCTGGCCACATATGCGGCCAAATAGCAGTCATAAGATCGCTGCTATATAATATGCCAGTACGCTTAGGAATTCAACTGAAAATCCCTGTGATCCACAAATAAATAATTAAATAAGTAAAATATAGCCACAGGTACAGTCCAAATTAAATAAAAAAATACAATTTGCCAATCAAAAGCTTTTAAAAGTCATTACGTCAATTTCTGCCATCTTTGAACAGGCATTTCACTTGGTGTATTTCAAACGTTTGACCCACTGAAAATCTGATATAGTAAATAAAGGTTTAAATGAGCTATTATTGTGACACTACTACTTGTGGAAATAAAGTACATTACTTAATAGACTTAACACATGAAATGAATGGCTACATTAATATGTGTGGAGTTGTGAAACATTGAGATTGAAAGCCATTAGCCTGGGTGTAGCTAAACTGTGGTTCTTAACTATGGAGATGTCTTTTTAAGTTAATCAGCAACTTCAAAATGGCTGAGAGTCCATGGGGTATAAACACACACTGTGTAAATATGGGCACGTGCACCTTATAACAAACTGGCCTTCCACCTAAGCTTGTGTTCTTTCTTGCATGTTGTGTTGTTGGAGTATATTCCAGCTTCTTGAGACCCAACATTGGGAAAAGAAAGTTTATAAATCTGACGAATGGGATAATTAATGATAAAGTTGTTAAATGAAGAGTATTGCTACCTCACAACACTTACTTCCCAACTAGGCAAACCATTATATCCTTTACAGATATAGCTCATAAAACTGAATGTTATTTAGGCATCAAGAGAAAATATAAGATTTGATTTTCTTATCAGTTTCTATCAGATACAGATGACTTAGAGGAGGACTTTGTCCGTGTCCACACTACTACATTTTCATTTTTAAATGTAGACATTAGTCTCTCTTTTTGTGTGTCGTCCATACTGCCCACACATTTTCAACCCCTAAAAATTAAGACTTTTGAAAACACTCTCCAGAGCCGCAAACTTTTGAAAGTGCTGTCTTAGCACTGCAAAGTTGGCAGGTGAAAACTTCTAAACCTCTAATCGCAATGTGCTTATTATGAGGCCGTTTTCCTGACTGGCTCCTGCTGTTTACAACATCTCATTCCCTGATTGGTCACACTTCACAGAAGAGAACCATATTCTATCATGGCGGGCATAGAACAGTTGCTTTTCATGCTGCATGTTGGGTTGCTTACCTGTATGCATCTAAATTTTGTTTTATACACTTTGAATGAAAAGTTAAACAATTTAATGTTTGTTACAGGTTTGCGATAAATCACATGGTTGGCAGCGAGACGATCCCTTAGAGGACTTTTCTACTGACGCCCAGTGTAGGTGGATATCTAAGTCATATGCATTTTCAATCATTTTAGAGTGGATGAAGATACTTTTGCAAACAATGTGAAAACATTAGAGGTCTATTTTGTTTAAAAATGCTGTTTTAAATGGGAATGGAATAGTGTGTGCATAGCCCTTCTTTCATGAGATTGGAAGTTAATGGAATTAATAGGAAACAAGGATTGGAGCTGTTGTATTGTTCAGCTTTTGAAGTGTTACTTTTATATTGTGAGATGAACCAAACTCCTAAAACATAAAAATCATTCTTTTGTCCGGGATGATCATGTGGACTACCATACAATACAGTTGGGACAGAGTAAATAAATCACTGTGGTTGTCAGTTCTCTGTTAGTTTTAAACCAATGTTTATTTTACACAGCACTGACCAAAAATACACATACATTTATCTTGAGAAAAATATTTAAATTGATGATAGATGTGTAACAAATTTTGTACATTTTGTTTTCAGAAACAGAAGAACAAGGTTTAAATAATGTTAAATAGTGTATGACTTCAGGCTGGTTTCAACTATGATTGTGTCTTCTTATTCAATAGCATAAATCTGCTATTCAGAAAGCATGAAGATAAAGAGAATGTTGAAATATTCTAACATGAGTATGCATGTAAATCTACTGCGCATGAATACATTACAAACTTTAAGAAGTAATTTATATAATATTTTGTCACACATGTACATGAGAGGGTCACCTTTCACGTTCATCTAAAGTAAGTAGTACCACCCCAGAATGAGAGGGGGCGCTGTCACTAACAGTCTTGTTACCTTTATTCACTCACAGCTTCGAGAAAACCAACCCCTTAAATGCAACTGAAGCCAAGGAAGCCCCGCCTCCTCTTGTCTTCCAGGTATAAAAGCAGAACTTTCCCAAAAGGTGATGTCTCATTTCGGTACTGACCTTGCTGTTGTGAAGATCAAGACCACAGCTTGCTGCCAAGTGATTCTCGGTGGGAAACAATACCATGTAAACAGTGCGCTAGAGCACATCTTTTTTTGCTTATCTTGATTTTTGTTCAGATTTAACAGGGTTTTGCCCATTTGACACCCCAAGCATTTGGATTTTTCCCTGCCTCGTCATTCACCCACTACAATATGCATTTATTTTATGTAATACTACAATTATATTTAATACAGCTTTTATTTTATGTTAAGAATAAAAAATAGGCAAAGATGAGTTCCACACTGAAAAAAAATGAATAATGCCAAGAATCCTGATAAAGGAATACAGCTGAAATACTCCCTAACCTTCGCTTCCCTTTTTTCAGCATGGAAATAAGATTTACCTACTGCATTTTTTACATTTGCAGATGCACTCAGAAATAAATTGCCAAAAACAAAATTGGACTATGCATACTGTATAACAAGCACAATACCTGTGAAAATATAAATAAGACTGGGATGTCGGTTCATATCTCTAGTATTGTTTACCAACCAACAGTTTAATATATTTGTCTTTTTACAAGAGGCTGGTGAGCAGCAGCTGGCTGACTTTATTGAAAAAATTAGGCACAGAACTTGAAAAAAATGAACATCGACAATGCCAGAATGGATCACAAATACCATTCATGCGGTTTTGTGTAAAACTCTGTAAAACGCAACTTATCTGTAGAAAGTAAACTGGGGTGCTATTTGGTAAACATTGGTAGACATTCTATCACATTTGCATTACTATATACAGTATTCATTCTTTGCTGCATCCCATATAAACAAATTTATTTTTGTCTGCATAGACATATTTTATATAATATACAGTATGTACAGATGATTCAGAAGGTATTCAGACCCCTCCACTTTGTTGTAGCCCTGTGCTAAAATTATTTTAAATAAAATTTTCCCCTTGTCAAGAACCCTCAATACTCCAGAAT
This sequence comes from Polypterus bichir lapradei, assembly GCA_026402145.1. Taxonomy (NCBI): domain Eukaryota; kingdom Metazoa; phylum Chordata; class Cladistia; order Polypteriformes; family Polypteridae; genus Polypterus; species Polypterus bichir. The sequence goes on along the minus strand of JANRMT010062837.1, from coordinate 86,343,683 downwards.
GACAAATGAAAGCAGGATTTTAGAAACTTTTGCAAATTTATTAAAAATAAAAAACTGAACTATATCATTGACGCAAGTATTACGGTTCTTTGCTGTAACACTTGAAATTTGGATCAGGTGCATCCCACTTTAGAACACACATTAGAACACTCTAGATGAGAACAGGCCATTCATCCGAACAAAGCTCGCCAGTTCTATGCACTTATTTCTTCCAAAAAACATCAAGTCGAGTTTTGAAATTTCCCTAACGTCTTACTGTCTACCACACTACTTGGTAGCTTATTCCAAGTATCTATCATTCTCTGTGTAAAGAAAAACTTCCTAATGTTTGTGCGAAATTTACCCTCAACAAGTTTCCAACTGTGTCCCTGTGTTCTTGATGAACTCATTGTAAAATAACAGTCTCGATCCACTGGACTAATTCCCTTCATAATTTTAAACACATCAATCATGTCACCTCTTAATCTTTTGCTTAAACTGTAAAGGCTCAGCTCTTTTAATATTTCCTCATAATTCATCCCCTGCAGCCCTGGAATCAGCCTAGTCGCTCTTCTCTGAACCTTTTCTAGCACTGCTATGTCCTTTTTGTAGCCTGGAGACCAAAATTGCACACAGGACTCAAGATGAGGCCTCACCAGTGCGTTATAAAGGTTGAGCAGACCCTCCTGTGACTTGTACTCCACACATCATGGTATATAACCTAACATTCTGTTAGCCTTCTTAATGGCTTCTGAACACTGTCTGGAAGTTGATAGCTTAGAGTCCACTATGACTCCTAAATCCTTCTTATAAGGTGTACTCTCGATTTTCAGACCTTCCATTGTGTATTCAAACCTAACATTTTTACTTCCTATGTGTAATTCTTTACATTTACTGACATTAAATTTCATCTGCCACAAATCTGCCCAAGCCTGTATGCTATCCAAGTCCTTCTGTAATGATATAACGGATTCCACATTATCCGCTAATCCACCTATCTTGGTATCATCTGTAAACTTAACCAGTTTGTTAATTATAGTCCTATCTAAAGCATTTATATATATTAAAAATAGCAGCGGCCCTAGCACTGACCCCTGTGGAACACCACTCTAAACATCGGCCAGTTCTGATGAGGTTCCTCGCACCATCACCACTTAATTGATCATCAGTGAGATGTTTCGACACTTTGTTTGGAGTCCACCTGTGGTCAATTCAATTAATTGCATATGATTAGGAAACATTTGGGCACACGCCTGAATGCAGAAAGTTCCTCAGTTGACAATGTGTATCACACCAAAAACCAAGCCATGATGACAGACAGGCACAGATCTCAGATGAAGGCTACAAAAAAAAATCACATAAGGCTCCAAGAGCACAGTGGCCTTCACAGTTCTTAAATGGAAGATGTTTGGAACAACCATCACTTTTCCCATAGTTGCCCCCCCCCCCCCGCCCAAACTAAGCAGTCAAGGGAGAAGGGCCATGGTAAGAGTGGTGTCCAAAAACTCAATGGTTACTTTGGCCCAGCTCCAGAGAATCTATGTAGAGAAACGTTCAGAAGGACAACCATCACTGCAAAACTGCACTGATCTGGGATTTATAATAGTGGCAAGAGAAACCCTCTCCTCAGTAAAAGACACATGGGAGTCCTTTTGGGGTTTGTAACAAAAAGGCACCTAAAAGACTCTCAGACTGAAAAATAAGATTCTCTGGTTGATGAAACAAAGATTAGCATCATGCCTGCAGGAAAACCAGGCACTGCTCATTACCTGTGCAATGCCATTCCGAAAGTGAAGCATTGTGGTGGCACCATCGTACTGTGGGGTTGTTTGTTAGAAGCAGGGACTCGGATACTAGACAGGGTAGAGCAAAAGGTAAATGGTGCAAATAATAGAGATATCCCAAATGAACATCTGCTCCAGTGCACTCTGGACCTGAGACTGGTCCCTAAACACAAAGCAAAGACCACAAAGGAGTGGCTTAGGGACAATTCTACAAATGTTCTTGAGTGGCCTGGCCAGATACCCAACTGAAACCTAATTAAAGATCTCTGGAGAGACCTGAAAATAGCTACAACCAGAGCCTGAGAGCATCTGAATGACAGAAAATCCCCACATTGTGGTGCACAAAGCTTGTTGTATCAGACCCAAGAAGACTCCAGGCTGTAACCACTGAAAAAGGGGCTTCAACAGTAAGTTGAAAACCTCTATTAAAATTTTAATGGAGGTTTATCATTCTGTATACTTTGGTGTGTTTACAAGCATTCATAATCAACTATTCCAGGTTTTATTATCTTTGTCATAAATTCATGTTAGTTTTCATTGTATCAATTTATAGGAACTTTAAATAAATTTGTTAATTGTGGATCGATTTAACTGTTACATGTTTTCAAAGTAATTCACTTTGAGTTGCTAATCAGATTTTGTGTTTTTGTTTTTCTTATGTAAAATTCCTTTCTCTCTTACAATAAATTATATATGTATACATGTATGTATATGTATATACATATATATTATATGTTTCTAGGTATATTTATAGCATGACCTGTCTAATTAGATATTTTATAGCTATAGATTGGTTCTTCTGTACTCAATGATTGATTGATGCTCTACAATTTCTATTTGTTCAGTATACTTAATTGTGTTATTTTTCCTGCTTATTCTATATTGTGCATTTTGTTTCACGTGTTGAGTTGAATTTCTCTGCAAGTAAGTGTAGCGTACGTGTGATTTCAGTGATCAGCTGAAAGAAATGTGCTGCATTCAGCTTTAACACGTAAAGATTTATGCTCACATAATATAAATGGGCAATCATTCTTACACAATTGAGTCAAAGTGAAAAAATTGCAAAATTACCTAAGCACTTATTGTAATTGTCAGATTTATGCACTTTACCTACAAAGTTAATAAAGAAATATCTTTTAGTGCAGAGCTGGCAGGAGAAATCTCATTACATAACAGTCAGTGCTGACACCATAAAATAAATACCATAAACTGGTAGCCGAATTAAAACAAAGATAATTTATGGCAAACTGCAACATTCACCAGCTCAAGTGGTATTGAAAATGGATGAATATTCACTTAAAAAAAACAACTGGCAGTCGTCTACACAAATCACACTACACTTACATCAATTTATATTTTATTAACAACCATGAAAGAAACAATTTAACAGGAAAATTCAATGCAATTTCACCTATTAGCATATGATTTGAAAACAACACTGGCCATGCCTGAAATAAATCAATGGACCTCCTAATATATTAATTCTGTCCAATTAGCTCCAAACAGGACATCAATTGAGCAAACAAAACGATTTCTTTTTTAATTAATAAATAATATTTTAAGGAGAAGTATTAAAGATCTGTTTATGTTTCTCCATCTATTTTGTAACCTACTTATTCACACAGACAATGCCTGCCCTAGGGGCACTGGGAGCAAGTACAAGAAGAATCAGCTATAGGTAGTGTGCCAGCCCATTGCAGGTCACACATTCATTCACTCGCACCGCTGCCCTTTAACCAAACAATTACAAGTTAAAGAAGAAGACCAGAATACTGGAATAAAACCAATTAAGAAATAGGAAAAACCTGCAGACTCCACATAGACCAGGGTTTGAACCCATGATACTGGAGCTGGATGGCTAACTAGTGAGCAACAAATAAATATACATGTCAATAGGAAAATATCTTCCCTGAGTAACATTTACTCATGTTGTCTCATGGTGGTATTTTTCAAGGCAGAAGGATCTGCCATTGCCACCCAGTTATAACCAGGCTTAAAGATGGTTTCATCTATGTTATGCCAGCAGAGCTAATAATACATTTGGATGGAAGAACCAGAAATTGGACGAAAACAAGCAAAAGGGTCAAAACCCAGAAATCCAGAACATGAGCAAAAGTGCCAAATCAAGAAATAAAAATTGAAGTCAAAATTATGTTTGCAGAACCAGAAATCCCAAAATGATTTTACCAAAGATGGTAAATTAGGGTTTTGAATCTGCAGCTCGGATAAAGAAGTGTTCTTTTCAACAACCTTTTAACCCGTTGTATCAATTAATCGCAAGTCACAACCTCAAAGAAAACACCTCTGGCAATATTGCAGGCCGTCCTAGCGACGATGAACTAACATAGCATTGATCAAAAATGATCCTAACAAAATTATAAAACTGGAAAAGTAAATGTTAAAATGAAAAATAAACCTTAAATTGTATTCTATTATTCCCAAAATTCCCAAAACGAGTGTAAGATTGCCGAAAATGATTAATTGTTAAAAAATATTAATAAACACCAAACAATAACAATTGAAATCATGCAGCATAGCAATTTAACATGTGTTTAGTTACAGCATCTCTTATTAAACAATGAATCCAGTGTTGAAAGTTGCACATATTGATTGCATTTCATGTCTGGAAATTGTGTTTCCTTTTGTTTTAATTAGTAATGAATGCATAAAGTATAAAAAATTTGCCATTGATCTCCAGGCTCTCACATGTCACTTCCCACTTCCCAGGTATTTGAACACTGTTTCCTAACCAGCAGTCCGTGGACCAGTTCCTGCCTGTAGACATTTTTGACTGTTCACAAAAATTTGGATAGTCTAAGCTCTCTTTCTGTTCTAATTTTGGTAAATATGGAAACTTGAAACGCCAAGTATGACCTGTGCCTCCAATCTACAATTCTTCAAGCCTAAATCTTCAAGGAGGATGTTAATAAATCTGGACAGTAGAATCTCCGTTCTATTAAGAGGTCAGATTTAAAAAGAATGTACTGACACTTATGTATTCCAACTTCAGGCACTGGTTAGACCAATTATGATACAGAGTCAATAGGTTTATTATATCATCTGCCTTCTCAGTCCGCAAAGATGTTTTCAGTCTTCTACAGGTCCACAAGTCAAAAAGGACTTTCAATAGTGTACCCGCCCAAGGCAGCCACCCTCCAAACACTACCAGTAGGCTTCGGCTTACACAGGCCCAACAAAAGGAAGCCAGCTTTTAAAGTTCAAAAATATATAAGGCCTTCTGTTTTTGTCAATGCTTTTCTATGAACTGTCTCAGTGCAAATATGGCATCAGGTGTTCCTCTACCTGGCATGAGACCAAACTGCACCTCCCCTATGGTGGTCTCTCCATAACCCTTTCCCAAATTTTGATTGTGTGTGACATCCGCATTATCCCTCAGTAGTTTAAACAATTAGGAATATCTCCTTTCACCTTATACATGGATATACTGTCCCTCCACTCTTCTGATATTCTCTCCTGTTCATAGATCTTCTGCATTTGATACAACAACACATGTACTCCCTGTTCCCCTAAACTCTTCCACATATCCACTATCATTTCATCCAGTCCTGTTACCTTTCCATTCTTCATTCTTTTCAGTCTCCTTTAATTTTAATGTTCGTCCAACTGCATTTGTCCATTAACCTGGGCCAGAAGTGGGCCAAACACCAACACCCAATGGGCAAGGTGCAAGATCTACTGTATGTAAAAAGACCTAGAAAGGCAACAAAGTTTTGCTGCTCATGTGGGTATCTTTGTTGCTTGGTTCCACTCAAACATTACCTTGCAACAAGAAAGAGTGATATAATTTGCATGAAACCCTCATTTCTAAACAGATAACATCTAAGTAAGAAATCATTTTAAAACAAGAGGAAACTTGAACAGGGCCTTTATTATTGGATAAAATCCTCCAAGGTTCATGTTACAAGAGATTATGAGTCACAGGTGCTGAGTGTCTGAGTCATACAGTGAGTCAGTGACAGGGATTTACAGTAATCGTGAACCATATGGCTTAAAATCCAAAGTCTTAGCTAAGAAGCTACAATAAATATCAACATGTCTGGTTATTTAAGCCAATATTTTTGCAAAACAGAATTACGTTAAAAGTTAAACTACCATCTTTTCATCCATTTTCTTTGCCTGATCATTCAAACAGAGTATTGTGAGAAGGCCAGAGGCTATCCGTCCTAGAAAATCTAACATAAAATAATTTACATATTTATTTAAATCTCTACAACAATGACCAAAATAAATAAACTGAAAAAATGATAGATTTCTGCAAACATAAAAACATGGACAGTGGGAGGAAACCCACGAAGACATGGGGAAAAGATGAAAACTCCATTCAGGGGGACACATACCCTGGAAATGCATTATTGTGTTTCTTGCAATATATTATCTGATATTGCATTTAATATAGGGTGATCTATTCATTGTCTGTAGTTTGTATTGTACTGCCATCATTATACTTTAGCAGGCGTTAAACTAACAGTGTACTTTGTATACATGACGTTTTTTTGAAATATTTGATATTTAACAGCTTTGTCTACACTGCGTAGTAATTAGAAAACTTAGGTGTTTTTGTTTATTTATATCATGCTAATAATAGTTTCAAAAAATGTTTATATGACAGAGGTACTGTACATGTGCTTTTAGTTAGATAGATAGATAGAACTTAATCCTTTGTCTCTCAATGGCCACCTCCACTCTCTCGCAAGCTCCGTCTTTCTCCTCCCGACTCCGGCTCCTTGAAGGGAGTGATGCGGCCCCATTTATCATGCCCCGGATGTGCTCCAGGTGCTCGGTGATGGTCTTCCGGCAGCACTTCCTGGTGTGGCGGAAGTGCTGCCCTTACACCCGGAAGCACTCCGGGCGTACACAGTTCCTGGAGCAGCAGCACTTCCTGGTGTGGCGGAAGTGCTGTCCTCCAGGGCTCAGGAACCATCCAGGCGCCCCCAGGGTTTGGCCACGGACCCCCACAGAGTTGAGCTTCCCAGCTCTGTATCCATGGTCCTTGGTGGAAATCAGGGGGGCTGTCCTCTTGCGCCCAGGGGACTCATTGCCCCTTTCCCTGTCCTTCCCTGATCCAGGCGTCCCGGTGGGGAAAGGTCCCTGGTCGTCTGCCACAATATATATTTCTGAATACACACCAGAATGACTAAAAATAAAGAAAATTTTAAAAAGAAAGAAAACAAAACTTCTGACTTGGCAGTCCCAGTCCCAGAGAGGCATAATGCAGACATATTGTTGTTGGTGTAAAGGAGCCTTCTTTGCATTTCTTGATACGCTTGTGCTGAATAAACCTGTTGGCTGAATGTCCTCAGTGTTAGTATGTCAGAGAGAGAATGTGCAGCATTATTCATAATGGCTCTCAGTTTTGTTTTCATTCTCTCCATTGCTGCTACTTCCAGGGCGTGTAGAGTGTTTCCCATAACTGAGCCAGCTCTTTTAATTAGTTTGTTAATTCGGTGGGCCTCTCTTGAAGTGATGTTACCAGCCCAGCACACCACAGAATAAAAAAATTGTACTGCCCATTACAGTGTTATAGAAGATGTGAAGGATATCACTGATCACATTAAAGGAAAGGCGTCTCCTAAGGAAAAAGAGGGTGCTCAGCCATTTCTTATATAGTTCCTCTGTATTATGATTCCAGTCGCACTTGTAATTGATTTTGACCCCCCAAGTACTTGTAGGAGTGCACCACCTCTGGATCCACTCCTTGATTAGTGACCAGACATAGAGGCTCTTTGGTGCAACGAAAGTCATTAAGCGGTTCTTTGGTTTTGCTGATGTTAAGATGCAGACAATCCTTTTTGCACCAACAAGTAAACTTCTCCAACTGACTCCTCTGTCTCATCCCCTTTATCAATACACCTCATAAGTGTGGAATCATCTGAGAATGTCTGCAAGTGACAGGACCTGCTGTTTTATTTATAGTCGAAGGTGTACAGAGTGAAGAGAAAGGAGACAGGACTGTTCCTTGTGTTGCTCCAGTGTTGCTCACATCCATATCAGACACACATTGTGGGCTGCCCAACACATAGTCCATTACCCAGGGCACCACAGGCTCACCCACCTGCATATATCTGAGTTTACCACTTAACAGGGATGGCTGGATGGTATTGAAAGCACTGGAGAAATCAAAACACATCATCCTCAAAGTACTACCAGCTTTGTCCAAGTAAGAATAAGCCAGATAGATAATCGCATTCTCCATTCCACCTCATTTTATCTCTAAATATAAATATGTGGCAACATTTTTATTTTGTACTTCTATAAGGTTATTCCTTTATTTAATAGAATTACCTTTATCTGACTTTTGTATTTAAGGAAGTAATTAAATTTACCAGACTCTTCTCTCTCATCAATCTACTTCCTACCAGGAAAGATGGCTTACTGTAAGATCCATTACATACAATATGCAATTAGTGGTCTAATCATCATTTTTGACTAGCTATTTATCCATAGCTAGCTGCACCTGAAAAGAATGCAAGCAAGTGGCTGAGGTAATAGATATGTCCTCTTCATCGTTCATGGTCATGTCTAATGAAAAATGTCTGAATCCATTTCTCTTTCATTTAATGCACTAATTGTTACTCCAGGTTTGCAAATGAAAAATGTCTCTTGCAGTTTCAGCCCCTGCTCATTAAAAAGAGGTAAGCAGATTTCCTATTCTGATAATACTCTGGCATATGAAATATGCTTTATGTGATTAAGCATTGTCTTCATTTTAATAATGGCATCATTTAAAATATATTTACAGTATAAAGTATGATGATGAATGAAGAGTGAAACTATAATGTTCATACTTGATAGGAATAAAATGAAAGGCGCTGCTTTCAAAGATGACGTCTCTTACCTTTGAGTCATCCTCCTTTGGCTAATACAGCTTGCTGTGTGGTAGTCATGGGCAACACAGACTTTGTGGCGACTGCATTTCATCTTTAGGCATGGATCTTTTTTGGGGTCCAGAACTAGATATTTATTAAAAAAAGAAAATATGGCATTACTTTAATATTGTTATTGGTTCGGCACTTTCATTTCTCATATATATTATACTTTTATATTTAATAAAAGAGATTACTCATTTTAACTTGAGAGAAAATTGCACATCACCTCTTTAGTTGACATACCCATTTTTGTCAGCATGTCTGTATGCCTTAATTTGTAATGGTCAAGTAATAATACTCTACAAATGATAAAAAGAATACTGTGCTGAGAGAGTCTAGAAATCTAGATTACATTTATTCAGCATGGCAAGTAAACTACAGCACAGAAACATGCAATTTTGATAGCTGAAGCTGTAAATCTCAGAATGCACCTGTTATTTCTTCTAAGTAGATTCAAGACAGCTCAATATTTTATTTCAATTTATATGTATAGCTGCATCCATTCATTTTTTTACTTCAGCTAATTCCAGTACAGGTGGTTGAATGCTGGAGCCTATCCCATCCCCAGATGATGGGCACAATCAATAACACGGGGTCGATGTACAAAATAGTCATCAGTGAGAGGAAGAAAAAAAGAACCCGGAGAACACCCATATAGACATAAGGGAAACCGTTCAAAATTCAAAGAGAGTAGGAATGATAATAAACATTTAACTGGAAAAGGTGAAGGTGGAAGAAGTAGAACAGGAAGAAAGGAAGACCATTCTATCTAGCTATTATATAGTGCCTTTCATATCTATCTATCTATTATATAGTGCATCTATCTATCTATCTATCTATCTATTACTGTATATAATGCCTTTATTTATCGATCTATTATATAGTGCCTTTAATATCTATCTATCGATCGTATGCACCTTGAACCTCGGACGTGTCGAGTACTCTTTGTATTATTTGACATGTACTCAATGCCTATGATCTGCTTCCCGGAACTCAGAAGGTGTGGTGGATATTTTCTGACTGGCTGACAAACCATAATGATTACCTGGTAGATGACCACCCAAATAATCAGATTGCGATTCAGACTATGGATAAAGATATACAGTACAATGAATACACCTGGAATATCTGTGATGATCTACAAGTAGTGAAACTGCTTACTGAGAATGTATCTCAGATACACCACATACTGCAAATGGGATAGCCGTGCTAAAGATTCTCTTAACAATAAAAAGAACTGGCCACTCCATAAGCATCTGGTTCCAGGACAAAAAAGTATGGCACATACTCCTCCTATTCATATTAAACTTGTACTGATAAAAATTCTTTGAAAATGATGAGTAAGGGAGGAAAAGGATTTCGGTAATTGAGATGGATGTTTCCACAAATAACTGATGCCAAGATTGGTCCACAAATCAGACACGTCATCAGTGACAAGCAGTTACAAGATTGGCTAATGGGGCATCAGGAAATTGCATAGAAAGTATTCAAAATGTTGTTGAGAATTTTCTTGGCACCTACAGAGCCCCAAATTACATCCAACTGGTTGACAACATTATTCAAAAGCATACAAAATTATTTAGAGCAATATGTCTCTAAAGATTCATTTTCTGCATTCACATTAGGACTTCCCAGCTAATCTTGGTGTAAGCAGTGATGAACGAAAGGTTTCAGAAAGAACATTGCAAAGATGGAAAAGCAGTTTCAGGGCATGCAGAGTTCATCAATGCTTACCTCAGTCTCTCAGTATAGGCCCTAGAGCACTGTGACATGTTCATAAGAAGATGCCAAACCAAACTTTTCAAATGACTAAACATAATGAGTACACAGAAAGACACAGATTTGTTTAAACAGACAGGAAAATAAAGTATCTTAAAACTGATTAACATAAATGGAGCCCCACAATGTCTGTCCAATAATTAATTGGTGAACTATGGCTAGTTGACAATGGAGCAGAGGGAAACAAAAACTTCAGTCAGCATCATCTCTGAAGAAAATAAACAACTAGGTGTCCACGGTCAATGATAACAGACAAAGTCAAACAAAATCAGACACAGTCAATGTCCTGGAGACATGGACAACTGGCCACCCACCCTTCCTGGGCATTCTACAACAGAAAGCAGAATTTATTAAACACTCATGGAGCTAATTATTAGGAACACCTGTACAACTGCTTATCCATGCAAGTATCTAATCAGCCAATCATGTGGCAACAGTGCAATGTGTAAAACCATGCAGATACAGGTCAGGAGCTTCAATTAATGTTCACACCAAGCATCAGAATGAGGACAAAAATGTGATCACAATGATTTGTATTGTGGCGTGATTGTTGGCGACAGAGGAGATGGTTTGAGTATTTTTGTAACTGTTGATCTCCTCGAATTTCCAGGTACAGCAGTGATTCTTAACCTCTTTTGAGTCAAGGACCCCTTTAAGAATCTGATGAAAGCTATGGACCTTCTTCCCCAGAAATATTCACATAAACACAACTTTGCATGCAATGAATATAATGCACTTTATTTATCAAGATTTGATCGTCTCATCTGAGGTGGGCTGGCGCCCTGGCCGGGGATTGTGTCCTGCCTTGCACCCTGTGTTGGCTGGGATTGGCTCCGGCAGACCCCCGTGACCCCTGTAGTTAGGATATAGCGGGTTGGATAATGGATGGATGGATGGATGATTGTCTCACACATATATGACATATGCAAAGTATTGTCTAAAAAAACACTCATTTTTTATGCAAAAAGTAATGGCCACTCATTATAATTATGAAATACAATTCTCTTGTGCAAATTAAAACAAATCTACTACTACTAAGTGTTCTACTACTAGTACTACTACAGCTACTCTCTAGTTATCTACTTTTTTCAATGAGAAGGTTGTTCTTTTTTGCCTTGAATAAAAATATGAAAGTGTGGAGTGGTCTTCGTCAAGATGACATGCATATCATCTTTGACATCCAATCTATTTCAATTTTTCATTTTGATAGAAACAAGCGCTTAAACCCTGATTCACAAAGGTATGTACTGTAGTAGCAAAGGGAATCAGAGCACTCATAGCTTGCTTTACCAGACGAGGATAGGCTTGTGTCAATGCACACCAGAATTCTCCAAGACTCACGAGTTGAATTCATTTCGTAACATTTCCTTTGTCCTCAGGTCAATGAGGTCTTCTTTGGCAAGGTCTTCATCACAGATACAATCTATGTCAGCTAGGATAGGATTACAAATCCATGTTTTCTTTTATTTCTTTGAATGGGAAACTGTTGATTGAGACGGGGGATTGGGGGTTGTATGGTGACCGCAATGTTTCTCGCATGATTTTTCTCACGCAATATTTTTCTTGCGTGTTATTTTTCTCACAAGTATGTAACTCACATATTGAGCTTAGGTGAGATAAATATTTGCGAGAAAAATAATGGCGAGAGTAGTGGGCCGTATAGTGAATATAAATGTTAATTTTTATCTGACCCTCATGGACCTCCTGAACCCATCCATGGACCCCCTAGGGGTCCACGGACCTCAGGTTAAGAACCCCTGCTGTAGTGTTAACTCACAATGGTTTGTAAAACAAAAGAAACATCCAGTGAATGACAGTTCTGTGGACGGAAACACCTTGTTGATTAGAGAGGTGAGAGGAGAATGGTCTGATTGGCTTGACCTGACTACGGTAACTCAACTAACCACTTAGTACAACTGTGGTGTGCAGAAAAGCATCTCAGAATGAAAAACATGTTAAACCGTGAAGTGGATGGGCTACAATAGTACAAGACTATGTTGGGTTCCACTTCTGTCAGCCAAGAACAGAAAGCTGAGGCTACAGTGGGCACAGGCTCACCAAAACTGGACAGTTGAAGTCTGAAAAAAGTGGCCTCATCTGATGGGTCTTGATTTCTGCTTCAGGCACATAGATGGTAGAATCAAAATTTGGTGCTAACAGCATGAATCCATGCACCAAACATGCCTTGTGTCCATATTCCAGGCTGGTGGGGGTGATGTAATGGTGTGGAGAATGTTTTCTCTTCAAACTTTGACCTGTTAATACCAATCAATAATCGCTTCAATGCCATGGCCTATCTGAGTATTGTTGCCGACCATGTGCATCTCTTCATTGGCCACAATTTACCCATCTTCTCATGGCTATTAACAGCATGATAATACACCATGTCACAAAGCAAAAGTCATTACCAACTAATTTCATGATCAGAACAATGAGTTCAGGGTTCTACAGTCGCCTTCCCAATCACCAGATCTGAATCCTATAGAAAAACTTTGGGTTGTGGTAGAACGGGACATTCACATCATGGACCAGAATCTCAAAGGACTATTTCCAACATTGTGTGGAATCCATGCAATGAAGAATTGAGGCCATTTTGAGAGCAAAAGAATGCCCTACCCAGTATATTAGTATAGAGTTACTAATAATTTCCTCAGTGAGTTTATACTATATTTATCTAACCTTTTCATTTCATATTCTTACTATTTCTTGTTATAGCTGCACTGACGTGGTTGCCAGGGGTTCAATGTAACACCCAACTTTATTCAAGATGGCAGTTTCAGGGCACATTCCCATAAACATACTTTTTTATACTGAGAAAATTTAGAATGGATAATGACGATGATCACACTTTGAACGGTGGGGGGATCAGGAAAGCATCAAGAAGAAACTGAATTTAATGCTAATATATTTTTTGAGTTTTTTGATCAAAGGTTTTACGTTAATTTCATCCACATGAAAAATTCTGTGTGATTTAAAGTGGGTTGCCATGCTATTGTTTAATATTATCTGAAGTAAATACCGAGTTTCAAGTAACATTTTCAATTTGGGGTTTAGGAAGAACGGAAGAAAATCCACATGGAAGAATGTGACATTTGTATTCATTTATTTTGACACTGATGACACAGCACAGAGGAATAAATCAAGTAATGTAATGCATTTGGAGATTAGACTAAATGATGACAGATAAGAAACTGCCATATGGCAGCTATACTTTGTTCATATTCCCACAGCCCCCAAGTCTTGTATTGGAACAATAAAACCAGACTAGCACATTTCAGATTATTACCCATCATTAACAAAGATTGTTAACCTCATTATGTCTCCATATATTGATAGTCAGGCACTTTGCTTTAAGATAATAATAGGCGCCATGAATATAGTCATGCTGGTTGCAGTTATTTTTTCAATGACCTGAACACAACAGAATATGCAGAGTTTGTATAAAAGAATCCTTATTCTTATAAGAGTTTTAAGGTTGAGATAGTAAAAGAGAGTCACTGTTCATGTGTGAATAAGTAGCGTCAAGCATATGTCACATAATAGTCTTGTGGGGCCAGATGTGATTCTGAAATGTGAATACACATCTGGGAACAACCCTTTAAAAACAGTGCAGTGAATAGTGGTGAAATTCCATACTCCAAAGGCTCCACGGACTGGGCTTCTTCCCAAAACAGTTCGTACCCTCCCAGTTTCTCCAGTTCGTGCATTTTAAATGCTGTTGGGGTTTCAAGGAGAAAGAAAAAGCTACTGAGAAAAAAATACTTGAGGCAGAGAGAAAATAAAAAGTTAAAAATACTGTTATATATTTAGGAGCTCAGTAGCTCAAGGTAACTGAAGTTTAATAATTAATTAGAATGTTGTAAAGAGTACTGCAAGAGTGGAGACATACAGACACACACACGCATACATAGATCACCACACACGTTTGAGAAGTGCCTCTGTCTGCTACAATATCTTTTTGCCATTTTGACTATTGCATCACTATAAGACATAACAGCAAATTGAGTTTAGACAAGCATTGTTACCTAGAGATATGCGACATGATAAAAAACGCTGTAGCTAGTTTGTCAGATACGGTCTGATCTTATGGATGTTGTACAGAGTGAATCAGCAAGACCAAGAGTCCACTGAAAATATGGTCAGTGAAGGACATTGGTCACTGATCACCACCTGAAGGTTGCATACAGACTTGGTGGGTGTTAGGGATAATGATGTGAGGTAATCAGAGCTGGGGTTCTGAAAAGATGAATGGCTGGGGATAACAAGAATATCTGTGTTTGTCAGGCAGAGCTGGAGATGGTGTTTGTTCATCCAGGTTGCAATATCAGTG